>CM030369.1:118880922-118898859 GCA_003604175.2 Clonorchis sinensis
TGATGATGATGATGATGAATATGGAGGGCACCGCAGCGTCTTAAACTCGACACGCTTTTCCCATGTCACAAGTGGCGCAAACTGGCAAATGCAGATCTGACGTCAACTTAGCTCATCACACTATTCTCAGATCTAAGGCAACTCCCGAAATACGTAAAGTACTCTTCACCTTCCAGTATTTCCCCATGAAATCTCAGAGACATGCTCAGACTGACTTACAGTCTGGGCATGTCGTGCTATGGGACTTATAGCACGACTGTGCACTTTGAGGGTGAAGGGCACATGCCGAAAAAGTGGATGACATTGGTGAGCTTCTCTAGCAATGCATGCGCACCCTGCCCTTCTTCAAAAATGCAAATAATATCGTCTGCACATTCGAGGTCGACATGTTCTCCCATTCGGAGAGATCTAAAAACCGGAGTTTCGGAAGTTTTTCAGAGTTCGCTTCATTAGCTAATCAATGACGAAATTAGACAAAAATGAGAGTGGACAGACTTGGAGGACAGCATCGCTTCTGGAGGGCTCCTCGTAAATCTCACGCGCCCATAAATATGCGAATAGAAATAGAGCATGGTATTCATGAACTTCTGGAGCATACCCTGTTCAGCGTGTTAGGAAGAACGGACCAGTCGCATCTACACAGCAGTTCAACTGGTCTCCTTCGACGCAACCTCTGGGAAAACCTAACGAGCTGGAATGGAACCCAGAACCAACGACAGAAACCCAGAGTGACATCATTTCTCCAAAGTGACAAAGCACTCGGCTCGGATGTTTGCACCCCACTCACCCGGAGGTGGTGAACAGTCTGACGACCCTACTACGGAATACTTAGGACAACAGAATACCACCGGAGTGGAGGGCCTCGATTATGACCTCAATCTTCAAAATGGGCGCGGGAACGTCAGCCGGGAACGATCATGGCATCAAACTGGTAGCCGTCTCATCCATGGTGTTCTCTGACATTACTTTGTGCAGGTTCATCGATTATTGGGAGAGTCCAACTCGTGAGAATCAAGCTGGGTTTTACCCTGGCCTGGGATGCATCGATCATATCCCTACCTTCAAGCAAGTCTTTGAATTGTTACTTTGCAAACATCCCATGGTCGTTTTTTATATGAAGCCTGCTTTTGACTTCATCGACCGTCAGAAACTTTGGCGGGATCCGTCGATCAAAAAGGTGTACCTTCCAAATTTATATTTCTTCTGAGGACATTGTATGCGAACTCATTTGGGCGCGTACGATTACATAGCTTCCGTCTGACTCCACGTCTAGTGGTGTAAGACAAAGGTGTAATTTCATTATTCCTCTCCAACCTGCTGCTTAAAATTTGCCTGTCTGCCTCTAAAAACCTCGGGGATCGGAATTCGCTCGGTACGCTTACTCAAACAAATTGATAGTCCTCCTTGATTCGGACCTTTTAAAGACAAATCATTTTAAATGACATAAAGAATTCTAAATCACGGTTCAGTGTGTGCCTCATACCTGTAAAGTGTAAGGTGCTGCTACAAGACTGAGGGGGATCAAACCCAAGCCTCATGTTTGCAGACAAGTGTGATGGTTGTCCCTTGTGTTCACATTATCGCTTCGAATTAATCATGTTTTCGCCTTTAATTTCAGCTTACGTACGTCTATTCTCAGAAAAGTAAAACGCTATTCATTCTACGCTATTCAGTTTTGTTCTCGCGGTCAGCCAGGATCGGTACTTCAACCGTAATAACAGGCCAGTCGACGTGGTAGATAAATTTGCTTACCTGGGTAGTTGTATAAATTTCGGTGGACTGGCTTGAGATGAGATTACTTCTCGAGTCGGAAAAGCCAAGGCTGCTTTGCAAACATCCGAAACACGGCGCCGGTGTGACGCCAGTTTGCCCCTCAAAAGCAGAGTATACAGTGCGGCAGTATACAGTGCGATCCACACTGCTTTATTGATCAGAAACGTGGCCTCCATTTGCAGACAACTTACGAAGGCTGTCGGTGTCTGACCATCGGTGTCACCGAATACTCTACTCTTTCAGCTGAACACCCTCTCGGCACCTAGCTGCCATGCCACCCGAAGGAAGAAGCATGAGGCTGGGATACTGCCAGGTTGCCCAAGCCACGAAGAGATGGACCTTACCGTGATTTGGTGGTTTGTGTACCTCGGCGACCCATTGAGCTATACTGGGGGTGCCCGCGTTACACTCAGAGTCTCTCATACCAGGTTGGTCCATGGGTAGAGGTCTGACGAACACAGTCTCCTGGTTGGGGGTTGGAACATGTGTGGCGACTTGTTCCGTAAAAATGCTAGTGTACTTGCATTTCCAGCCCAACGCCGCTGCCTTGCGGTTAGGCTTTTGAACCAAAGGCTTTGGATTAAGACCTAATCGTCCTCCTGTCTAGGTGTGGGCGCGCTGGCAGTATCCTAGCTCTCGTACAACAATGACATCTACAAATAACAGTACTACTCATGCCACATCGGCCGTCCCGTGGTGCCATCAGCCGGGTCGCCTTACTTGCTGCATACAGCAGGGTGGGTAAACAAAAACATGCTACTGCTGACGCCTGCACACCTTCACGTTTTTCGTCTTCTACCCTTCCCCACCCAAATTTGAATGCTTTCTCCGCAGGTCCCAGCTCTAGGACGGACCGTTTGCCAGCCCTGCATCACACTTAGCGCAGCTTCTGCAAGCCGAGTTCAGTTAAAACCCTAGACACTTCGAAGTACGTTTTCAAACCCCGAAAGCCTGTCTACTTAGCCACTTTTACTGTTCGTTCACTGAAGCAAGCAGGTCAACAGGTGGCTCTTGCTCGTATGCTGGATTCCTCTGCATTGATGTATGTTATCTGTCAGAAACAAGGACGCAGGACGCAAGTATTGTGATCGAACTGACTGTCTCCTCGTTCTCTTCCAGGTTCCGGCTGCGCACCTCTGGTGATGCAGAAGCCGCTGCAGCTGGATATGTGGGGTGGGTATTGTATTGAGCGAACGAGCGGACGCGTCTCTGCTTGATTGGATACCCGTTGATAGTCGCCTCCTGCGGTTCGTTTGGCAACATCTGTGAGAGAATCTAGAGGACGTGAGGTCCATCGCACCTTGTTTATTGTGTCTGGTTACGCCCCAACTGACTGTAGCTCTGAATCTGCCAAGGACAGTTTCTATGACGCTCTAGGTGCCCTTCTACAGCGGACTAAGACCTCAGATATCGTTGTGGTTGCTGGTGATATGAACGCCCAGGTAGGTAGACTGAGCGCTGCTGAGGCCCGATTGGGTGGTCGTCTTGGTTTGGACACGAGACGCACGGACAACGGAGACCGCTTACAGATGTGTGCCGATCACAGACTGTTCCTTTGCAGTACGAATTTCCGGAACAGCGGAAATCGCTTGACAACGTGGTGCCCACCAACAAACCAGCCGAACCCAAATAGACCACATCTGCGTCAGTTATCGGTGGCGAGGGTCGATCAACGCTTGCCGCTCCTTCTGGAACACCAGCGTGGACTCCGACCATGCACTTGTACGCTGCTGCTTTTCATTGCGCTTTTCAGGTGTACGCAAAACGCGCACACCTCGCTTAGCCATTGAGAAGCGGATCCAGAAGTCAAACGAAACTATCAGAACCAGCTCGTCGAATGCCTGCCGGACGGTACGGTGTCGGATATAAACGGCCACTGGGAAAAGATATCCAAAGCGCTACTCAAAGCCGGAACGTCTGTTTGCGGTACAACCCAGCCAACCTCATCCAAACATTGGATCTCTGATAGGACCGTGTCTTTGCTGGAGACCCGACGAGATTCCCCCTGGCCGCCACCACAACTCCACCCGACGCATCATCCGACGCCAAGTGAAACTGAGTGTCCGTGCAGACCGAAAGCTTGGTGGACCCGAAAGGCCGAAGAAATGGAAGATGCAAAGAATGCTGGAAATGTGCGCAGGCTGTTCCACTTGATTCGTTCGACTGGTCCTCGAAAACCTCTTGTCAGCGAAATAATCAGAGACCAAAATGGCTCCCTGATATGCAATAAAGCAGAACGTCTGGACCGCTGGGCACAGTACTTCGAACAGCAATTCAGCTGGCCACCTGCTACCTCCAATCCAGAATCCTGGCCTTCAACAGAAAGCTGGACCGTAAATATGGAGCCGCCTTCGGTCTCAGAAGTGTCCGAGTGTATTTCTCTACTCAAGCGTCATCGTGCTGCTGGTCCTGACGACCTTCCACCTGCTCTTTTCAAGGATGGCGGTGGGCTCCTCAGCCAGTGCCTGTCTAGACTATTTGGGTCTATCTGGGAGAAAGAGACCGTCCCAGACAACTGGGGTAAATCGATAGTAGTGCCCATTTTCAAAAGGGTACTCGCAGTGAATGTAGCAACCACAGAGTGTTAGTTTGACTCCTGTTGTGACAAGGCTTCTGGCGTCACTGATTCTTCGTCGTCTTACGATGGCACGCGAAACCTTGACTCGTGAGAATCAAGCGGGATTTCGACCGGGTAGAGGCTGCATTGACCACATCTTCACACTCCGTCAGGTGTTAGAGCAACGCCACATGTACAGACGACCCACAATCTTGGTGTTCCTTGACTTCAAGGGTGCGTTTGATTCTGTCGATCGGTCAGTGCTGTTAAATGTACTTGCTCAACAGGGTATGCCCCAGAAGTTTGTAAACATAATCCGATCCCTATATTCACATACTTCTGGGTGAGTGAGAGTGCACGGCGAGCTCTCCAAAAGCTTCCTTGCAAAAAGTGGTGTCAGAAAGGATGTCCACTCTCCATTCTTGTTCAACTTCGTCATTGATGAAATAATGAGGCGAACCCCGGTGTTCAAATTGTTGCTGGTGAGAGCCTTGTCGATCTGGAGTACGCAGATGACATCGCCCTCATCTTTGAAGACCAAAGTGAAGCACAAGCCCTGTTGAATAGACTGACCACCATCATACCATCTTTTGGCATGCGTCTTGCCCCTTCAGAGGGCAAATTCATGCTTCAGAACTTGCAGTCTCCGGGCCTACCCCTTAAAATTCAAGGGGAATCACTGGAGATTGTGGAAAACTTTACATACCTCGGTAGTTGTATTAGCTCTGACGGAAGTGTGTCTGATGAAGTCAGTGCAAGAATCTCAAAGGCTCGAATCACGTTTGCTCACTTGCGTCACTTGTGGCGTCAAAAAGACATCTCACTAGATCTAAATGTGTACCAGGTTACAGTAATAGGCTCTCTGACGACGGATGAGTGACTCACGCTTCGTAGGTTATGCCGGTTAGGAGATGCACTCCACACGCCAGAGGGTCTACCTCGCAGAGCTCTTTTCACCCAATCCCCTGTCGAGTGGAAGCGACCGAAAGGTGGATAGTGTATGAACTGGCAATCCATTAGCTACAGCATCCTTCCGCTGCCTAACTACCATGTCACCCAAACTGAGCACGAGAGCTGGGATACTGCCAGGTTGCCCAAGCCTAGAGAGAAGAAGTCGAGATGCAGAGGTCAAGTTCGAACCACGGACCTTCCGGTCAGTAAATTCGCGCTCTAACCACTGAGCCATCTCGTCCTGACAACGAAGTATGAAAACACGAACTAGTAAACCCAGCCGGTTTGACAAATACCGCCTCCCTGGATGAAAAACCCAGGACTCAACTTATCGATGATCAGTGACACTTGCAGACATAGGTCCATCACGCTATCAATGGCGTCAATCCACCAAAGCTTTCGCCTTCAATGCGCAGCCGCCCAGTTTTCCGAACTAACTATGCCCCGCCTCTAGTGCTTGAATGTATCCCCCGCGCTCTCCAATTTTCCGGTGATCAGAACTGTGGCAGCTGGAACCAGCGTGGTATTGGTACATGGTTTACAGCTGATTGGCTGACTGACCGGTCGATGGAATCGAACGTACTCTTGAAGTCAAGGAATACCAAGATTGTATGTTGTCTATATGCATGCCGTTGTTCTAAAGCCTAACGTAGTAAAATATAGAAAACGATAATCGTTCAGCTGTAACATCCTTTCGGTGCCTAGCTGCCATACCACTCGAAGAAAGCACGAGGGCTGGGATACTGCCAAGTTGCCCAACCCTAGATAGAAGTCAAGACGCAGAGGTTGGGTTCGAGCCACGAACCTTCTGGTCAGTAAATTCGTGCTCTAACCACTGAGCCTAACGGAGTGCGGAGATGTGATCCACAAAACCATTTGCCGGCAGGAATCCTAATTGCAACTACTGGGTCACAGCTTCACGAGCTCCAGTCTAAGACGACCCTCCAATTAAGCGTCGGCTGCCCTAAGTCTACCTACTTGTGCACACGTGTCTTTGGTGACCACGATATCTGAACCCTTAGCCCGTCGTGATAAGGCGTTCAAAGAGTCGTAAAAAATGCCTCCGAGTGTCAGGGTGACAGCTTTTTAGGACGTAATAGGGCACGATGGAGAGGCAGTGATTATTGACGCATTTATGGACGTGGTCAGATTAACTGTACACAGGCGGCTATCAATGGACAACCATGCAAGCAGAGACCCTTCATTTCAGTGGATCTAAATAATACTAAACCCGGAAGAACCAACCTCGGTGGCCTTCGGATCACCAGAGCTGCACAATCGGGGAAGAGAAGAAACCGATTAAGATGTCAGTTCAACTAACCCACCTGTGCCCCTGAACCTCGCATCAGAGAAATAGCACAACATTAGAAAGCTAGTTCAGTATGCAGACAAAAGCAGCCTGTTTTCCACCTTATTTCGGAGCTCGACATGACTGTAGTTACAGTCTTCGAAGTGGAAAAGACGCAGGTGTTTTAGATGAACTAACCAGTCATCCCGTCTTTTAGTGTGCACTTTTTAACCACAAAGTGTAACATCATGCTCCTGGACATGCCATTTAAGATCCAGGGAGGCACCCGAATTCGTGGTGCGTTTTACTTACCTTGGAAGTGGTACTAGTCCCGATTAGGTCAATGTACGAATTTGCAAGACTCGGGTCAAGTTTGCCAATGGCCTATGGCATGCCTATGGCGGTAAAGTGGTATATCCCTGAATCTCAAGGGAAGTCTTTGTCAGGCTACGGTACGGCTGTTTTGTTGTATAGCTGTGAGACTGGGCCTGTTCGAGCAGCAGAACTGAGAAGTCTTCACGTGTTCGACAATTATTGTCTCATGAGCATAGCTCGTGTAGGTTGGTGTCGGAAAATACGTAACCAGGTACTTAAAAAAACTTTGGTTGTGCAACACGAACTTTCATTGAAGAATGTGTTAAGCATCAGAAGCAGCGTTGGTTAGGCCATGTATTGCGTATCCCGAACCATCGTTTGCCGAAGGGAGTGCTGTTTTCTCTGCCCAGTTCAGAGTGGCGGAAAAAGATAGGTGACCAACCTTTGACCTGGAAGAGGTGTATGAAAGAGATCACGAAACGCTTGGGTGCTGCCGGTGCGACTCGCCTCCCAAGATGGGGACAGCGTGATCTCGATTGCGCCTGGTTGGACATGCAGTAAGATATGGCTGCTAATCGATGTCAGTGGCGTTCTCGTTGTCAGTTTCCATTAGGATTGCTTGACTGAGTGCCTAGAGGTGAAGGCACCACAGAATGATTGTAGTAAGCCAGAACTAAGCCGCTTCCACGTCCACCTTCATTCTTTTCTTCAGAATATGGATTTCAAATGAATCACGATTGTGTGGCGGCGAAACACCAATGTTCAACACTGATGTAACGCTCTCGAAGATGATGATGAAATCCCAAAAGCAAGCAGTAGTGAGTGGCGTAAGACCGGCAAAGCAGTCTGCATTTTTAAGGAGTGAATAGACACAACTGTCCTAAGTAAAAGCCTAGAAGACCACAAGACTGTGTCCACCAGAACCCTACGCAATGGCCAACATTACAGAGTTTCATTGTACAGTCCCATATATAGCTGAATGTTACGAATGTGCACAAATCGCCATAGCGCTGTAGGGTCGTCTCACCGTGACGACTCCAGTCTTTTCATGAAGAAGCCGGTATCTTCGTGTCCGTTCAGCCTCTTAGTGAAGGCCCAGCATAACTGTGATATACACTAGAAACTTCAAAGAATAACCAGAGCAGTGACAGGCATCTAGAGAAGCCTGATCTCATTGATCTGAATTGGCAAGGGTTTCGTAAACACCACTTCTTTGTTGCGATCCCCCAGGAGGCTAGCTGGTCGCTTGATAGCGGTTGTCTGAAGTAACTTATGTCGGGGTTCAATTGGATGTGATCTAAGTAGACTTCAGTAACACGTTTCCACAAATGTAAGACGACTTCCCCGATTCGTTCAAGGAAAACTGTGGGCACCGACTGCCGACTACCTGTCAAATCACCAACCTAGGAGTGAAATCAATGAAACCAGTTTAGAGTCAGTATAGGCCTCAAGTGAGGTCGTACCGTGAGGCTGCACCGTTTGTCCAGGGTCCTCCGGAATTCGTGACCGTTCCACAACCACTAAGTCAGATTGTCTAATGTGCTAAGATGTTCTGAAAATCTGAGCGACAGGAAAAAAACACCATATGTGTCAATGCATCGCACGCCAAGTCTGGAATGTACCAACTACCAATCAACTCCAAACGCCCCGACCTCCCTACTAGAGCGTTCATGTCATTGGAACTCACCATTGGGAATCCTCTGGCCGCCATCACGCCAGAA
Source organism: Clonorchis sinensis (assembly GCA_003604175.2). Classification (NCBI taxonomy): domain Eukaryota; kingdom Metazoa; phylum Platyhelminthes; class Trematoda; order Opisthorchiida; family Opisthorchiidae; genus Clonorchis; species Clonorchis sinensis. Next base: position 118,889,528 of record CM030369.1, read on the forward strand.
TCTGGAGGCATAATAACACGTAGCCACAAGTGTGCTCCCGACGCTGCCAAAAATGAGCGGCCTCAACCAGATTTCTTGGAGCTGATCGACGACAAGACAAACAATAAAAACACTATCGCCTGAAACATGCGGTCCATGGTGGAAAATAGCCAGAGCATATTCTTTCGCTCGCTGATCATTAAGCGAGAAATGCACTGTGACACAAGTCACTGATTTACTGGGAGCTATTTGGGCGTAACCGAACTGAAAAAGGGTGCGCTTTCTACTGTCTACTCCTGCCTGCCTGCGATTTCCAACGCCGGTCGCTTTCCGGGAAACTGATTCACAGATGTTGAAAAATCCGTGCACAAATTCTAGCTGTATTCGAACTTATCCCATCGCAACCATATGGAAACTTCATATTCACAGATGCACATTAGAAAATCAGTTTGGAACGTCTTCAAACAGTTCGGGACCAATTAACAGCAATAGGGAGCTTAAAACACTCGTCGATATGACCTATCAGAACAGCGTTTTCCTATAAATAAACGAACGAGATATACCGAGTGCACCGAATGAGAGAACTCAACTGTGCGGCGAAGCTTGGGCACTGAGACGTCAACCAGCCATTTTTATCCAATCAAATACGAGCTAGCTCTTGCGGTCCCCGAGCCTCTGAACTGCAAGACTCATCCCTATCAGGCGTATGCAATTTTCTCCAAAACCGCTGGGTGTCGAATAAAAATTTTCGCACAAAATTTCACATTGTGCAGTGTGTATGAGCAAAACAAGAACCACCACACTTGGTCTCACTCGGGGCTCCTTGGCCACACAATGGGCTTAGCTGCAAAACCTATGCGAGTAGAATAAAACCTTTTGCGCCAAAATGTTGCATTTTGTGGCGTATATGCGTACATGTTTACACCCATATAGCTCCCAGTAAATCAGTGACTTGTGTCACAGTGCATTTCTCGCTTAATGATCAGCGAGCGAAAGAATATGCTCTGGCTATTTTCCACCATGGACCGCATGTTTCAGGCGATAGTGTTTTTATTGTTTGTCTTGTCGTCGATCAGCTCCAAGAAATCTGGTTGAGGCCGCTCATTTTTGGCAGCGTCGGGAGCACACTTGTGGCTACGTGTTATTATGCCTCCAGATTCTGGCGTGATGGCGGCCAGAGGATTCCCAATGGTGAGTTCCAATGACATGAACGCTCTAGTAGGGAGGTCGGGGCGTTTGGAGTTGATTGGTAGTTGGTACATTCCAGACTTGGCGTGCGATGCATTGACACATATGGTGTTTTTTTCCTGTCGCTCAGATTTTCAGAACATCTTAGCACATTAGACAATCTGACTTAGTGGTTGTGGAACGGTCACGAATTCCGGAGGACCCTGGACAAACGGTGCAGCCTCACGGTACGACCTCACTTGAGGCCTATACTGACTCTAAACTGGTTTCATTGATTTCACTCCTAGGTTGGTGATTTGACAGGTAGTCGGCAGTCGGTGCTCACAATTTTTCCTGGACGACGGGAGAAATATGTATATTTTGTACAGCATTTCGCTTTTCTGCGCTTCGTGACTTACCGACTAGTTCTATCAACCGGTTTTGTGCTACGAATCGCTTGTCACATCACCTCAACTTTCGCGATGGCGGAACTTACCCACTGTGCGGTAGCAATCTTCGGGCCCCTCCCCAGTTTGAGTGTGCATATGATCAATTTATCTTTGCTGTCCAACTCTTGACCCGTCCAAAGATCGCGCAGGTGTTCTTCTCAAACGGTCTACCAAGAAGGCATGATATGATCCTGACTTGGACCGATTCGTGGAATCTCATCTCGATGGGTTACGGAATTCTCTGTGCGTCAGCATATCTGGCTACAGGGGGGATAAAATCGGCATCCGTGTAATAATAATGTGGTACCAGTAGCAATGTTGTAGAGCGCCGGTTTGTGAAAACAGACGTTTGTAATTTCATATTCCCCATATAAGGGATCTTCTCATCCGGTAATGGGGCATCATGCATTTCAGGTAAATCTCGTATGTCCTGGTGCCTAGTACTCAGTAGGTATCAGATACAAACTATAACACCGTTCGAACCAGCCACTGGAGATGACGTTGTGTAAAAAGGGTTCTACGAGACTATCACCGCTGAGCTGCTCGCCTTATGTGGTAGGTATAGCTTTCACTTTATCGGCCGCTTGCCTCATGGCAATATTTTGATGGACTACCGCATATCTTCCACCCGTTTTGGGACAAAAATTCCTCGCTGAACAGTGCAAAATGAGAAGATCGTAACCCTCCTGAGAAGACATACAGTAATCAAACCGGTCGACAAAATTCAACTTTCATCTCGTCTAGTTTGGATTATTGACTTTTCCTAGGCGAGATTGGTGGGCGCGAGTTAGTCTTGTGTGTCAGCTAGGTTCGATCGGCTGTCCGCCATCAATGCCGTAGGTAGAGCTTCGCCAGTTGACTGGGTATAATTGATCCCTAGCCACCTGTCAGTCATAGGTGTCAGCTAGATCCTTACTGCTGTGTTGTGAAAGCGACGGCGGCCACTGGGCACTTCCTGCTTGGGTTCGCAGGCTTCTTAAGTTAGGGTAGTTCTCAACCGCAGGCGTAAAAATGAGCAGTTTACCGTTCACATATCTAGCCGCAAACTATCTGACAACTCCTCGGAACCGACTACGAGTAACGTGTTAATTCTTGCCATCTGCACTGGAGCACTCTGCTGCCAGCAGACAGGACCGGGGTGATGCCAAATAAAGTACCAGAAAACTCGGCCTATGGGCTTAGGTGACCATTATCTACAAGCCTGAAGTTCAGCAAACCTTGCACGAGATATATGAACTTGATTAGCGCTTCTAGCACCATGATTACTCATAATAGCGTTTCTCCAGTAGTAAGAATGCAGGATTTTGCATCCGTCTACTCAAGCAGTCAATACAAGGGTAAATTTAGATACAGGAGTGCCCCTCCCGCGCATTTTGCGGCAACTTGTACACTGTAAGCTCCGCCAAGTTTCGAAATCCACATTGAATGCAGGGCTGTCTGCATATATCGCCCACTGTGAGCGATTCACGTTTTACTGCAAGGTACGATATCGTAATTCATTATTCACTCCTCGCCAATTCGATATAATGGTTGACCTTGAGGACTCGCTCACTTGAACAAACCATCCCTATAGAGAATTCGCAAAAATCCGCAATACACATAAGCATTCTCAACTGTGAGTAGATAACCCTGAGAACTTCATAGTTTCCGAGACGTCGCTTCAATTCACCGGATGCAGTTCCGCATAGGGAGCAGTTTCGATAGCATAGGCAATTTTTTCCATCGAATGCGCCGAGCACTAGAAAAAACTAAACTGATTCCATCTAAAGTGTGTGAGCTTCAAATGGACACTTTTACAGCTGCTTAGTCTACCATACACGGTACAGTGGTGTGTTGCCATAGCGGACTGTTTGTGTGGGTGAACGTTCAAGGTAACCAAAACCGGTCGTTCACATGCAGCTGGGAGTTTACCAATGCAGCCTAGATTCGAAACGTTGGAAAGTTTAATGGCCCATAGTTTACTTATTATCGGAGATAAATTTAGCGGATTCCGCCTAAGTTAATGGTTTATTGACGCTCGAATCTGATATACTCCCCCTCGATGTAACAAATGAGGTGAATTGGTTTGCAGTAGTTCAACATAACACCTTTGATTGGGGGTTGCCCGCCTTGTGCTGCGTGTGACGTTTGAAAATAACTTGATGTATTGTGCAGTATGGATGCCACTGTGCAGCTCTTTGGAAGGTCTCCACTCTCACCTGTGCGCTAATATTCAGGAAGAAACGCACTGCCCCTCAAAAATTTGCCTGAAACCCGCCACCACACCAATGAGGGTTCCTTTCCCGTAGAAAGCATAACGCTAATTAGATCGATTGTCATCTTTAGAAAAAAATTACCAGAAAATGACTCCAGAACGGTCCTTTATCATCGTTCTCACTCTGGGCGCTTATCCTAACTGCCAGGCACGTGCGTATGTGCCCCGCTGATCTCGAGTTCATAAATATTCATTATGGGCTGATTTAATGAACGGAAAATGCCTTCATCGTCACTACCGTATGAATAGTCACTCAGACGTGCCCGCACTCGAAACCTGTGAAACCACCCTTGGCGAATCGTTTTTATTAATCAACTTTCTGGGCAGTCACTCTGCTTCTCGATTTCCGTAAACCAATTTTATTCAATGATAATTCTGAAACCAAAGCGTGTGTAATGAACCCAATTTCGTGAATATCTTCGACAAAATTTTTGAATCGCCTTATAATAAAAAACCAACTTATCAAATGCTCGGTTAGTCCCATTAATATCAATGGAACATTGGTGTGCACAGTGATGTGTCGATATTGGGATGCAGTGGCCATAAGTATTAGTAGACGTAATCGAATTTGAAGCTCAAGAAAGGTGTACCCACACAGCCTTCAGTGCGGTCGTTGTTTCGGCCAAGGTTTGATTCCAAAGACCTCATACGTTCTCAAACCTTGACCCATGCAGGTCGCCATAGCAGCCTGGACTGTTTCCTCGCTCTCCGGTAAGCCCAGTGGCAAATACAAACAATCCGATTACCTGGTCTCAGTCGCCTCTGGACGAGTTTGTTTCAATCCACTCCATACTTTCCTCGGGTGTAGCAATTTCCGTTCACTTTGGTTCACGTTCCGCAGTATGTGTCAGCATTGCCTCGTCATACGAGGGAACTTTTAAACTTGACTCTCCTCCAACAGCGACGCCAGTGAGTCTATCCAGTTTCGCTGAACACCGTAATGCTGAGATTCAAGCCACCATTTATCCGTGATGAAACTTTCTCAAAATCGTCATCCTTACTTATATTTTTTTGACCCTGGCCAAGGCCACGGAGCTTCAACACTGGTTTGCGGCTTCAGTTCAACTAGGTCGGCCGGATCATTGATATATTGCCGCCTTTTTATATTTGTTGCTTTGGTTACTTATTGATCGCAACCTACAGTTTTTATCGCCTGCTAGATAGGGTCCCTTAGGTTGCCTTTCTTTAGTTGTGTTATTGTCACCATTCTCAAATTGCGAGGGTCTGAGATTGCTCCAAATTAATATTTTCCTCAGAACTGGAAAGCCGATTAGTATTCGCTGAATAGAATAAATGTGCTTCTTTGCCCCAGATATCAATCACATTGGGAGCGTACCGGTTTGGGCGTAAACTCATATTTGCTGGATATTTGCCACTAGTCGTTGAACTGCCGCACACCTGAGTACGCACAACTGACACCATGCATACCTGTATTCTGACTACCATTGTGATCACGTCTGACGGTATGCTACCCATCAGCTAAAAGCAAACATCAGCATTATTATTTAGAGATTTGGCAAGTACTTCGTGTCGAATGTGCTTCAGCAGAGAACTGCACTAAACTACCGAATGCTTGAACTGCCTGGTTGAATAAATACTCATAATAATAATAATGTTTATTCCCAACTAGTGGGTGGCATACATTCAGGCATGATCATTGCGTTACATTCCCGTTCAGTTCTGTTCGACAGTGAGTTTTTGGTGTCGCATCCTGAGACCACTAGAGACCAGAAGTAAAACACCTGTATGTGAACTGGTTTACCGCCCGAACTCTGAGCTGCGTATTTTTTAACAACTCTGATAAACTGAACAAGATCTTTTGCTCCCTGCTTAACCAGAGTTTTGCACTGCCTTTGAAGTTTGAACAGCGAAGCTAGGTCACCTGATATCGTTGTCCATTTCATAAAAGCTGAAGCCAACGTCGCTCGGTAAGTTTTGCATACCGTTATGCATCGGTGGACCAACTTTTCGACGGCAGAGGTAGCATTTCACATGTAACACAAAAACTTAAATACAACAGCTCAAGTGTCACCATCGTGCCGCTCAAACCAGAAGTCGGGAGTCTAATTGGAATTTAGGTCAACCAAAATCCCTTCTTTTTAGGCCAATGCTACGTCCGCGGAAGAGACGAAAGAGATTTGTTTGGAGCCTCGAGATCTGGACCTCGAGCCCCCGAGTTTGTCTTGATTACTGTCAGTCATATTTTCCAAAACCACTGCGAATCCTTTGAAGTTCAATATGTGAAACAGGCTTTTGCTCATCAGTTGGAACAATAATAACCCATCGGCTCGGCCAGTTATGTTTTTACAAGCTGGGGTTTTTAACAAAACAAACGCTGAAGGTACATTTAGCCCTCTGAACCCTCAACATTGGATATATTATGCGCACTGCTCATGTAAAGTCCATGAAGCGGGACAGGTTAGAAATTTGAACGTATTCCTGACGCGTCGAAGACATCTGGCATTCACCAAAGACTGGCCTTTCGAATCCATATTTCGCGCTAGACGCAGGTGTTCTTGCAGTGACGGGTAGGCTGCCCTTTTTGGCCAATACCAGAGGGTTGCGCTTATAAATTAAGTGCAGCCGGCAGCGTGGTCTGGGCTCCAGTCTGCCAATATCACCTTCCCGTCAGAATCTTGCGAGGGCGTGAACATTGAAATATTTTGTTTGGTTACGGAAGCCGCAATTTTGGGAATGAAACATCGCTGAATCTTAGTTAACTGAGTTTTACAAACTGCTCACTGTTTCCGTAGTTTTCGCTTCACGAAGCTCCACGGATTTTGTTTCGGCTTGTTATCACAAATGCAGCGTTGGATGGAGCCGTCCTCGAAGGTCATTAGTTTGAGCGCAGTCTTAATGGATGGAGTTATAGCGTTTATGCAACCGTCACAACAGGAGCATTCTACACTCTACTACCGTCTTAATGGGTGCATTGTCAGGGAGTTTGTCTTCGTGGCCTATGGAGTTTGTCTGCGCTGCCTCAAATGGGCAAGTGGCAGCAGGCGTGCTTGGAGTATTTCAGGATGGAATATCTGCATATCCTGCTGAGTTTTATGTTTGCTTACAACCCCTTTTGGTGGAGGTCATGGAGATCAGGTCTCAATTTTAATTCGTTCCAGTGATCTGCCTTTATCACTTTGCAGGTAAGTTCAGGTTTGTACCACATACCCAACATGCTTTTTAGTTTAATTTGTGCTTAAGGTCCAGAATATTTTTGCTCAAGCGGTATGAGGCCTGGAGTTATAGGTGCTCCGTAACTTTTAGTCATTTTCTTTAAAACATGCCGATCACTGTACGGATGATGCCGAGGGACGTAGGAGCATTTGTAAATGTTTCCAATTTACCGGTGGTAGGTATTTCCGCACGCTCCTACTGGCTAAGCAGCGGTAGAGTAATAGAACGAGAACTTAGAAAATGCCTGAAGTAACAGGCAGATATTTGACACAGGTTTTGCATTACGGATTCCAAGGCAATTCTTCTCTCACTCTTCAATTTTTTGTCCCGCCTACTGTGGTACACCATAAAGCAAGAGCTTGACGCAGAATTTTAGGTAGATGCAAGAAAGTCGCCCGTCAGACTCATGACCTTACTCGATGTTGCCTAACTTGGCTACTTACCGTACCTGCTAGGCCCATGTCCATGTGCGGCGTTGATTATGAAGCATTGTTTATACGCGATAACCTTGTCCGTCATACTCAAAACTGGACGCGTGTTCGCTTATCTCTGCTACTTAAAATAAACATTAGGCCAGTATTTATGCAAACCGATGAATACGAGACCTCAACTACGTATACAAACTTATCTAAGGGCGAATGACGGACGCTATACTCATAACTGTACGCGATACCGCCTACCTTGGCTTTTTTGTAACCGCTGGGCCCCTGCCATTATGCGACGCTGATTATTCGACCTCATTTAGGCTACCTCAACCTGACGACTAACGACGGCTCATCGTGCCAATAACTGTGTGTGCTGTCGCTTGCTCCTGCTACCTATAGTAAACACAAGGCCAGTAATTATGCGGGCCGATAAAAATGAGGCATCAAGTATGCGTGGTATCCTAATGTGACACCCACCGTCATACTCACAACTGTAGTCGATATCGGCTACCTTGGCTACTTATCGTAATTGCTAGGCCTGTGTCTATGTGCAACGCCGAATATGGGACCACAACTAAACTCAGCAACCTAACCCGATGGCCAACGACGGCCCGTCACGCCCATAACCGTACTCGATGTCGCCTATCGTGGCTACCTATAGTATTTGAAGAGCCCGTACACATGCTCGTAACTGACTCATGCCCCAACTCCAGCCAACGGCTGTCCTTCGTTTCCATACATGTCATCCGTCTGCCAACCCCATGTCTAAAAAATACACAACCACCTTGAACAAATTATGTTTCTATTTATTGGTTGCATCGGTGGAAACTTCCTCAGTTTCAGGAAGCCGCTGTTACTCTATAGGGTTTCTGAAAGGAAAAATGTATGATCAATTATGATTCGTATACATCTTCCGCGATGCCATTTAAAACACATAATTAAACAAAGTTCTGGTGGCTAAACCACCAAGTGCCTAATAAATCCCTTCGTCCACAATTCCAAATCGGCGTCCCTGATGGAGCTGGAGTCCTACTGTTATAAAGGTAAACTCACTACTTGCTCAATTAGTCCCACTGGCGGTAATGGGTGAGCCGTGTGTACATCGGTTATTCAATAGCGGGATTCGGCAACCATATGCATTATTGGGCGCAACGAAGTTAAAGCTAAAGAGAGGTGTATATAGGTCAGTCGTAAGAACAAGTTGTATAGACTGCGGTCCATGGATCACGTGCGTTATCGAACGTGCACCCATGGATGCAGCGGTAACGATGACCTAGTGAGTGCGCGGGTACTTGGTGTCACGTCTACTCATTTAGAGCGCCAAACCTCAGCTTCGCTCCACTTCCGCTTCCCAACACCAATACCACGTAGATTAATAAAGTCGACTCGTAGCCATCCTATACTCAGCCGCAGTAGCAGCCTCGTCAGCTAGGGGCTACTTTCTGAGAAGCCGATCAGCTAACTTGTTGGCGTTTGTAATTTTCAGCCTCCGACTTTCTATAAATAAGCCTCCGCATCTCGGGCACGTACGTTGGAAGATGCTCGCTAGTTCGGAATATTCTGAGGCTTTATTTCATGCCTGTCAGGTAGGCTTCGGCCTCACCCAGATAGTCGTTCATGCCAAGGTATAGCAATCCATCTTCACTTACAAAATCATCTCTACCTATCGTCGAGCCACGGTTGAGACAACGGCTGACAAATACATAAAGACGTCTTAGTTACACTGCTCGGACAGGCCAAGACTCACAACAGAACAGCCCGCACTGTAACTTGATGCCCTCGTTTTTTGATATTGAGGGATATGCCACTTTCACGCCATGGATGTTTCAAATTAGCAAACGCTACATGAGCCTTGCAGATTCGTGCATTGACCTCATCTGTCAC
>CM030369.1:118899023-118956748 GCA_003604175.2 Clonorchis sinensis
TTGCAACTCGCGGGCTTATCCAAACCGGCAGAATACTGTTTTCAAAAGTGAGTCTACAGTCCTCTGTTGGTTCTACTCATCTCAACCAATCCCATGCCAACTCAGTTTGATGTAGATACCTGGGGGCATACCCAATCTATTCTCCCGAGGTCCGGCTGGCCGGTGTACGGTCCTGTTCTTATTAACTCGCCTCCGATATACCGCTGGTTCTAGTTGGAATATATCGGCTATCGTAGCAATGAATTCTCACAGGACTTGGAAAGAGCACATCTAGTGAATAGATGCCCTCGAAGTGGAGCCTATTGAATAAATTTGTACATTCTACAAGTTGGTTTAAAGTGGTTAATTGCGAGCGATTTTTGTCCAGTTTGATCCCAGTGTAGGGGTTTCCACAGTTTTCAGTCACGGATCGGGTGCTAGGTCTAATCAAATTACCAGCATGACAAATTTGGATTCCAGAGTTGCGTATACGTTACTTACTTATTTTGTGCGCACAATTCGAATCTATCTGAAAACCGTTATCGAAATGTGACATAGTACGCAAAATCACTAATTAGCGAAGCAGACGGAACTAGCTTTCTGCCTCCAGACGGATATTAAATTATTTCTACTACTATTACTATTTAAAGTACTACTTTCCGGAAGGTGACAGGTTCGAGAGATACGCTCCTGCTGATTCTTAACAAAGATAAAACAGCCGTGCAATTTCTCTTGGCTAACTCAAAAACCCCGCCGCTCACAGAATTGCACGTCCCAGCCCAATCATCTCAAACATGACGTCCGTTACGGGGCTGTCCAGAAACCGAAGTACATCAGTGCAATGATGGCACGGTACTGCCATACCCAGTTTGATAGCGCACCCGCAACTACTCCCTTCCCACTCTTGACTGTACCTTCTCGCCCACTCGGCCCGCCTGCAACTACAAACAAACTCTTGCTTTATTCTGAATGTAATCTTATGATCATGCCCGCCTGATCACCAATTTTGAATAAACATTATTATTGCCTTACACTTCGTGGGTGCAGGGTGGATGCCAAAGGACGGGATGACTGGTCAGCTCATCCAGAAACAGATGCGCTTTTTCCTCCTTTTTGAAGATGAGGATCATGTCTGCATATTCCATATCGACAAGGTTTTCGTCAGCTATTTGAAAACTGGGGTCTAGAAGACATTGGTTGGGAATTGTGACCACTTTTGGCTGCTTATTATTTCGGGCTGCAGTCTAACTCACATCATAGTGCCTTTTACCAGACTTTCTGAGACTTTCTGTTTTGAGCCTTCGATGCAGACACGGCTGTATTATTGCCTCGTCTGGGTGATAGCAATTAAACACCGTGCGCCCTCATTGGATCCTTGATCCTTGATCCATGCCAGTTTTAATTTAAGATGCTTCCTTGGTGACTCCTAACCACAGTGACAACCCTACACGACTCACCCAAGATGTTCATGTACGGGGCCGTCCGCGGATACAAGTACGGCGTCGCGATGACGGTACAGCGACTACCATACCCAATCTGTTGTTTTGCCGGCAGTTCACTATATCCATATTTAGCGGATGAGGGTGTTACACGCACCTGCAAGACCACCTCAATCCGTTTAATCTGTGCCCGGACCTGAGAGCACTAGCCAGCCTATCGTGCTGCCTGCTTGTTCTGCCCATAAACACACGAATTCTCCCAACGCCACCAACGATGGTTGGGTATGGCCTTGCGCCCGATACTGGCCATCATAAAAGAACAAAGGACTTACTAGCTGTGACGAATTCCTTGGCTTGGTTTTGCAGGACACCTGCCACAACGACAGGAGACTTTTTAGTACATAGGTAGTGAAAGGCTGGTCAATTTTGAGTTTGCGCCAACATAGAGGGTGCAATTATTGTTCTTGTCGCTTAGAGATCATTTCCAAATGCAATGCAGAAGAAAACACTTGAAGGAACCGGCTCTTCCACAAATTTTCCCACCGCGAAGCCATTAGCAGCCATGAAAATATGAATTCCGCGCCCATGGTTGGCCTCGACTACGTTTAAACAACTTCCAACAAAACCGAGGCCGCATGGGAAAATCTTAAGGGACCGAAGAGATATCACCAAAGGCTGAAATTTTATGCCAAAGTTTTTCTCCCCCAAACTATGGTTTCAGAGAAATTTTGAATGTGCGCCTGAGGCTCGGTTATTAAGAGAGGAATGTCGGAATTTTTTGCATGTTTGCGCCAGAATCTTCGTGGTGAAGCAGGAAGTACCGAACCCAGAATAGTTGATTTTGATTGGCGGACAGTCCGACTAATTAGAGCATTCTTCCCTCCACTCCACAGCCGGCTTGCAGCATATCTGTACAATCGACGTGACGTTCGGTCATTTCAGGTGGCTCATTCGGGACAGCTGTAGGGGATGTGCCGGGAACTAGTGAATTCTTAGGACGGTAAAGTCTCTTGGAGGACTCAGAGCTGGATACAAAATTAATCAGAAAAGAATGCGGTGACCCAGGAAACAGTGAAATCTGGCTAAGGGGCAAATTTGAACGCCTTAAATTGCCGTCTGTTGTGGCAGGATATGGTGTATCTCTCTTCCAACAGCATCTGCAGCGGTCTAGCTGCACAGGCGGTTAGTTCATTAAAATGCTATTTTGGGTTATTTGCGCAGCCAAATGCATGTTGTGTTGTTCTGTAGGTGCATAAGGCGGTCCTCCAGGATATAGTAAGTGATATTCTGTTCAAACCCAAGGGGTAATCGAGCGTTGCTTGATCGCGTTAGATCGTATAACATTCCGCGGACTACCACAATTACTCTTAGCTTTGACTCTGGCGAATGATGGTAGAATTCCGGCCGTTGTTAGGAGAGGTTATCCGCCAGAAGAAAAACTTTTGGACAACCTAACGCCAAACCCTGTCTTTTGGGGAACCAGGTGAGGCGAAGTTCAAAGTATTGCGCTCACTTTTCCAAGCAATTTTACTTGTTGGAGATAAGATATTTGCGCACTGAATTTGTCAGAAATACTTCAACTAACGGTTAATTTAACTGTTGAGGTGTGCAAAATTATCCACGATCTTCAGTTTGCAGTGGTTAACGGCCCTAGGGAGTCTTTACTAACCAGAACAAGCTATTATTGTAAGTAAGCTATAATGTCACGAAGAGAACAACCCAAGGGAATCTTGACTCCCAGTTCACAAGGGTAAATTTGGAAGGTCCATATTCCGTTGAACTATCACTCCATGAAGAAAAGGTTCTATTTCCCTAGCATTTCTAACTCCTTAAGGCGCAATATTAATCCAATGATATAAATTATTCTATTTCCCTGGCATTTCTAACTCCTTTAGGCGCAATATTAATCCAATGATATAAATTGACAGGTCAAGTATTTGTAGCTAAAATTTTTGTTCACCTTTGGAATTAGTGATGGCCAACATTTTTCAACCGCCAGTCACAAAAACTGTCACCCAGTGAAAGATGCGAAGTCCTGTTGAACCCAAGTAAGGTTGACTGGTTTGCATATTTCATTGAGACAAGCTCTGTATAATGCAACCAATACTGAAGGAAGAGGTTATATTGAGCGGGACAAATAGCTGTTTATAAGCGCTACAATTGCTTCTCTTAGACGGCGAGGTGTATCCTCGGAAACGCGTTCTGCATCATGGCCTGGCAATTCGCAGGCGCAAGGCTCTAGCCGGAAGATGGTGTGATGTTGGTGATTGTGCTTGACTTCTACCCTCAAAGGTAACGAAGAATTCGTCTGCATTCTCTAACTCAATAAGTTTCTCATCAGAAGTGATTTAACTACCACCCGGCGTTCGTCTCATTATTTTACCAATGATCGAACTGGGAATCACTGCCACAGACCTTAAAATGGCCTCACTCCTGTCGTCATACAGCTAGTGTTCAGCAGTATGTTGCACGGATCAGTCCTTGGTGTAACATGACTGCAGAAACCATCCTGTAGCTACCAACGCATTACATGTACTAACGAAGATCAGTTAAGGAAACAGAACGCACCCACTTATCACCGGTTCGCCGCCCTCAACATTCCCCTCTGCCAGTGCCCCACCGGCTCCAGGAGGAGACCAGACTCCACCCTCCAAATAAGCGTTCCTTGAGACATTTTCTGGCTGAATCACGGACCAAGAATAAGCCAGTATGGTGTCTGTCACCAACCTATCAGAGGGCGAACTAAGACTTACTTAGCAGAACTTTCTGACGACTGGTCATCCACCAAAGTGACTACACAAGCTAAGGAATTACTTCGGTGTAGTCAGATGGACGACAATAAATCAACTTGCTGTAGAAGGCCAGAAGGGCGAAACCTTGTTCCATATCTTTGGAGTTCGCAAACACTTTATTCAACTCTGTGCTCTGTCATAGAGAAAAGTCCCTTAGTTGCATCCACAGACTCCCGAACCCGAAACAAAGTCCGTGTGAGCGCGCTGATACTGGTCTTGGATGATAAGGCTTCAGAGACTACTTCAGCCTGCGCGGGAGGATAAAATAGAGTGCAACAACTATCGCGTGCCGAGCCCCATGAGGCTAATTCTTAGTGCATCCGGTCCATGAAAAATTTGAACACTCACCACACCCTATTCTCTCACTGGTGCACCAAGGGGTCCTGATCAAGTCTTTGTTAATATCTACATAGCCATAATTATGCTGATCTCCACGCCACTTACTCTACAACTCTGATAGAGCGGGCCTATATTGGCTTTGAAAAGTTTGCAATTCCTACCAACACAATAGACAAGCTCCCGGTCAGTGAGTTGTTTCTACATTTTAGCTTTGACTGGCCCTCCCAAGTGAGCGTCCGTGTTTCACTCTTGTCCCGTTACATGCTCATCGCAGGGTATACGTGGATCACCACCAGCCTTACGTCATTCCACATCTTTGGTAACCTGTCTTCTGTCCTCATCCATTCTGAATCGAGCCCCTACCTTTAGCTGATCAGGTATTAGTCGGTGCGTTTATCCCCTGCTTCACAGCAAGCCATTTGTCTCCGTGCTTCTCAGGCCAGGACCAGTTTCTTCTTCGAGACTCCAGAGAAACTCCTAGCATGTGTGTTGGAGAGATTCTAATGTCCCCATAGAAGTACACTGTCCTAAGTGTCACATTTTCCTCCTATGATAATTACAGTTTGGCCCACCCCAAATATACCCTCCTGTAGGATGATTCTTGATTCTTTCAACAGATGATAAGGCTGGTCGACCACTATCACGGAGCAATTCGTAATCACTCTGAGTGATAATATATCGTATTTCGTTTCACGTTTATCCGTCAGTTGACCTAACGCTCCAGTCTTCTGTTTCTCCCAACGTTGGGGCAGGATGCAAAAAATGTATATAACGGAAAGCTACAAACAATTTTTCTACTACCCGACTTTCCCTGCCTTGAAAATCTACTATGTATAAACCTGCTTATTCTAAAATGTCGTTCATTCAGTGACAAGCCTTCAAGGCCTAATGGTTTTAAATATGTTGTTAAAAAACTGAGAGTTTCATTGGTGAACCAAGAGGCGACTTCAAGACTGGGAGCGCTGATCAAGCATTTACCACTTCCCACATGAATCTCCAGGGTCAGTCTCAAACTCTGCCAGCTTAACACTTAAGTTACAGATGTCCCAGTATCACGTGCACGTTTCAGTTGGTCCTAAACTCGCCAGTACTCACAGTCAAAGTTAGCAAAGCCCAGGTTCTCCTTTTTTCTGTTGGGCAATTCGAATAAACAGCCAGGATGGTCTGTCTGCCAAAACGACTCTGCCAGACTTTATTTCCCGATTTGTGTACAAATCTTAGGAAGATTTTCTGTTAGTTCATCATCCTGCTGAATTACAGAGTTGGCAAACTGCAGTCATCACTCAAATAAAAAAGTGTGTTGTGAGTGACGCTCTGAAACGGGTCACCCACTGCCCTGACATCCAAATAGCAGTATAAGTAAAATTTGTATGCTTTGAAACAACTGTGGCTAAAACTTTTCCAAAACCATCTTCACTACAGTAACATTCAGCCGGTTTAATAATTTTTTGCCCCATGGTTTTATTCCGAGCAAACGTGTGATGTTTGACGAATGCCATCTGGATAAGTTTTCCGTAGGTGCCTTTGAGTTGTAGCGTGGCTTGCTGGGCAATAACTCATAGGTTTTTTCTCCGACCTATATCGAAAAATCTCCTCAGGAACATTTGCCTTCAAAGAATCACCGAAACCACTATGCTCTTATGGTCTACATACCACAATGGAGTGTAGGCAGTTTGGTATATGATTATTCTATTATGTTTGGGTTGATAAACTGTATCTGTTTTAAAAAACGCGGTTACCACAAGCAATGTGTTTGTTAAGAAAAAGATCCGACCGTACTAAGGTGTCGAAGACGAGATCAGCCTCTTGTTTCCCACGGACATTCATCATACTCGTGTAACGGTGGATACTACTGATGCGGCATGTGAGTAGCACGTCCTCTCGTAAATCCGCTTTGCGTCTCTTGAAAAGTGAGATCTGTCACGGAATTTGTGGAGTCTCTTTGTAGCATTTGCGTTCAAGCAGAAGGTGGATATTCAGTTTTGTAAACGAGATGCATATGAGAGTTTTGCCCCCCTGTTCAATAGTCTGTAACTGTTCAGTTGGCGTTCTCAAATAAAAAACTCCGCAGCGAAGGCCTTCTTCCTTTTCATTTGGTGCCGTGACCAGGATAAGGATGAAGATCCCGTGGCCAAAACCCTTTAAGGATGGGGGTGTTTGGATCCTCCTGGAGGACTTTGAGAAGGTTGTGGAGGCTGCCGGACTGGATACCACCGGGGTAAGTTGGCTGTGCTGAAGACCCTCCTCAGGGGCCGGGCGAAGGCGGCCCTGGATGTGGCCAGAAGAGGCCCCCGGAAGATGGACTGGGCCGCCGCGAAAGAAGCCCTTGCAGCGGAGTTCGACACGGCGGCCGACCACCAGGAGGTTATGAGGCGGTTCAAGACGGCCAGGATGGCACGTGGATGTGACCCGACCGTGTTCTTCGCCAGCCTGCATCAGTCGTTGTATCGGGCTTTGCCGAGACTGGATAAAGCTTCGCGCCACCAGCTGCTTTCCGACCAGTTCGTCGAAGGTGTGCAGCCGGCGCTTGATGCCCAGTTGCGGTTGGCGAGAGCAACTGGCCAGTTGAGTGTTGTGGCGTTTTGTACCTTTATTTTGCTTTCATTATAACACTACGTATTTCATCAATTGCATAATCGTTTTTTTGTTTGAATACGAAAAAAACGCGCACTTGTACAATTTCACGCAATACAAACGTGGTCACGTGCTTCGACTCTTCTCTTCTGATTTCGCTCGCGCTTGCAGCGGTCATTTGCGAGTCTCATGTGCTAACTCTGGTATCAAAACATTTCAGACCATCTTCGGAATCTATTATATGTGGGAACTGTTCAGAAGAAGACCCCTGGAACAGCATAATTGGATTATTGTTTATCCTCTGACCTGGGCCAACGACGAACTATTTTAAAGAGAACAATTATTAGTGAGTCTGTTCCATCTGACCTCTTTATTATTGTATACCCAACCTAGCGTTATTATTTTTATTTCTTTGCCACACACTCCTGGTGAAGTAACTTATTGGGTAGCCAGACCACTACAAAATTGGTGAGCCCGTGTCTTTCTAGATTTTTTCTGAAAATTTTTCCTTTTCGGTCGTCGTATTTCTTTCTTTTGCCCGGTCATAATGGAGGCACACTTTGATTCAGCGGATTTAGTCGAGAACGCGATTAGCATACGTTTGCCAGACTATAATCCACGTAATCCCAGGGTATGGTTTCACCAGGTAGAGGCCGTTTTTGCTACCCGACGCATCACCTCCCAAGCCACCCGATTCTCCTATGTCGTCCAGCATCTTCCTTGTGATGTAGCAACAGAAGTGGAAGATCTGTTGGAAGATATTCCTAAGGAAAATCCCTATGACTCCCTTCGAGCGGCCGTCATCAGTAGGACAGGAAAGTCCGAAAACAAGATGCTACGGGACTTATTCACCACTGTCGAACTTGGGGACAGATCACCATCACAACTGCTTCGGCACATGCGCAGTCTTCTGCGGCCGTAAGCTAGCGGTGGAAATCATGGCTCAACTATGGCTCGACAAACTTCCACCACCGTCAATCCGCGTCATCAGCGCTTTCGTTGATGACCACAGCTTGGAGCAGTTAGCCCAGATGGCCGATAAAATCCACGAAACCTACCCCAGTAACCCCGTGAACTCCGTCTCCCGCTCTGCACCCACTGCTTCTACAGATTCCGATCCGATTCTGGCTTCCATATCGCAACTACAAGCCAAGTTTGATACTTTGACCGATCGCCTACAACGGCTAGAGATCAACAAGCATCGACCACGTTCACGATCCCGATCGTTGTCTCGTGCCTGTCCTTCCTGGTGCTGGTATCACCAAACTTTCGGTCCTCAAGCACGCAAATGCCAACCGCCTTGTTCCTTCAAGCCGCGTTCCAACACCCTTTTAAACACCCCGGCCAGTCAGTAACGGCGACGACTCTGTGGCCCTCCTCGCACTAGTCGCCTATTCCACATCACCGATCGTTCAAGTGGTCTACGTTTCTCGTGGATACGGAGCTGAAGTTAGCGTGCTACCACATAAGACTCCACTTCACGATTCTGCCTCTTATTCGTTACAGGCTGCTAACGGTACCCGCATCGCTACATACGGCGAACGTTCCCTCACCCTTGACCTCGGATTGCGATGCGTTCAAGTGGATCTTCCTTTGGCTGACGTCCAAACACCCATCATTGGTGCAGACTTCCTGACCCACTACAACTTGTCTGTCGATGTTCGAAACAAACGCCTCTTGGACATGCTAACTTCCTCTCAGTCAACGGAATTAGTGCCCCAGCTTCATCCACAGGTATCCGAGTTATCTTACCTGATTCACATTTTGCTGACATACTTAGGATTTTCCAACCCTTACTCATCCATGTCAGTACACCCAACCGGTCACTCATTCCGTCGTTCACCACATCCAGACGAAAGGTCCACCTGTCCATGCCAACCCCGCCGACTTCATCCGGATAAGCTACCAATCGCAAAACACGAGTTCGAACACATGCTCGAACTCGGCATCATCCGCACTTCATCGAGTCATTGGTCGTCACCCCTACATATGGTACCCAAGAAATCTAAAGGTGATTGGAGACCTTGTGGAGATTACCGTTCTCTCAATAACGCTACTATCCCAGACAGGTATCCCATCCCACATATTCACGATTTCGCAAGTACCTTATGCCACACAAACATTTTCTCCAAACTCGATCTCGTACGTGCATACTACCACATACCCGTAGCCCGGATGACATCCCTAAAACAGCCATCACAACACCGTTTGGCCTTTCGAATTCACGCGTATGCCCTTTGGTCTTCGAAATGCAGCTCAAACGTTTCAACGTTTCATGGACGAAGTTTTACGTGGTTTACCTTTTGTGTATGCTTATCTTGACGATGTTTTAATTGCTAGCACCTCCCCAACGGAGCATGCAGCTCATCTCAGGGCAGTGTTTGAACGTCTTTCCACTTACAGCATACGTTTAAACATTGACAAATGCTTATTCGGTGTTACTAGCCTAGATTTTCTTGGCCACCACATTGACTCAACAGGTATTTCACCATTGCCCGATCGCATTTTGGCCCTAGAGTCTTTCCCCATACCCACCACTCTCACTCAACTTCGTCGTTTCATTGGTATCATCAACTACTATCGGCGGTTCATCCCTCATTGTGCAGATATTTTGCAGCCACTGACCGATTTACTTGGTTCCAAAGAAAATCTGTTACTTTGCCCCCGTCGCCATTGCCGCTTTCGAAAGAGCCAAGCAAGCCATTGCTCACGCCACAAAGTTATCTTTCCTCGATACTCACGAAAGCACAAAGCTGATTTTGACAACTGATGCTTCGAACGCTGCCGTCGGCGCCGTACTTCATCAAGTTGTTAACAACGCATCTCAACCACTAGCCTTTTCTCGCAGAAGATGCAGGCTGCACAAACGCGTTACAGTACTTTTGGTCGTGAATTACTCGCAATTTACCTTGCTATTCGCCATTTCCGGCACTTGTTAGAAGGTAGATCGTTCACCATTCAAACCGACCATAAGCCACTTACGTATGCCTTTAACGCCAAACCTGATCGATATTCACCACGCGAGATACGCCATCTTGACTACATTTCACATTCACTACCGACATTCGGTACACTCCAGGTTCGACAATGTGTCGCAGACGCACTATCCCGTCCCGACATCAACGCTCTTCACCCTTCCAAGCAGTTGGACCTAGCCAAGCTGGCGAACCTTCAACATAGTGATCCTAATTTTTTGCCCATTCTATCCTTCCCTTCATTTCAAGTCTCTTCAACCCCTTGCCTCTCCAATCTGGATCCATTTTTTGTGATATGTCTACCGGCTCAGCTCGCCCAATCGTCCCCGAAGCCTTTCGACGAGTTGTTTTCGACCACTTCCATGGCTTTTCTCATCCAGGAATCAGAGCAACCAGGAAGTTGATTAGTGCACGCTTTGTATGGCCCTTCATGAATAAGGATCTGACATCCTGGGCCAAACAGTGCATCGCCTGTCAACGCAGCAAAGTAACTCGGCATACGAACTCACCTATCGGTTCATTTGCAGTTCTGATGCTCGATTCACATGTTCATCTCGACATTGTTGGTCCACTTTCCCCATCAAACGGTTTCACCATATCCTTACCATGATCGATCGTTTTACTCGTTGGCCAGTAGCTGTACCCATTTCGATACTTCAGCTGAAACGGTCGCCTTTTCATTTTTGCAGCATTGGGTGAGTAACTTTGGCACACCTTCCACCGTTACCACCGATCGCGGTTCACAGTTTCAGTGTAATCTCTTCCGTGAGTTTTCCACACTATTCGGTTTCCATCACATTTCGACCACCGCGTATCACCCCTGCTCCAACGGTCTGGTTGAGCGTTTCCATCGCTACCTCAAAGCTGCATTGACTGCCCAAATGAACCCTCTTCATGGTCCTTTTCTTTACCCCTCATTTTGCTTGCTATTCGCTCCACTATCAGGAGGATCTTCACTGTTCACCAGCCGAACTAGTATACGGTACAACTTTACGTTTACCCGGTGAACTGGTTTCCACTTCTGGCGCACAGCCCGAATCGCCCGTCACATTCGTCACCCGTCTGAAACAGCATATGTCCGACCTTCGTGCGACACCGACCAGACGATCAACGCGAAAAGAACACATCTCAACCGATCTCTCTTCTACACCATTTGTGTTTGTCCGACATGACGCAACGAGGAAACCCTCCAACCCTGTTATGATGGCCCCTTCAAGGTTATCGAACGTCACTCCAAATACCTTGTTTTAGAGAGAAGCGGAAAGCACGACACTGTCTCCATTGATCGCCTGAAGCCTGCCTTCATCGAAGCACCCACGACCACATCCAGCAATCCTGCTAACCCAGCAACACCCGCACCTACCCAAGATACCCCTGCCGCCAACCTCACTCCTTCCACCAGTCGTTCCGGACGACGCGTCCGTTTCCTCAGCACTTAGCTGATTACGAAACTTGAAGTGAGCAACTTTTCGATTAATTACCTTAATTATTCGAGCGTTTTCCCCTTCACGGTCAACGCTCTAGTGGGGAGTAGTGTGGCGTTTTGTACCTTTATTTTGCTTTCATTATAACACTACGTATTTCATCAATTGCATAATCGTTTTTTTTGTTTGAATACGAAAAACGCGCGCACTTGTACAATTTCACGCAATACAAACGTGGTCACGTGCTTCGACTCTTCTCTTCTGATTTCGCTCGCGCTTGCAGCGGTCATTTGCGAGTCTCATGTGCTAACTCTGGTATCAAAACATTTCAGACCATCTTCGGAATCTATTATGTGGGAACTGTTCAGAAGAAGACCCCTGGAACAGCATAATTGGATTATTGTTTATCCTCTGACCTGGGCCAACGACGAACTATTTTAAAGAGAACAATTATTAGTGAGTCTGTTCCATCTGACCTCTTTATTATTGTATACCCAACCTAGCGTTATTATTTTTATTTCTTTGCCACACACTCCTGGTGAAGTAACTTATTGGGTAGCCAGACCACTACAGTGTGGAGCGCCTGGTGCGTCTGGCAGGAGTTGGCCGAGGCGCCACTGGCCACGTTTCAATCGCAGGACAACAGGCGGATTCAACAGTGGAGGACCTGGAGAACAAAGTGGATCAACCTACCGAAAAGCTTGCTGCCGTCAAGACGGAATCGCGGAGGCAAGCTCGAACGAGCCGATGCTACAAGTGTGGCATGCCTGGCCACTTGAGGAATCAATGCCCTCGTACCCGACCAGAGGTTGAAGCTGAGGTCCCCAGGATCATGATTGGGGCCAATAGCCTCGTCGTCGAACTGGATCCCGGAAGGTTGGTGCAACTCCAACGGCAAGACCCTGTGTTACGGAAGGTTGCAGCCGCTTTGTTGGATGGAAGGAGCGTTGAGAACGGAGAGGAGACAAGGAATTGGAAACGTTCCAGAATCACTCTGATCGGCTGAGTCTGAATGAAGCTGGCATAATTTCCTAGAACGCCACCGATTCGGATGTTGTGCTCCCGTGATACCTCGCGTCTTGAGACGGAAGCTTATCGTCGAATGCCATGAGATGGCACACACAGGGTGCACCAAGACGTACGACTTACGGCAGAGGGCCTACTGGCCCGGGATGAGAAGTGAGGTGATGGATTATGTGGTGTCCTGTAAGCGGTGCCAACTGATGAAAGGGGACACGACAGGGGCAACCATCCCATGGAACCTATTCCTGTCTCAGAAATCGGCGAGTTATGGTCGGTTGACGTCATGGGCCCCTTTCCGGTGACAACTAGCGGGAATCAATATATCGTGATAATGACAGAACACTTGTCGCGGTGGATCGAGGCGGCAGCCGTGCCAAATCAACGGGCAACGACGATCAGCGGAGTGGTAATGCATCACATCGTGGCCAACCATGGGGTGCCAAAAATGATCCTAACCGATCAGGGGCCTTGCTTCGAGAGCGAAGAGTTTAGGAATTGTTTGCAGAAGCTGGGTATCAGACGGCTAAGTACGGCACCATACCACCCGCAAACAAATGGTCTAACAGAACGTAATAACCGAACGATCAAGGAGTGGCTGGCGGCCAAAGGAGGTGACTGGGAAGTAAACTTGCCAATGGTGTTGCTAGCTCATCGTGCTTCCATACAGCCAAACACAGGCAAGTCCCCGTTTATGCTGATGTACGGTCGACATCCGCGCCTTCCGGTTGATCAGGAAATTGGATTGTGGCGGACAACACGCTTGTCTCCGGAGGAGCTAGATGAAGAAAGGAGGAAAGCTCGAGAAAACTTGACCGCCGGTCAGGCAAGGACTAGGCAGAAAACGGCAAGTAGAAAGGCACGATCATTCCCATAGGCGCAAAGGTCAAGTGGAAGGATCATCAGAATCCTGGAAGGAGTGGATTGGGGTCGCGGAACTGGGCAGTCGATGGCAAGGTCCGTTTGTCATTACCGACCGCCGGGGAACGTCATACAATTCAAGACGATCGGGGATCGAAAAGAGTAAATGGGACGCAGCTTCGTAAGTGGCATGATACACCCGAAGAACGGCCGAGTAGACCCGCTGCTGAAGCCGACCTGACGGAGGTAAATGAACAACGGTGGCATGCGGACGACCTTTAAAGGGGAAGGTGTGTAACGGTGGATACTACTGATGCGGCATGTGAGTAGCACATCTTCTCGTAAATCCGCTTTGCGTCTCTTGAAAAGTGAGATCTGTTACGGAATTTGTGGAGTCTCTTTGTAGCATTTGCTTGCAGTTGAGTAGCAGTCAATGAATATCCAGAAAAGTTCGGGAAGACGCGTTCAAGGAGAAGGTGGATATTCAGTTTTGTAAACGAGATGCATATGAGAGTTGCTCCCCTGTTCAATAGTCTGTAACTGTTCAGTTGGCGTTCTCAAATAAACAACTCCGCAGCGAAGGGCCTTCTTCCTTTTCACCCGTAGCGTTTCCGCTCACGCAATATGATTAATATGTTTAACCTCAACTATGCCACAGTTGGCCTATCACAGGCAGATCATGAACGTCCATTAGTTGATTAATATTACACCGACTCTCGCAACAAGAACCCCTCAATGTAATTGTTCTTCAGAAACTCTGTCTGTGGATGTTTCCGCTGTCGAATGTGTTTTCCAACCTACGAAGCCAGTTACGATATCACATTTTCGATTAGCCCGCAAGAGGCCCGATTGATTAGCATAGTAAAATAATACAAAATGACTTTATAACTATCTTGGGTTCATGAAGTAATACTAAATCGCCGGACGGGCTAGCTTCTCTTTTTGGCTCCGAAATCCCATGGAAGAGATTCATACTAATTCTGGAATCCTTGCATTAAGTTTCAGGGAGGGATACAGCATACAAAGCTACTTGACACCAATAAGTCTGCGCGAACTTGCAACCTGGTCTGTTGAACCGACAGAAAGAATCCTATTTCAAAATAGTTCACGTAGATGTACCACTGAATCTGAGTTGAACAGTTCAACAATTCAGCCGTTTTCATAGCATTCAAGCAGTCTCCGCCGACCTGGCCTATCATTTAGAGAAGCTGAGTCAACTGCAGAGGCACTTGGTGGATTCAGCTACGATGGAACCGCTGAAATTCCCCTAACATCGAGTCGTTTTCCAGAGGATCGTTTAAGAATTGCTGGTTCGGTCAAGAAAAATTTCAGTTCATTATTGCAAAACCATGAACAACTTGTGGCGCCGTACTTGATATAATTGACCGCTAATATATATTAAAATTCGGGAGAATATTAAACTTTTGCAGATGATCAACCTAGGCATCGTCTAGTAAACTGATAAACTGGTTGAGGCCGCACTCATAAAGACGATTGTAGGGTAGCAATGGAATCACTCTAACCTGATGAAATTTATCATACCAAAATGGGCACAAATATGTGAAGGGCATCTACTTCAACACCAGCATCCACACAATGAGTAAATTACCAGAAATGATGGCTACAAACAGAAATCAAGACATCGCCGACCCAAGCTGAGTAAAGTTCTCGAAAAGTAAAGTTCTTCTGCGTCTTCCAAAACGAAAGTTTTGAATGTGTTACTAACGGATGGTGAAAGTCTCTTGTAACTAAGATTTTTAATGTCCGAATTCTTTTCATGCACATTATTTGAAGTTTTCCCGTATTTGGTTTTGTGTTGTAGTGCAAATTATAAAATATCCTGCTTTGGTTGAATTATAATGAACTCAGCTTAAAACCTTTAGGCTGGTCATCCTCCGCTTGATTCGGAGTCTTTCCTTGGTATTTTAAGTCCTTCGGGATATCCAACCAATAAGCTGTTTGGCAAGAAAGTGACTAGCTGAGAAGTGAAGCAATTTGCGTAACAAATGACCACCCAGTCAGTGTGGTTTTGAGGATGCTCTCAACTTAGCGCTTACGTAGCTACACTGCGTGAGAATTAGATCACTCTCTCGGAACAAAAATTCAGAAGCGTCTGCAAGTCATGTAATTAAATTTAGATGAACACAGTGTTCACAGAAAACCAGTACAAAAGTTTGAATTGGTGCACATGTGATAATCTTCCTGCTTCTAGTCCTCCACGCGCACCCTTCATTTGTACTAGGTCTCAGAAGCGTCCGATAGTTCGTCCGAGTCTGACGTTATTTAAAATAATATTTAGAAAAAGCAATCTTATTACAGAAAGTCCCCTTCAAAATTCTAAATAATAAAATGCAACGCAAAATGCCTCAACGTTAAGACCGGAGAAACCGGAGAAAAACACTACTACTCTACGATTAACAGAAACTCTGTTTGAAACATTGAAAAAACTTTTTATCGTCTATTTCAGTTTCTTTTTATTGTGAGATATCTTTCAGTTGCGTAGATCAGACAAGAAAAAGTAACTTTGTAAGCTCACTGTAAAATAAAGCTGATATGATTCTCCAAGACTACAGTTGAGTAATGAAAAACTGGTGCTCAATTACATTATCAGCAGTAGGAATTCTGGTATATTACCATTGAAATTTTTCTTAGAACGTACAAAAAGTGTACAAAATATCTGATACTTATGAAATTGGTGCAGTTTGCCAGCGAAATAGGGCAAAAACACAAAATTGCTGTCCATATATAATCAGACATCGATGAAGCGACATTTTCAACAATATTTTGAAAGCTATGCAGTCCTTGAGCATCAGAGAAATTCTGGTGTCCATTGCCTGTCAGAATTCCTAAGATCTACGCAATAATACGCTACGCAATGTTAATGAACATCATCAGCATAAAAACATATCAAGTTACATTGTTAATACAAATTTCAGTTGAGACGACAAAAAACTGCTGAGAGGACTGAAAGAATCAGATCTTATGACAGTCAACAGATTACGGTAAAGAGATACTGGCGTTCAGGAAATTGGAGCACGCAGAAAACGGATGAACAAAGATTTTGTCAAACACGACAAAAGAAAGTGTGAACGCAAATGATTGCAGCGCATTTAACCGGCAATAAAAAGATTATAATCCAAGATATGAACAGTTAACCGCAAAAGAAAGAAACGACTATACCAAAAGCCCCAAAAAAGAGACAGCGGCATGAAAGGAAGAGCACGTGGGAAAACGAAATATAAAACTAGGAGCCGAAAAAAATAGAACCTCACCTAAAACCTGCTCAACACCGAGAAAATCACATGCTAATATTGCGGCTAAAAATTGCCGTGTCCCGAAAAGCATAATGAACAATGTTTTGGACACTTGACGAGCTCAAAAAGTTTGCGATCACGTGGAAAGCCTTTCGCACTAATCGACCCATGTGCATTGTTTTGGTGAAAGGTTCATTTGTGGTTCAAAGAACTACACGAGCATATTATTTGGCCTTTGTGCATTGTTTTGGTAAATAGTCTAGAACTACACGAGCATATTATTTGGCCTTTCGCACTAATAAACAATGTTTTGGACACGGAAAGCATAATAAACAATGTTTTGGACACTTGTGTCGCGGAAAGCATAATTATCGGTGACCGTCAGTGCTAAACAGAGTCCGGTTAGCGCCACAGGAAAAAGCTCAACAAGAGTGAACGTGTATTTTATCGGTGACCGTCAGTGCTAAACAGAGTCCGGTTAGCGCCACAGGAAAAAGCTGAAGAAGAGTGAACGTACACTTATCAGTCTGGGAACTAGGTTTGTAACGACAAAGAAACTACACGAGCATATTATTTGGCCTTTCGCACTAATAAACAATGTTTTGGACACACGTGGGAAAACGAAATATAAAACTAGGAGCCGAAAAAAATAGAACCTCACCTAAAACCTGCTCAACACCGAGAAAATCACATGCTAATATTGCGGCTAAAAATTGCCGTGTCCCGAAAAGCATAATGAACAATGTTTTGGACACGGAAAGCATAATAAACAACGTTTTGGACACTTGACGAGCTCAAAAAGTTTGCGATCACGGTCATTGCCGTAATCTCACACTCAATAGACCGAGGTCAATGGTGACAAACTAATCGACCCATGTGCATTGTCGTGTCGCGGAAACCATAATAAACAATGTTTTGGACAATTGACGATGAGTGTTTGTGTGTGTGTCTAGGAGTAACTTGAAAACGGTGTATTTTATCGGTGGCCGTCAGTGCTAAACAGAGTCCGGTTAGCTCCACAGGAAAAAGCTGAAGAAGAGTGAACGTACAAGGAGTAACTTGAAAATGATGTATTTTATCGGTGGCCGTCAGTGCTAAACAGAGTCCGGTTAGCTCCACAGGAAAAAGCTGAAGAAGAGTGAACGTACAAGGAGTAACTTGAAAACGATGTATTTTGTCGGTGACCGTCAGTGCTAAACAGAGTCCGGTTAGCGCCACAGGAAAAAGCTCAACAAGAGTGAACGTACAAGGAGTAACTTGAAAACGGTGTATTTTATCGGTGACCGTCAGTGCTAAACAGAGTCCGGTTAGCTCCACAGGAAAAAGCTGAACAAGAGGGAACGTACACTTATCAGTCTGGGAACTAGGTTTGTAACACCCTCGATTTCCCACCCAGAACTGAGAACTGACTTTCCTGATGTGCATTGTTTTGGTGAAAGGTTCATTTGTGGTTCAGGTAACTAGACCCTCGATTTCCTCATCTGCGTAAATTGCACGTAAAAATTGTCGTGTCGATAATAAACAATGTTTTGGACAATTGACGATGAGTGTTTGTGTGTGTGTGGGTGGTGTGTGGGTTGAGTCCCATGTCCAGAAGTTTGCGATCACGGTCATTGCCGTAATCTCACACTCAATAGACCAAAGTCAATGGTGACAAGGAATAGCCCACCCAGAACTGACTTTCCTGATTGCCCGAGTCTTTGACTTAAATAGCTTGGGTAGATTGGCCGCGTTGTGTTCATGTCACGCACTAGGAGTAACTTGGAAACGATGTATTTTATCGTGGACCGTCAGTGCTAAACAGAGTCCGGTTAGCTCCACAGGAAAAAGCTCAACAAGAGTGAACGTACACTTATCAGTCTGGGAACTAGGTTTGTAACACCCTCGATTTCCTCATCTGCGTAAATTGCACGTAAAAATTGTCGTGTCGATAATAAACAATGTTTTGGACACGGAAAGCATAATAAACAACGTTTTGGACACTTGACGAGCTCAAAAAGTTTGCGATCACGGTCATTGCCGTAATCTCTCGCTATTCGGTTCCCGAGTCTTTGACTTAAATAGATTGGGTAGATTGGCCGCGTTGTGTTCATGTCACGCACTAGGAGTAACTTTAAAACGATGTATTTTTTCGGTGACCGTCAGTGCTAAACAGAGTCCGGTTAGCTCCACAGGAAAAAGCTCAACAAGAGTGAACGTGTATTTTATCGGTGACCGTCAGTGCTAAACAGAGTCCGGTTAGCTCCACAGGAAAAAGCTGAACAAGAGTGAACGTACACTTATCAGTCTGGGTAGTTCAAATGACTTACTCGATTGCTCTACACCCTCGATTTCCTCATCTGCGTAAATTGCACGTAAAAATTGTCGTGTCGCGGAAAGCATAATAAACAATGTTTTGGACACTTGACGATGTGTGTTTGTGTGTGTGTGGGTGTGGGTTACGTCCCAGCTCAAAAAGTTTGCGATCACGTGGAAAGGTTCATTTGTGGTTCAGGTAACTAGGTTTGTAACGACAAAGAACTACACGAGCATATTATTTGGCCTTTCGCACTAATCGACCCATGTGCATTGTTTTGGTAAATAGTCTACTCATGTAGAAGTCATTGCCGTAATCTCACACTCAATAGACCAAGGTCAATGGTGACAAGGAATAGCCCACCCAGAACTGACTTTCCTGATTGCCTAGGTGTCGGAGATCGCTATTCGGTTCCCGAGTCTTTGACTTAAATAGATTGGGTAGATTGGCCGCGTTGTGTTCATGTCACGCACTAGGAGTAACTTGAAAACGATGTATTTTATCGGTGACCGTCAGTGCTAAACAGAGTCCGGTTAGCTCCACAGGAAAAAGCTGAACAAGAGTGAACGTACACTTATCAGTCTGGGTAGTTCAAATGACTTACTCGATTGCTCTACACCCTCGATTTCCTCATCTGCGTAAATTGCACGTAAAAATTGTCGTGTCGCGGAAAGCATAATAAACAATGTTTTGGACACTTGACGATGTGTGTTTGTGTGTGTGTGGGTGTGGGTTACGTCCCAGCTCAAAAAGTTTGCGATCACGTGGAAAGGTTCATTTGTGGTTCAGGTAACGTGGGTGTAGTCACATGTCCAGTAGTTTGGGATTACGTGGGACATTTCATTTGGGGTTCAGGTAACTAGGTTTGTAACGACAAAGAACTACACGAGCATATTATTTGGCCTTTCGCACTAATCGACCCATGTGCATTGTTTTGGTAAATAGTCTACTCATGTAGAAGTCATTGCCGTAATCTCACACTCAATAGACCAAGGTCAATGGTGACAAGGAATAGCCCACGTTGCTTCCTATGTCTGAGCCGTTCCTGATTTTGGTCACTATACCCCGACAGTTTGCTTGTAATATGCTAAAATATAGATCGCAGAACTCCTGGAGGACCCGTTGGATTTGATAGGTGCGAGCGACCGGGGCCATTTGGCCATCTTTTTTCGTCACACTTCTGACCACTTGGTTGACCATATGTTGTTGACCACGCTCTGATGGCGTGAGCTCAACTATATTCCTCCGAAGGCTTGTAAGTTATGTGGGTTTGCTTAGTGAAACCACACAATTTTGCTGGAACTGTTGCGATGCGATTTGCGTACGTGATCCCGTTTCTCCCATTCTCAACAATGGATCCTTATCTTCAGCTCAGTGATCGGATCTATTTGTTAGCTGGGCACGAGATGAAAATATCTCATAGTGAATAGAAACTCCCTGATGGAGTTTAATTTCCCTGTATACCTTTTGCTTACTTTCGTATACAGGTTCACTCGTAAGAATGTCAACCAACTAAGCGAGAATAGTTTTCTACTGATTAGAATTTTACAGTGAATGGTTAACCTGTGGACATTAAATATTATTTGGTTTTAATGTGTAATTTTGACACCTGGGAGTAAAATCAAGTGGACCAGATGTCACAACATAGTCCCTTTCAGGGAAGCAAAAATGCAGCCAAGAAAGATTGCTGTCCGCTTTTTATTTGTAATGACCAACGAGGCAACTCCCCTGAAGTTCAGTTAGTGAATCTAGGCATGATGTACAAAATGTGCTTCGTATTAAACATTCTGCGGGTGACTTTTGATCTCCCCAGCAAACTGCCATCGTACTTTGCTCAGAGCTATCCATAGAGCTTGTGATCTTTGTGACAGTGTGGGGAAAATCCGGGTTTTGGCTTTATGGAGATGCTATATCGAAGCTCATTACTGAAACTTCACCAAATGTGTGCCTCGAAAGCATACTATAATAACACGTAAAATCAAGGTAGTTTACGGCAAGTGAGAATCACATCGGAAGTTGCGTCATTGATGAGTTACTAGTACTTCTTCCAAAATAATGCTGATGTCTAGGTCCCTCCATAGTTCTGGACCACCGAGAATGTCCATAAAATTCCAGTAGTTATATGTTAACAGGGTGACGCCAACAATAATAAGAGAAGATGTGTTGCGATTTTCATGATCCCACGAAGATAAGCTACTGTTTAACTCACTCTCAGTATGATCCTGCCTGCCCCAGTTGCCCTCGAAATTACATCCAGAAGCCGGCTCATTTGTTTTGTAAATGTAGAAAATATGGTCAACCTTAGGATCAGCAGGTTGCTTTCCTTTCTCCAACAGAATTAGTTCATATTCACCAAGTAACTGGCCCTCCACTCGCTTGGCAGATTTATCCACGAGTGAGCATCTCTTGACAGTGAAGAGACCGTTGTTGAAAGTTTTGCCGGTGAACTAGACGAGAAGAAAACAAATCCAATACTGGTTTCACATCCTTCAGGTGACGTTCCTGTGACGGTTTTTGAAAGAAATACAATCGATTACGTCTACTGAGTCCATGGCATAAAATATTTACACCCACGCAAGGTGGAACCAATGTTAATCTACTGTTGGCTGTACGATAATCATACATTTTGAGAAGATAGAACGCTTACACTTTTGCACAGGCCCTTCACGACCGATGTCACGATAAGGAGCCCTGTCAGAAAAAGTGATTTAATCAGTTGGTAATGTGGCATTTGTTTTTCTGAGTGATGACACGACTGCATGCACTCAATATATATAAATATAAACATATATACCTAAATGTATCTATTTTATGTACATACATATACACATTATTCTGCGTCCTCATCCATCATTTATACATACAGACATATGCAAACATACAGTAATAGAAACGTTACTTAGCAGTTACATTTGTATCCAGTCGTCAGGTGTGCAACTGTCTGTTTTCACGTCGTCTGTGGAAAGTACATTCTACACTAACACTTTCCAGTATACAGAGCTGTGTTTCAAGATCCCAGACTTTATTAGAACACAGTAAAATTGTTCAGCCCTTAACTGGGTATTTCTGCGTTTTGGTTGTTTGTACAGCCTATTTTCGAAACCATTGCTCCATCGGTTTAACATGAGTGACGGTCAGCGAGGGTGACGACCCGCAAATTTATATTTTCCTGGACACCAGATAAGAGTATTATGACAGATATTATTTCATAGGAGACACATTTACCAAATCACATCTAATTTACCGAGGTTTTGCAACATCTCATCATTGTGATATTTGTCCAGGTTCAGTTCATGAACTGAGGTTAACTTTTGCTGTTCAGTGTAGAATCATTTCATCTCAATGTTGGGTGGTTGAGATGTAGTGGTGTTTTGGGAAGACAACTGAGTCTCAACCCACGTCAACACAATGCAATATTGCACAATCTATGTCTCCAAATGCGTGAATCAGCCGCTGACCCACATGTACTCTGCAACCCAATCAATCAGTGAAAGACGATGCACGTTCATCAGACGATCTGACATCAACAGTAATGTAACAGTGACCAAGGATCGCATGTCACCCACACTCAAATGTCTCCACGAACATCTGCACCACTAGTGCGAGCAAAGTCGGATGGATTTGGATCTGTGAGCATACAGCAGCAAACCTAGTCAAGTGAGTACTTGACAAACGCAGCTCAGTGTGGTGTCAGCGTCTAATCAAATGCATTGCTCAAAGCCAAAACGGGGTCAAAATGGTGGTAAAAGGTTTGATTGATTTAAACGACCAATATGTATTTGCAACAAAAGCTGCAACAAACACACCGTCACAACGCGCAAATAAACTTTGTAGGCCACGGTAAAGTGAATCAGCTTTGAGTGGTAGATAACGGATAATAACAGTGGAGAATTGCGTCGAGGAAATAAACTTTTCAAAATGCCAGCATTTTGTTTTGTCTTCTTCAGGCAAGTAGTAAAAGAGGTGAGAAACACAATTTTGGCGGAGAATAATCAGTAAGTAGGTCCATTAAACTTATAATTCTGTTGCGAAAATAAGATAACTACACATGGTAAGGTCATCTGGGCGCATAGACACGACCAAAGGGTCCTCAAAAATCAACACTGGTTTTGCTGGTATCCGCACCACGAACCAACAAAAGGAAGATTTTTTCCAATAATTTTTTAATCTGGTCAGCACACACAATGATCGAATACATCCGACACTATGTTCTAAGGGAGCAATCCATTGATAAAATTTTCAATCAAGATTTAAAATTCGGAAGTAAATTCGCCTTTCAAGTGCTGATGCTTAAATCTGATGAGTTTACCTTTGGTTGATGTCGGTTATGTCGGAAACTTAGCACCTTCAGAAAACTAGTAAACACAGGCAGTCTGGTAAATGACGCCAAGACTTAGAGAAGGTCAAGATAAGCGGCTGTTTCACAACAGTGCCATGTTTACTCGGCGGAACAAGAATTCATACTTTCCTTGATGACTACAACGTCCTAGTTTTGAGTCGCTTCTAGTTCCTATAAAAAGTTCCTGGGCTTGATATTTTTTCAGATATTCGAAAATTCCCAATTATGTGGGTACGCTGGACTTGGCACTTTTGTGTCGCCCCATAGAATTTGCAGACAATGCATGAATTCAAATTTCTACTGCAGCGGTGCCAACGCTCAATTGGTAACACACAACTAGAAGTAGTGTCAGATAACAGATATGGAGTCAGACAAAACTGTTCCAGAATTTTAATTTGGTTTTTCAGTCCACGAACTTTCAGACTGCAGCCGGAAGTCACGAAAGGCATTTTTTATACTTCTTCTATTCTGAATAAGATTTAGTCTTGCATTTTGCTGTCAAGATGTCTTTGCGATTCCTTTAGTTATCCGGACAGTTTCAATGTTTCGGGTTGATAAAGTTAGGTTTTTGAAACAAGGCGATTTTTCAATCCTCAGAATACAAAAGGAGTATGTTTTCTTTAAACTGACAGAATATCTTTTCAGGCTAATCTTTCGTAGCTATGGGATGGGAATGCAGTAAAAATGAATGCAACCGTGCTGATTTCTTTATTAAATTGGTAGCAATCAGTTGTAACTTTATCAGGGTATAGATTCGACATGTACTTTTGAGCAATTGGTTGCACTCAGAGCACCAGTGACAAAACTAGTTTATTCAGGGTTTCTTTTTTTCAAAAATGTCGAATACTCAACAACATATCGTGCGCAGTTATAATTCATCAAGTTTGTGCCACATTAGTATCCAAATCTAATGATATTGACACATTTGGACTGCAAAATTGAGTGAATTCTTGCACCATATTTCACCAAGACCATGCATGCTTACGCAAAGTTATGTTTTTATCCAGACTATGTCAATACACAAGCCATGCATAAATAATTATCTTGCAATACCTTGTAACTTCGAACTATTCCACGTATCTGAAGGAATACATGCGGAATACCAGCGTGCAGTTGAATTCACTCGATGGTGCTTCGCACCTATTCTTTACAGCGTCATATTCCAAATAGTTTTATCAGTCTGTCTGCCACATTTTAGTCGATCTGAAGTTCGCTTAGGATGGAATGCTATTCAGCCGTTTTTCATTGCCTTTCACGGTTAAAGTGAGGCGTGGGTTTATTCAACAGGAAGGTTTAGCCAGCCGTATCACGAAACGAGATCGGATGTACTGCTGCTTTGAGCTACTTTGTCCTCAATCGATCATGTCTAATCTTTCCACAAGCTGTTTAAATGTACAAGTTTAGACACAGTGGCCTTTGCACACTCTTATGTGTCAGACCCATGGCGGATGCATTTCCATGTTGATTTAGCAGGCGGACAGGCTGAAATGTTAGGAATTCTGTCCTTTGGATCAGGCTCTTTTTCTGTTTTCTTGCTTTGGTCCTTCAATAGCGTACGAGTAGATCAACCATCTCTTGGATATTTCACCCAGATTGATATGTGATCAGAATTAAACTTCCACCGTATAACCCACAATGTGTGACTAAACCCCTCTTAGTGACAAAATATGTCATCCAGAACAGTCACAATCTTCAAGATTGTTGCGTGATTACGGTGGCATATTTATTCGCGTCCTGCTTCATTATTACGACGCAATTTTCCACATCAGTTTTGCGTGATGCCAGCTTCATCTAGCATAATTTACTGCGAGGCTATCACTTAGTACATGCACGATTAATGTACCATGTGACACAGAACCATTTTGTGAGCAAAGTGTTGATGTCTTCGCGAATGTCTTTCGATCAACTAGTGAACTCCTGGTCGTTTCCGGATGCAATGATTAAACTTTCAGAAGACCTGTTAGTAGGTCGTCAGATAAAACGAAATTGTAAGGAGACAAATAAACCAAGTAGTTTGGAATTTCTGCGAGATTCCTATAAATCATCACAACTTTGGTCATGTACCAGGGGGGCTGAAGTTGCTATAGGATTACCGGGACCCTCTGGCGGGAATTATACACTATGTTATTTTTCAATGGCGAGAACTTTACATTCATGATCTACACAATTGGACCACTCTATATTCGATGGAGGTACATAAATATTCGTGTCCAAGCATGACTTCAGAGTGTCAGAATATGTGATCGTTAAGACAAAAACAACGTAGTAATAACAAGCATCTTGAAGCTAATTGCAGCCACGTAATACTTTCGTTTCATGCTGTTAGTCCCAAAATAGAATGTTCACTTGTGCGCTGGGCGTAAAGTGCCCCAAATCTGAAGATATTTTCGAGTTTGGCCTAGGAAATTGGTGGGTACTATCTTGAAACAACTCTGTTTTTCGTCCCATTCCCATTCATTTCCCTTCAGTTTCACTGGTTGTTTGCGTACCCATTCGTTTTCACACCTTAGATGTATATTTGTGACCTAAAAACCACTTACCTTCCTTAATGAACAACGCGCATTGCCTATACTATCGATTTTCTAAACAGTCCAATAAACCCACAGAAGTTTGACTGAGGTTCCACGAACTTATATGCGTATAGTGTTCGTATAGGGTGCCTGTTTCAGGTTAAAAAACGGTAAAATGAAAAGCTTGGTCTGTTTCAACCGAGTGGTCACGAATGTTTTCGTTCAATGCACAACAGCATGTAAAGTAGCGGGCAAGGTAGCTGAATCCTGATCACCCCCACAATTCATTATGTTCCGACCGGTACGAGGGTAACCGGAATCTGTTTTGACACCGCCGGTTACACCTGATCCAAGAGTAACTCGTAAGATTCAGCGAACGAGCGCTCGGATAGGCATTTAGAAGCTGGCTGCCCGACATGCTACTGTACAATCAGACGAAACTTGTGTTGATTCCGAACTCGAGTCCCACTACATGCATAACGTTCCCACATCTTTTTGAAAGTTGGCGAATTCGTTTCACACATTTCGCTTGTGACATGCTGAAATTAATTCCTTATGCATCAACTCTCGATTTGTTCTTACGGTTGGATAACCGCAGCATGTTTCTGAATGCACTACGGTTGCCCTGAGACATTTCGCAGCAGTTTCAAACCAACTCGTCTGATGATACCCTTCAAATTTGCGCTTGCCGCAACGGAGCGCACGTTTTGACCCCCCCAAGTCCAACCAGCAATCTTATTGTCAGGAACTTACAAAGCTCTGAAAAGTGCTTCTGTCACAGATATCGTAACACGCATTTACCATTTAGTTCACACTGTAATGTTTACATGGGGATTTCATTGGTACACCCCGAGGGATGAGGTGGGGTCAGGCTCTTCAATGTGGCCGGGTGTTGTCATCTGAGATGTATTTTTCTTTAATATGCGAGGTGTTTAATGCAGTGCGCTGGGTTCAAGTATAGTGGCCAACCTGCTGGAAGCTTGGGAGATTGCTAGAAATCACACGATATTGGAAGGTTGTTCAACCAGGCGGAATTCCACGCTGTGGGATGGCCTATAATAGCCCATGAACACAACACCTAACAGGAGTTAAACCATTTTGAGGACATGTCTGACTCACTTCCATGAGGGTTGTAGCTATCAAATAGTCTTCCAACTTCTGAAATAAAATTTAACGATTAATGAGAATAGGATAGAAATACTTTGCACTCTAACAGGATAGTTATGTTCTTCAATAAAATATATGGCCTGACAGAACACACTCAAAGGCTTTTTAAACCAAAAACAAACACTCCTCTTATTTTAGATGGTACACAGACACCACCGATCCGATTATCAGTCGCTGTGGCCGCCAACTTTAGTTAAAGCAAAGATCTTAAGAACAGGACCTTACCGTTGGAAATACATTACTCCTTACTCACAACATTCCACGGAACAAGCAAATGCTGCAAGAAAAAATATTTTGCGGCTTCCGTAATCCGTTTTAATGGAAATCCCTCAATCAAATACAAACATGCAAGAACTAGCTTCTGGTTGCATCAACTTAATCGGAAATCTGATTACTACCAAAAGTGAAACAGTGAAACAGTCTCTATCTAATTCACTGACATACATTTTCATGGACAGGTGCTACTTATCGCAGTCTGCTCTTTACGCAGGATCGGAAAAGGATAAAGTACGAAATGGGCGAAGTGAAACACAGTTCTAGGATTTGTCGTACATAGCAAGTTAAACAATCGGCTCGAAATTGTGATCTAGCTCTTGGCGTTGAAGAAACGGAACTCCTAGTGCTTTTCTCCCAGCTCATAAGCGGTACGCCCTGTGGGCAAGTGTCTGTGTGTAAAAAGGCCGAAGAAGCCTTCGTTGATGAAATTTTGCTGCAGCGCGCATGACTAACAGACAGAACTACTCATAATCTAAAGGGAAAACTCGTGCTGCTCTAAAAACAGCAGGTTGCTGAGTTAACGGAAACTCCCAGATAAAAATACACTCCATCCATGTCGAAATAATAAAATAACCACTTAGCGAGAAATACAGGAGAGGAATAATCGCTATGCATAGTCCCACCGACGTTTGATGCATAGTGTGTGCCAAAGGTTGTCATGTTCAACCGAGACCTGAAAACACCCAATTAGCCAGTCCGTTTAGCCACGCTGCCGCAAGATATTGGCTGATTATCTACAGGCACAACGTAAACCCAGCCAAGAAAGTCTAAACGGGTTGTTGAACTTGCCAAGTAACAGGCACTGGATCGACTAGTTTATCTCTATCTCAAAACCTCACACGAGCATCGACCTCCTCCAGTGCATGTAAACACCGCTACGTAAATCTTATCAGAGCCGTTCAGCGAAATCATTTCACTATTAGCTTCTGTTAGCAACCGGTGGGCCTTATCCACTAAAAATCACACCTATGTAAAACATCTGGTCATTTTTCGTAAGCGTGAGGGCCCACAATCGTACTGTTGTCTAGGCACTACTGTCCAGATGTGTGCTTTTGGTATCGTTTTGAAGCCTAATTGAAAATCGGGGAAGTACTGTGGATTCTGATACCGCACTGAGTCTGAAATGGCTTACAGAGAGAACGGATAAACGTGAGGATGAGCGCTAATTGTTCCGTCTCACAATATTTAGAAATCAGACTAACCGGTGTATCTGTTAAGAGACGGAGCCAAGGGGGTGATTCTGGGTCACTTGTGACTTTCGAAAGGTTAACAATCGATAATGCATCAAGCCTTATTGTTTCGACAAATATCTCATTTGCATATCAATTTAATTTTCAGAGGAGAGACTTAACTGAATCTCTGGTTTATGATATTATTCAACTGAATGTGCTGTACAAGGACGGCCTCATACTTCAGTTGGTACGATAGTTGAGATATTGCAGTATATTTTCGTAAAGGAAACTACTCAAAAGGTTGCTGAAAACTCTTTGACAGCGCACAAACGGTTTTGCCATTCTGAGGTTCATTATGTAAGCGCAGTCCCCGAGTTTCCGTCAACTTTATGTTCTATTTGAAATCAAATCGGACAGGGTTCGCAAAGTAATTTTATTTGCATACCAACTTACTTTTCACGGAAAACTTAGCTAAACCCCTCTATGCTATTCCCGTGTAAACTAAATTGACAGTGTATGCCGAAATCTGTCCGATTTTGGTTCAAATGTAACATGAGGTTGACAGAAACACCGGGACTGCGTCTATTTGATGAGCCCCAAAAGGAGAGAAACGGATCATGGACTGTCAAAGAGTTCACCATCATTTTTAGCCGTTTCGTTCATGAAAAAGCCCTATTTTTATTCGATTGTGGGTACATGTCCGGTAAGTCAAAACATTGCATGCGTAACCCATACTATAGGCCGGTGAAGCCAACCAATATCAGGGCCGGACCAAAAGAACCCGACCTATTTGCCTGCGAAATGAAGCTTGTGAAATGGAGCAAGTGGCCTTTACTGACCTACGAAGAAAATCAGGCTTTTTAAAGTGGGAAAAGATCTGAGCGAGTTGCAGCATTAATTGCTATCAACTGACAGACAATAAATTATTGGACAGACGACGAGCTTTCAGAGCAGGAGACTATGAAAAGCTTGTTGAGAATCGCACGAAAGTCGGAGAAATGGCCAGTTGGAAGGAACTTGACTGTAACATTACTTCGATGGCTTGGTGATGCTTTCGGAAACACCACTTATTTAATTATCTCCATGGAATTGATCTCACATCTTGGAAATTGCAACCTATAAGATGTAAATCTAGTGAAAATTCAACTATAGGAAAAGAAGTACGTTATGTGATTTGTGCAACTGAAGGTCGGAGGCAGACACTCGTTCCTTTTGAAACAAAGAAACGTTGACAGCTTGCTGCAGATAGCGAGACCATCCACTTGGAGGCAAAAGGGCAAGCATCGTCATTGCCCTAAGTAAGTCGAATAAGTTTATTGGCTCAGCTCATCAGCTCCACTAGTTATGGGAATTCCCATAAGGCGGGTCGACTGACAAGGACGGTTAGTTTGTCGAAGTTTGAGACGCCGGAAAAATCAACTCACCACAAACAATCAATCTTGAAAACTTTCGCCGGTTCATACGTGCCAGTTCGGGTGCTTTTAGCGTGCGCTGGTAGAGTAGTGGTAACATGCTGACCTCAGTTCGGACTTCCGGAGTTCAGACCCAAACAGGATAAGGGTGTGCACTGCTGATTAGCCCTAACAAGAGTGAAACTTGAGTTCTTCTCTCTTTTGGTATGGACTCGTTGGTGTAAGCACTCATTGGAATAAGGACTAGTTTAGCAAAACTGATGTGATGCCTGAAAATAGGCTTCTCACAGGTACACTTTGGCCCTGTGAACGTGATGTGTCTAGCGTCCTGTGGACTTGCTCTCAATCCGGTTGAAATTGAACACTCTTGCAGGGGTCATCAAATTGTATTTCTAGGTGTATGGGTACACTGTAACCACGCACTAAACCTGTATACGACAGGCTTATCAAGAGAGGCTCCATGGCGACCAAGCCAGACTACCCAGCAAACAAGAGTAGAATCCGCAGGTTACGGGTAGACGATCACAGTCGCCAAATGCATGATATCCATTGAATATGCTGAGAAGGTAATTCTAACTTCATGCTTTCCAATCTACTTGCACGGCATGCAAAGTTAGATCAATCAAGACAAATTAAACTGCACTCACCCGAGCTATCGTCAACTTGTCCTTCTCCATCGACATTGAGGCATCTTTTTATACCGCTGTTGAGTTGAGTATTGATGTACCATATTAGATAGTATCCAGACAAAACATTTTGGTATCTTTTCGGGAGCTTGTCACTGTTCCAGTTCAGATGAAAGGTCAGATTACTGTGATCGGGCGCGTACTGATATGTGCAGTCGGAAAAGAAACGGCGCTTCCAAGCTTGAGGAGAACGGTCTTTTAACTGTAAGTTGGAAAATAGAATAAATCAAGTGGATAAGGTTTGCAGCTGTGAATTAAGTTTATATATCAATACTAATAAGTATATGTATGCATATATATGAAAATCACATTTTCAGTGTTAAACCTGGGTTTAGCTTTCCAATATATACATCTTGATATCCAAAAACACACCTACAGTTCACCGGTAACCATAATTAGACTTTTTAGTTTAGTAGGTTGAATGGTTCTTACTAAGATCTGTTGGACATATTCTCATGAATGAACGTACCAACTAACCGAAGTTTCACTCAACACAGATGCTTTGGAGCGTTGACTAAATTATATGATCAACCAGCGCTGGAAGCATTACAATTGGACAAACAGCAGGGTCATGAGATTTAAGAAAACGCGCTGGAGTCACCACCAGTCTACAATAATGGGTTTTGGATGGAATCCTCACTAACGTGCCTCTTCAAGTCTTCATCACTGTTGACAGGTTTATAGCAGTGACACCTGCTACCTTTAACTACCTTATCGACTACTCGCAGCTAAGTAAATCCGCACCCGAATTCTCCCAAGAACGGCCTTTCTCAGTAGACTCTAATAATTGCATCCCTGGCCAAATTTCGTCGAATTGTCTATATTTGTAGAAGCTAAGCCTTTCATTGGTAAACCTACGGCTCTGCATCTTCAGGAATGATTTTAGGTCAAAAGAATAAACCTGGGCCTGATCACTTAGAAAATAAAGCGGAAGCAAATGTCATTTTTTGGCAACCAAACTGTACATCTGTGCAAGACGTGCTGATGCCTTACAAACTTCCTTGGACCGGGATAACTTAGAAGAGAACTCGTCTCAAATTTAGAGCCAAATTCCTTGGATGCTGCTCATCAACAAGGGGTCACTCGAATGTCTGAGAGCTAAATTAAGGCGTGACTGAAGTTAGCCATAGTGCCAAAATCCATCGAAAGAAGAGCACTCCACCAAGTAGTCTGTGGTACTCAATCGGGCCAGTTGCGTTCGATCGCATGGCGGAGACAAAACCAACCACAAAATATACGAAAATAAAACAGGATTTACTATGCAAAGCCAAAAACACCGCTTCTGTGATGACCTTTCAAAAAATGTGAGTAAAATCGAGGGATTTATCTTATCACCCCCATTTGAAAGGTACAGAGACGAAGGCAGAGAACACATGGAATGTATGCGAGCCGATGGATGTGTTAAAAGACATGCTCTCGATGTTCTTTGTTTACTATTCGCGTTTCAACATCAGAGTTCAGCCCAAAAAGTAACAAATGACAATGAAACTGGTGTTCTATTAGCTTCCGAAAGAATTATGACACAACACCTTTCCTATTTCCTAGAGGATAAGTTACTGACCGTAAAAATTTAGCTTACTCGATGTCATTTTAATTCAAGATGAACAGGAGCATACTAAGTCACCTTATCCATTCAGGATTTGTATTGGCCAGGCACCGAAATCGAGCCATAACTGAACGGCTTCAACTTCCTGTGTTTGGCGGTCGAGGGTTCACACTCAACATCAAACTATGAGAAAATTCAACTCGATTGTTTTCGCCCATGACTCAGCAGATGAACTTGATTCCGCTCGCGTAACAACAAACTATGGAAAATGAGTGCATTTTGTTTTTGATTTTATTTGTGTGACTGTCGACTGATGTCCAAGGAAGAATTATGGAGGTTCATGTAAACAAATGAGAAAACTCGGAGAAAATGAATTATTCCCATTGGGCGTATCAGTTTAATTTAAATATATAGCAAGGAAAACGTGAAGCACGAAAAAAAGTCCAGTTTACGAGGAATTTACCTAATAATACTTACTATTTCACATGGAGATTTTTTATGTTGAGGACCGTATAT
Organism: Clonorchis sinensis; assembly: GCA_003604175.2. Lineage (NCBI taxonomy): Eukaryota > Metazoa > Platyhelminthes > Trematoda > Opisthorchiida > Opisthorchiidae > Clonorchis > Clonorchis sinensis. The sequence goes on from CM030369.1 coordinate 118,931,601, forward strand.
ATCCATGTTTGTTACATCAAACCCTGTGAATAAAATCCATTTATTAGACAGTAACATTTGTCTACAGTTAGACAAACCAATTTTTCAATCCACGACATAATTGTGGTAGATTGTGGTAGTTAGTTTAGGATGTTAAAAATTTGAGATAGCTCTCCAGAATTTTAAAATTCATAGCGGAAGGAAGGTAGGTATTTTATTGCAAATAACTCAGCATGTGCTGTTTAGGAGAAATGCCTTACTGCTCGCTCGCTTACTGCCGCTCGCTGTGAGAGCCATGCTTTGTGTGTTTGGGGTTCCATCAGAAGAAAATTCCAAAACATAGTGCTTGTGTTTTTCAAAGTGTCTTTTATCATTCGGTTTGGGCATGGAGAGGATTTCTGCATACGCTGACACCCGCCAATTTTTCTTTTCTGAGTAATGCTGACAAAGTTGGTACTTTGAAAAACTGTGAGGTAATTCATCGGATAAACACGATCTTGCCCTACTAAAGTGCGCCATTGCAAACGTTTGTCTAAGTTTCAATATTTATTGTAATAAACTATTAGTTACATCAACAACAGTTGGTAGGACTACACTGGAATAAAAAAGCCACCCGGAACCATCAACGGGCTGAAATGCTTTGTTGGAATGAGCCATTCTTGTTTGTCACTTATACACTAATCAGACGGTGCTATACATGCCCTTCGCTCCTCCACTTACTTCAAACATTAGGGAAGTTTCTTGTTGTTAGTGATGCTGATAAAATTTACTCAAATGATAACTATGAGAAGGTTGATGAAAGCCCCCGTAGAGCTCCTTCACAGGGCTAATTGGGTATGTACCCTAAAACCAAGTCGAATGTATCTGCAGATAAATGCTCAGCTAAGATACAGCAAAATCCCGGCTCATTATCTTGGTCCACTGAGATGCGATTTGCGCAAATTCGGATACCAGTCCCGTTTGATGGGCCAAATGCGGGCGAAATCGCTGGTGACCTGCCCGGGAATTTTTCTTGAAATGAAAAACGGTGCCACATTGAGAACATCACTTCAATTTGTTGAAGATCTTCCTGATCTAATCAGAAGACAGCTTTTTACTCAGCACACTCCCTTAGAGGTTATTAAAAAATAGGAATTTAGCTGGTATTTAGCCAGACCACTAGGTTGCACAAACTCTATTTGCGAATCAGTGTTTATCCACAAAATTTGATCGTCTTTTCGAGCTTCCAGCTATCAACTTACGGACCTCATGACAAATTATTGGATATGCTGTCGATGGAACATTTAGTTCAACAATTCATTTCCGCCGTAAACCGTCCAAACTATATCATTCAGGGATTCATTTATTCTCTCATAATAATCATTTGCTTCCCGTAGGCACACAGGATAGTGTAACCGAAAAATCATACTAACTGGTTGCTTCTATAAATGGACAACCTGTTAACCAGAAAGAAGGTTTTCAACTACCAAGAACATTTAGCTTATTCTGCCACAGCCATTATACTGTGATTATGAATCATTATGTTGCTAACAGTGGAAGTTTGATCCATTGCTTTGTACTGGAGTAACCATTTAGCTAAATATGAATTGTTTGACAACTATATGTTTTTTTGGATCCCAGCATTCCAAAGAAAAATACTCTTTATGATTCGGGTCAGTAATGGCTAGTAGAACACAATGTCATTACAATAGTGGGTTGCTTATTTTCCATTTTGGGTCCCTCACACTGTTTTGAAAGGTAAAATTTGGCGGCTCGTAATTTAAAATCCTCAACGATTGACCAATCAACTGCTTGGTGACTTTGCTTTGGCAGAAGATAATGCGACAACATGGTAACCACCGTTTGCCATGACAAACGAAATTAATATCATTGATTCTACTAAATTTTTCTGAGTTGATAAGCCCCACGTATCAGAGCAAACGTGGATCTTGTTTTATAAATGTCCTCCTAATTAGTTACAACTCACGAAGGAATCGAATTTATCATAACTTTAATTGCCAACATAGCAACAAATCCAAATAACCGACTTTTGTGTTAAAAATTTCCGGGCGGACTTTCCAAGATACGGAATATGATTTTCAAAAGTGAAATAGTAGGAAACTGACTGCTTTCTACTCCACGAATTTAAGGGTTTAATTCGCTCACATTAATAAACAAAATGAAGTCTCATGGTACCTCTGTTCTCTTGAAAATAATATGCTTACTTACTTATCTTTTCGGCCCGCACTGAGTTAAAGACAAATGAGAGATAGATCGCGTTAACGACTATCTTTGTGATGTATATGGATTTGCCATCATCAATATGATTCAGACATATTTCCCCACACTCCGTTGTTTCTAAATGAAAAGCGCTCCATAAATAACGTTTTTGAATTGCGTCTACTCTCACATGTCAGCAATTCCTTTGTTACCTTTCAGAAATGTTTAGCTAAACTATCCAGGATCTAATGCTCCACATACGTTTACCTCATATAATTGTCCTAAATGCAGTGATGTGGTGGCATCCCGAAAACAAAAAAACTTAAGTTTTATTGTAATTTTGGACAATGTACAGATTGGGAGAAGTTGCAGACAGCATGTGCCTAAATAAATGTTTCTAACTGACAAATATCTACGTTAAAAAAAGCTGCTATCTATATATATAAGTATCGGGTGATCAAAACCAGCAGATAACTAGTGGTTTTCCTTTATACTGACAAATTCGCAGCATTACCGGATGAAAAAAATATGTGGAGGGTGAACGCCTGGCCTTCTCATCGTATCTGTTAAAGTAACACACTCGGTATTATTTAAATACTTAATAATGCCCACTATTTTTTGTAGAGCGCGAACTCAAAACGGGTCTGCATGGTGTAGAACCAAAGTAGGTTGATCCGAATATCCGCAGCGACATGCATCTTGACGATATTCGATTTCTCAAAGCCCTCAAGTGGTAAGAATTTAATACGGATTTTATTTCATAACACTCACGTCCAGTAGAATGAATAGTGAGGAAACATTTTAACAAGTTTATTGATTTTATTTCAACGTGAACTATTTAGAAATATGGAGCGGAAATCGGAAGCATACGTCTGCTTGGAGCATTTCGCTTCATTTTGACCACGTTTTGGCGTCATACTTTCGTCAGCATTTTTGTGCCACATTCAGCTCGCCTAATCTGCTTTATCCCTTCCATTTTGACCGATTCGTCCAGTAATGAATATGAAAAAAGAGTTGCTCTAAAGGAAACATTATTCTAAATTCAAATCCAGTATGATCAGTGGTTTATGCCCATATGCGAAGTGATGAGCATTCTCCAGTATTAATAAAAAGAATGGCATTGAAACTAATCCTTTTTTGTAATACCATATTCAAGGCAAAAGCGATTTAACAACTTAAAATTGTCCAGGCTATAAGAGAAAGTTACAAAAGTGGCTTTACCTCAAATTCGTTTCCATTATTAAGGGATTTGTTTAATTACCCTGAATTTGGCAGATTATTTCCACCATATGCCACTTTTCCCGCTTTGTTTTGCTCAGCTGTTCAAAAATACTTCCATTTCAATAGTAAGCTTTACTTTCGTATTTCCCCATTATATTATAAAAATTCATAATATGTATCTTTCAAATGTTTGATGTTGAAATTAATAAATAGGCAGAGCAATTTAAAGAAATATAAACTCTGCATCCGATTTGATCGTGTCAGTCAATAATGGTGAAACCATAAAAAGCAGACACATGGCTAGGAAGCCACAGGCTGTTTGTGCCGAGCTGAATGTGACGCTTATTCAAACATTTGGTGCCAATGTATATTCCAGGGCAGCTAATTAAAGAGCATAATAAACTGGAGTCAAAAATAAAGAAATGCTTAAACCTAATCAAAATGCGCGTTATATCAATTGGAGTCAAAAATAAAGCAATGCCTAAACCTAATCAAAATGCGCGTTATATCAACCTAACAGTCAAAGACCCTGTAGCGTTTACGAAAACCACACAGTTGCACTTACATTCATATTGATTAGAGACTCTGATGGAACTCGCTTCATGAAAGACCGACTAAATGTCCCTTACATTATCATCGTTCATCTGCAGCACCCTTTCGATGCCTTACTGTCGTTTCAACAGAAAGAAGCACGAGAGCTGAAATACTACCAGGTTGCCCAAGCCTAGACAGAGGAAGTCGAGAGGTAGAGGTCGAATTCGAACCACGGACCTTTCGCTCAGTGACTTCGCGCTCTAACCACTGGATCATCATAAACTGAGTGCAATTTAGCAGCTTTCTAGTATTCGGTTTTCAAGTAAAACGTAAGGTTGATGGAAACCTGAGGACTACGTCCAAGAACGATGAAACCACTAGTGAACTGTCAATGTTATTTCAGCAAGCTTATGAGTAACATGTTCAACCCCTGGTGCTGAATATGTCCTGTTGCAGGGACGTTTAGGCGACCAACAAAGTCACTAATTAAGTGATTTAATTAGTTTTCTTTGCCGTGCAGTCCAAACCAACTCAGTCAGTGGAAAATGCACGGCCGATTTAGTGTCATCCCCAAATCAAGCAAATAATTATTGTAGTATTGTCTAACAGGCGTTTTTGCGTGCTAATTATTCAAAGTGTATTCAGATAATCAAAAAGGACAATTGAATGCTCAAACTAGAAAAGAGCATTTTTGACGTTCGCGTCCGTTAGTCGCAGCTTCTTATCTTCTGCGAATGTAAACTCGTGAAGGAAGGTTTTATAACTTGGAGTCTGTTGATTATCAATTCCTCACTTACTGAAGCGTTCTCATTATTACTGTCATTACCTTGACATGTAACAGACTCTTGATTTGCAAAAGATGTATCATTTATGAGTCCCAAAAGCTGTGCGAAAAAATATCCCTAGCCCAGAGATTATGATCATTTTAGAAAATGAATCTAGTCCAGTCAGAATAGTTCATTAAATACGTATCAGCAGCAACGTTCTTCCCAAGTTTATTGAATTCTGTCCCAGCTAGTCTAGTTGCATCTTCCCCGGGCATAAACACCATAGCAGTGATTGTCTTTTTGTCAGCTAAAACTTTTTAGATAACTAGCGCGCTTTCTTCTACCTCACTTAGTGCCCGATCTTGATGCTGCAATTGAGGGAACTTGATTATTTTGATGGGACGCAGAATCTTACCCTGTATTGTTATCTTAACTGTGATCATTTTCTTCTCTAGGCTTCTTAGATGTCTCACGGCTCTTTGGCAGAATAGGCTTCCTATTGGAACTCGAATCAAATGTCAGCAGCCTGAGCATCAATGTGAAGTTAGACTCGATGATACATGGACAGACCAAATCCATCAGTTCCGCGAGGCTACTGGCAAACATTGATCTCGAAATCCTGAGCAAATGGCTGCCTGATTGTCGTTTTGTTTGCAGGCTTAAAGCTTTTGAGTCTAGGGGTGGTATTATACAATCCTGTCATTCAGATTGTTTTAGAGAAACAAACAGCCCCACGTGTTTGAACAAACCAGAAAAGAGCTATTCATGTGCGTAATTTTGGCAGACTTTTATAATTTCAGTGCACCGTTTTCAGGTAAATTCCTCAATAATAGGCAAAACTTGGCACCCGTTTGTTTCTGAGTTAGCCATTTAATCAGCCTGCGCTTTTTTACATAACTATAGTGGTTGGTTTGTACCAAACGTGAAATACATTAGATAAGAATTACACCTTCGTGCGAGGTCATCAACAACGGACGCTTTTTGGCCATATCAAGGGTTTTAAATAGGCTGTCATCCATGGAAAGCTTGTCACCAGTGCTCCTTCAGAACAAACCAAAGTCACCATGAATGAAAAAAACAAGCAAGCGTGTTCTCATTTAAATAACTTGTATGGTTTACTTCGGACTGTGAACGAGGGCTCAGAGACTAGTCACATGACGGTCCACCTACCAGGCTGACTGAACCAAACCAAACATCAGATAAATTTGTCCTTCGATTCTTGGATGGTTGTATGCGGTTAAAGTTTGGCAGATTTCACATGGATACGCACACATCCGAATACACAGATATTAGCCTTGAAACGGAATACAAGTCCATAACTAGACACTGATAGATCGTTCCGAATTTTTTGTCTACATAAACTTAGCTCATTAGTTGCACGCGTATAAACAGAAATAATGTACGTATGTTGAATGAATTTACACAGCTATTATTTGCTACTTTATTCTGGCGGAGACCAAATACGTTTGTAGTCTGTGCATAATGAAGCTTATTTGGACAAAATGAGTAACAGGGCATAGAAAGAGGAACCAAACAAATATGCTACAAAATGCTATCCACAGTAGTGTCTACAGTTCACAAGAAAAATGTACAGTTGGGCTTTGGTTTCACAACTTTAGGATCTCAGATACTCACCCGAACTGGCAAGCAACACAAACAACGCAAGAAAATGTAGACCCAATCTGATGTGGTACATGACGTTCGGTTGCTTTTCAGCCTGTGCAGGAAACTGATTTATATAACACCCTAGTTCATTACGACCTGGTCCAACAACTAGTCGTTGACTTGAAATTTTCACCGGGCTACTAACCAGGAAATAACATGCACAATCCGTAGCTTATTTTCATGGATGCATTGATCGAGTTCTTTTGTTGCACGAACCCGGAAGGTAATCGGAACAAGTTATGTAGAATAACAATAACACCTGCGAATACACCGTCCGACATGAGACTCTATGCATTATTGACCTGTTTTGCGTACTTGCACCAATCACAAGAAAGAATGGGTCTCTTCAGGGCTTGGTGGAGTTGCAATGACCAACTGATTTATGCATCAACATTTGTCGTATTCAGTAACTTTGGAACGACGAACGATTATGCGGTGTCCCAGAAAAAAATAATGATTAGACTTCAAAGTTTCGACACGTGATAAATCGGTGGAATTACTTCCAACAATATCGACCAGAGTGATCAGGGTGTCAGAGTAGTGGAATCCTCAAAGAATTTTCAGTCGTAAGATTCCTTAACTGTCATCATCACTTCTGGGCACAACACACCCAATTAAGCTTTTTTGAAGCAAACTCACCGGGTTAAATAGAATGGGTAATGCTGGTCCCATTGTATGGCAATATCCCGATAAGGTCATACCACCAGCTTATTTTACGGTAGAATTATCTGGGTCTGCATAAGTTTTAAGCCAAAGTGGTCTACGCTGGCTTACGTGAAGTGGGACATAGAGTTTTGGGGTCAAGTTTGTAAAAACCAAGCTTGTCAATCTCCATACTGTGTCCGGATATTCCCATTGGTGTACTGTCCAAAGCCGCACTAGGTACGCATTAGGTAACTCATGGTGATTGCTCACTACATGTCTACTTATCTGCGATTATTCATAGAAAGCACATAGCAACTATACTTGACGACTATAAACAAAGCCTGCCAAATATAAATGAATGGTAAAAATAATTTTGCGTCTGCCAGTTCACCTGACAGACCCGTGTTTGGCTAGCCATCTGATATAAAAATTCATCATGATCAGGGCGAATCATGTTGAAACTAACATATAAAATGAGGCTACTGTTTCACAATGTACCAGTTGCTGGCTAGCGGTACGCGCACGGCATCTGTATGTTACTGAGAATGCTTGAGATATGACCGTGCAAACAGTATATAAATAAGTTTGCCAGGTTCAAAACATGAGAAAAACTTGAAATCTAAGCAATTAAATCCAAAATGTCCTCCAAAGATCCATCTTCTTGAGGTAAATTGTATTTTTGGGCTCTAGTTTACATGATGCACTGTAGCGCACCTTTATCGATTTTAGCTGGAATGCTGGACTTGAAATCACCGACAATAGCCTTGGGCCCTATAAAAAACTTCAACGTCTATGTCCCTCGTTTACGAACCAAGCTGCATAAAGTTCAAAAGGTCCTGAGCAAAGCATTATTGACGCGTTCCAGCCCTGGAGCAAGACAATTCGAGAAAGGAAATATGAACTTGCAAATCGGTTGCCTTAGAAGCCGTTACTCTAAACGCTATACAGGGTTGACAAAACCATCATAGATGGCTAATCATAGTAATAGAATCCACTCATTCACACAGCTACTTTTGGCAGGGTGCGAAAACCATATGAAGCATAACTAGCCTGGTATCTTCCAAAAGTTCAAGGTTTATCCAGATATCCGTAATCTTTCATCGATTATGTACTGGTTGCTTCTCCGATTAGAACTATATTTTTGTTCGCATCAGAAACGTCTGAATCGGTCGTTTTTGGAAGATTGAACACATGCTTCCCTGGATGACTGACATTGTGGTGATGAAAAACTGATCAAATCATTATGACGCTGATCGTGAGTTCTGTCGGGGACCGCAAGTGTCGGTTATCACTGCTTGAGTTAAATAATCCTGTTTAAGATCTGACTTTATCCCCGCACAATAGCTGGCAAAACAAACTGCAGACCAGATATGAGAGGAACAGAAATAACTAGCAAAGCAGGAAACTTCACAGTCACTTTATGTACGACCTTTGTGTATTTCCAATGGCGGGTCTGCGAGCCCAATGATATTTGAATTCCCATGGGTTTTTAACCTCGATTCTGGGTCCAGTCTTTTAACCAACTGTTATAACGTGAAACTTCGTTGTGATAATTCAAGTACTTTTGCGTATGCTAGTGGGGTGGTGATAAAAGTCATGCCTCATATGTTGGAAGTGTAAGGTACAACCCACCGTTATGGCCAAGGGTGTGCAGTATTCAAGTGTTCTAATAAGATCAGAAGCCGAATCCCATGTTCCCTCTTTCGCGTGGACTCAGCACAATAACTGCATTGGAACAGAAGGCAGTAAACGGCATACCCTAGAATGTTATTCCATAAAACTGACTCACAAATTCGAAAGGTGACCAGAAGGGAACAAACCATGGATGAACCAACTTGCTTGAAGGCTTGCGGCTAGCCCAAGAAAGCAGCTTCCAAGACTACCAAGAGCGACGTACTGTGAACCAGGTTTACTCACGAGGAAAGATCGTCTATTGATTCTGAGGAGTTCCAAAGGGTGCAGTAGGTACAATAGGCACAAAAAGCATAAGCTCGAGTAGAAATCTAAAGGCCTGGTTACTCACATCACCAGACATCGCGCCTGGACTCAGACTTGCGTGGTAAGTGACGTGGAAGAAAGATGCGGACATCAACTTGTCCATTGCTTTTTGAAGACAAAAATAGTCACCATAGACAATAAACATATTTTGCCTCTAAACAAACCAAACTACAGATGCTGCAAAAGTAAGGCAAATATTCGATTCGCTTTACAAGCGGCTAGATATTTACTATATATCCGGTCAAAAGCCTTTTACGATGTCAGCAGTACCGATCTTTACATAGAAATACCCTGACTTCACAGCATTACGAGACTACATCCACCAGAGTGCTCATGTTGCAAAGTGAATTAAGTGATCAAATCGTTTCTTTATTAGCCACACCGACATATAATTGTATTCTGGAAGGGACCTCGCAGCGCCTGTTGGTCGTGAAAATGTGACAGGTGCACTAAGCTGCATATCATGAGTGGCGCAAGCTGAAATGACATGCATAAATAACTTTCAGCTATTCCAGATGATGGCGTGAGGTCTTTGCTTGATTCAGTGTGGGCGTCTAATTGTAAGTCGTACATCCAACGGCTTGTGGTGTGCGTCTGTATCATCAAGTCTGACCACAAATTCTCACAGCAGACTACAGAATGCTTATTAACTGACGGCTTTTCTAAACCACGGCAGTGCTTCCAGTAACTATGACTCACAACATTTAGGGTGAGTTTGCTAGAAAAATCCACCTACAGATTTTCCAAGCGATTACCAATCAGTTAGAATTATACTGGTGAAAACAATATCCTCCAGGCATACCATTTATGTCCCTTGGTGCAAACCTGTCAACAATCCCGCACATCCAAGGCGCTCCCCTTAGGAAAGCACTACACAGGTGTCCGAACCCAATCCTTCGAAACTTTCTCAAAATCTCTCCAAAACCGTCACTTAACCAACAATACATGTGTTTTCTATTGTATCATTTAATGCTTTAAATTTGAAACTTCAGAATATCCGTGACCGGTAACAGTTTTCTTAGCAGCTGTTTAAACCTAATCAGTCTCATTAGGGCGTGAAAATCAGTTTCGACAAATTCATTTCGCGGAAATTATTGAGTTTTTAAAGTGCGGAATTTCGAAGGAAATTAGTCTACTATCGATCCGCGTTTTGGTGTTGTGTCGCTGATAGCTTTCGTTTAAGTGAGCGAACTTTCAAGGTCACGGATCGTAGCATATTCTAAAGACAAACGGCGTCCTTCAGGTAGGAGATAACAGTTGGATATTCTCCAATATAAACGTTTGGATGTAGCGTCGGATGTAACAAATAAATGAAGTTGTTTGCCGAACCTCGACACAACACTGTTTTTTAGACGGTCACCTTGCATTCAGTATAATAATAGAAAATAGCTTTATGCAAAGTTCAAAGCTGATGCGAAAGTACATCTGTGTAAGAGAACTCTATCCTCACTCGTTTGCAACTAGTCAGAAGATGATGTAGCCCTTTCAGATAATCTACACGTGAATCACGAAAATCCTGGCAATGACACTTTGTCTATGGACACCACAACTTGCCTTCAAGCGCAACCGGATTCCCGGGAAATAAGGCTAACCATTGTCCTTCATCATGATAATCTACCACGGCGATGGATATTTCTATCCCCATTTTTAGAGCCACAGCCTAAACACCTTCTATGCAGCGTTTGTTTGGCATACTGAAGTTGTTCAAGAGACACGTGACCACAATGTTTACTGAGCAACAAATCTTGCGTGAAAAGGCGTTAACAAGCGGGTGTTTGAGCCCTGGTCTAAACATTTATCCGTAACAACATTTTGGCGCCTAATGCCCTGCCACCTAAAGAAAGCAAGCGTGCCCAAGCCTAGAAAAGAGCAGCCGATGCGCCGGGATTCTTCATTCAGAAGATTCTGTCAAAGGATATTATAAAACAAACATTTTATTTGAAGTTCATATGGGTCTTTTGTTGAAACCAAGTTTGCTTGCAAACGCTCTGATGTTGGATCGGTGAGCCAAGTCCTTCATCTGACGGTCCTACTATCTGCGTTCAAGCACACAGCCACAAATGTGCCCCACGCGCAATCATGAAGTATATTAATAAAGCACGGTTAATCACGGTGTACACCGTCAGCACTTCTGTCACTAATATCGATCACCGTTCTCTCGCAGCAGATTTTATACTTAAGGCTCTTAACACTTACCTCAACGGAGGTCCATCTCCATTAATACTGGCAAACGAGTACGTGCAACCAAGAATAAAAAGATTCCCAACTTATAACGGTGGCAAAATGATTCGGGCTGGCCTGACTTCCGGCGACTGGTCAGTCCGTTACACACGTGTGGTAATCCACTTAACCCTAGTTAATCGCATATGACAAGCACAATAGCATGGGTTACAGCTTAGGTCCAGACCCCAAAGGTCTACTTGCGTGGAGCGTTCATGCACTGGATACACATTGACTAATGCAGAGTTTCAGTAATTTACCCACAACACGCCAGGTCATTTACGGGTAAAACGGTGGTAACATCACCATACTGTATAGCCTCATTGGGATGAAACGTAAAATTAGCAATGGTAATCAGTAAACAAAGGTATTCCGGGTGAACATGGTGGATAGAGGTCTTCGCAATGTTTTGAGCATTACAACGGCGGAAGAACCATCTATCTGTTCCCACGCCTAATATGCTTACACAAGCCTCGAAGAAGACACAAAATGTCAAAAACATCTGTCTGGGTAGGCTGCCTGTCAACACCGGATTTCTGCTGATTTCCGCCGGACTGACAGACACAGCCCGGTCGGTGCTATACTAGCAAGGCTTATCCGACGTGTGGATGTTTGCCGATGCATCCACCACACGCGTGCGCATGCAGCTATATAACCACTTTCTTTAGTTCCTGCCATCTCCCGTAAATGCACATTTTCATGCTCTCAAGCGGTCAGTCAGTAGAGGGTGATGCGATGTGTGCTGCGACCTTTAGCGGATAATGGAAACCAAGCGGAACGTATCTTCCAAGGCTCAAGTTTTGCCAACGTTCCATGAAGTAGTTTTACTGAAGTAGTTAAGAGAGGTAAGCTGAAATTTGAGCAGTATTACACGTGTTATAGATCAGGAATTCAAATCACATGATGTTGACTACTTCGCGTGATGTGCCTATAGGCAAATACCCACATACCATCTCCGGCAGCCATCTCCGAATGTATTACAACCTTGAGTAACCAGTGGAGTCTGCGCTCCGTCAGCGCCACGCAAGCTAAGATGGTCAGAGGTACATTTTACAGGAAGGCTAACAGACAGCATCTAGGCTAACACCAGCAAATGCTATGTGCTTTACTGTGACATTCAGCATGCCTTTAATTTCTGGACCTTTTTATGCTTGAGGGACCCTGCCCGAACCCGACGACACAATAATCTACCTCTGCTGCTGGGAGCTAGCCTGACCCGGGGTCTGAGACATGATCAAAACATAAATGATGCCACCGAAACTATCAAGAGCGCTTGGAGCCGCTTCGCATCCACAGTACACTTTTTCGGTGGTGCTGGATAATCCGGGCCATCGAAGCGTTGTCAGCCCCATCAGAGCTGGCCCTATGTGGATCAAAACGAATTGCTGCCTCCATAAATATGGACATGGTAGTCACCCGGGGGTAACACCTTACTGACCTCACAATGCCGTCGCAGGAGCTGTCGCCAGTTTAACCCCAGACCGCCTCGTAATAAGATCACTCACAGCAGGGTGTCGCACTTTATTTGGTTCGGTTTCCCTGAACCGGTTGAAACCAGTAGAATGAAGTTCCTGCCGCCGGCTCTTTGAAGCACGAGATCCTGATCACCACGTTAAGATGTCAGCCTTAGGCCATTATAAACAGGTAACTTACACAATTAATGTTGGTGCATCGTCCACTGGTGACCGTACCGAGGGGATGACTAGAGTGACCAAAGAGAACGCGAGCAAGATCATTCCATTTGACCTCACTTTTGAAAATATAGCAGGTGTTAAGCCGCTTTGTACTGAGGCGCACCTGGAAGACACAGTTACGTTTCAGAGCCAATCATTTTATTTTATTTATTTGGAGCTGGTAGACAATTGTCGCTGGCTTCTCAAGCACAATAACAGCTAACAGGAAAATCACCTTGATCAACCAAATGCTTGCTGTTACATCTACAACATTACATTTAAAGGTTCTTCAAAAAGTTAACTTAAGCCTCCGGATGGGTGTTATGTACCATTTTCCAAACCATTTGGGGGAACAGTGAGAATCCGAAACAGTGAGATAGGGAGAGGAACTTCTGGTGGTCACCTTGAGAATACCCTATAGAAATGGACTTTTAGACGTTATTTTGAAAGCCACATAGGGATCATGATGATAACACATCCCTCTGAACCGATGACACCTTACAACAAAACCTCGCAATGGCTAAGGACCGTATCGAACCGAAACCACAAAAACCGCGTCTACTACATTCCCTGTGCAGAATATCCGACCAAGTATATAGGCCAAACAGCTGACCAACGCTATGAGCGCAAACGATGTGGGCGAATCTCTCCGAGAAACCCAATAGAATTCAAAAGATTTGAACGCGTCTCCGTCAGTGTACTCTAAAATCTTCAGTCAGGCCACCAAAGCAACTTTGATGGTACTTGTACGCTCCAGGCAGAATTCAGGTCACAAATGGAACGGGTGTTCGATGAAATTCCGGCGGCCAACAAAAAGCCGAACTGCATCAGCCTCATTGATGGTGCCAACATCCCGTCTGTCTGGCTTAAACGTACTGTAAACATTAGTAGGCATAGTATTCAGGTGTCAATTGTGGACGTAAACAATAACGTGTGCATCCAACAAACGGATACGTTTCCTAAACAAAGTACACACCGAGCACGCGTACTCGCACACACAGTGGACACGCACTCACCCACCTTGGTTGCATCTGACTGCCAACCGATCTCAGGACCACATTATTCAGAAGACATGACAGCGACCCAAATGACACCGCACTTAACTGGTTTTCAACTGAATGTAGAAATCCCTGATAAATGTTACCCACGACAATTAAAGGTAGGATCATAATGTCCTATTCGACTACGCTGTTTTTGGCTTTAAGGTTTCAACATAATAGACCAAAAGGCGGTCGATGGTTTTGACGAATCCTAGCCGAATTCTGCCCGGAATTCCTGATTCCCTCAGTGTTTGAGCTTCAGCATTCAGCACAGATCAGTAACAAAAGTGAAACTGTATGAACCGTTACACTAGAATGTGTTGCTCTAATGTGGTCTCCCCAAATATGATAGTCTTTTAAGGAGAGCGGAGGAACCTGTTTGTTATCAGCCACGCCAAATTCGTTGATGTGCTGATAAACTAATGAATATCCCCTATCCGTTCCGGGGCGATAATTGCTCAGTTCACACCGCGGATCACGAACGTCGCAAGATTTCCTGTCAGTAAAAATACAATCACTGGTGCGCACAATAAAATCCATCTATTTATCTCGTTCCGGCCGGCCCATCGACCTTTCTTGTTAGGCTCTGTGAGAAAATGTTAATAATGCACCCAACCTGGGTCCGTTCAGCCGTACAGAATTAGCTGCGACAGCTTCTTTGAGCAATTTACTAAAATATTCAGATTTATGCTTGATAAAGAGTGGGAAGCGATGATTGACCTTATACTTAGCAGCTCACGTGTGTAAAATCAAATCGTTTAACAGCTCTCCGCTGCCAGCTGTGGAACGCCTATCAGTCACAGTCATTTTATTCCAGGGTTTTTATGTCAGTAAATCCGGTTTGAATGCTTCTAAGGCGAGAGCAAGGGGGCTGCTTGGCCGCACAATGCCCTTAGCCACAAAACCTTTGCGAGTAGAATGAAACACTTTACGCTAAAATGTTGCATTTTGCTGTGTGTATGCTGAAACCATAATCTACGTCCACATTTTTGCAGCTTACAAAATTTAAGTGTTTGCTGAAGCTGTCATTCCTTTGGCGAAAAAGCTCTAGTGGACTACCTTGTTGGCATCGCTGGGACTCCGGGATCTCTAGATTGGGCTCAAACTTTGCACTGGTATTCTGAACTCAACTACCTGTCTGGTTCGGCTCATTAGGGACACTTCGTAGCTTTCGCAAATTCAACTCCATTGTGAAACTACTGAGCGTTGGAGTCAAGCGATCTGCAAGAGCGAACTTAATCTATGTGCGTAGGCTGTATAGAACCCATGGTAACATTTGCATCTCCTATCTATTTGATTGAATAGTTTTAGCACGATTTATGAGCTAAAGACGTTACTTTCATCCAACTTCGCATGAATTAATGATTGCTAGTGAACGTTTGCATCGTGAAGATTACTCCGGTTAACTGCCCTCGAGGTACGAGGACATGGGCTTCTCCTGCTTTATATACAGGCAAAGGATATCAGATACGGAAATATTTACAGGGCTGCTCATGCCGCATATTTTGCAACAACACTCTGTAGGCCATGGCAGCCTCTATAGAACCACGTCCAAACTTCACCCGTATTAGGCAAATACCATTCTCCGGCGAGCTAAAACTTCATGTTTTAATAAACACTGTTTTCTTAGCCGAAGTGTTCGCTTACCTTGAATAACCGCTGACTCAAACAAATCATAGGTTTCGGGTAGTCGGTTCCATTCACCTGATTCTTATTCACCCAAATCATCGACGAAAGGGGCTTTTGCGTTTCTCTGAACTGGGCAACAGAAGCGCGGTGTTTAAAGCTGGAGGCTGTGATGACGAATTCACCCATGATCAAGTGTCTTGCGGCGTCATCCTCAATCTGATTGGCTGAAATCTCTATGGCGGGAACATTCAAAAATGGTAAAATGGCGCATTCGGGGCTTATGATTGAACCTCTTGAACAAAGCATAGCCTTATACTGGGGTTAAGTTTGATAAAAATTTACATTGTTAACAGATTTCTAAATGTAATGAAGACAGGCAATACGCAATCGGCAGTAGTTTAACCTGGCTTGCTTGCGACAAGTGTAGTAGTCCATGCTGCTCCCAAATAATAACGGTATGTCCTTAACAAAAAAGTGATTCATTAGAGTATCCCACATTTGCTAGTTATTGCTGATGTTTTTACTGTTTTCACTCAGCATTGATCACTAGTGATGATGCAGTTACTCGTTCGATGCAAACAATTAGCACACGTGTAATTGTAGAGGCCATCACAAAAGCACACCTCGAAGGCCATGTAGCATGCAAACTGTGTTCAGTGGTTACCAGAACTTGTATTTTCATTTACCTCCATAACTCTGGGTAGTATAAACGGAACTATCGGTGCATCCTTCGCAGCCATGGGATCAAGGGTATTGTCTGCGGTTATGCCAGAGCAGATCACTGATTTTCCACTTCTGTTGACCCTTTAACACGAAGGATTGTGTAGACATAAGGAGAGGTTTCCCAATTATTTGTAGACCCTAAAGAGTGGGAGCAAATAGTGATTATTTACTGAGCGTTGCGTGTCACGCTTGTTTATTTATGTCTGGAAGGTTGCTGTAGAACCCTGATAACTAAATTTTGGCTGGAAAGCATTCCACATACATTGCCGCGAACCCCTGCCCTAAGAGAATCTCCCGTCCCTCCTGCCTTCAAGGCGTGCTTGTTACGCGTTAGACGAGGATGGCTTGCATGCAATGGCGATTCTACGTGCCATTTAAGGAACAACCAACGAGATCCCAAGTCAACCGTGCACCTGTATCCTAGAATAACATTGAATAATAATAATTTTTCATGAGTTTATAATGAAGTTCCGGTGTACGAGTAACACTTTGAAGTGAAGAACACAAGCACCGTATAGAGTGCCTAGGCCACATATAAGCTGCGGGGCCCCTACGTATAATACTAAACATCCGATACCAGAGGAGATCCTACGTTGACTTGGAAGCACTACGTTTCGGGCACACGCTGAAGGTACATACGAAACAAATGAATTGCCCCCCTCTCTTCAACTACGCAAGCTTGTCTTCAACACAAGGCCTGGATGCCTTGGTTGCCGTGACGCTTGCGTTGTTCGAAACAGATGGGGGCAGTTAAGTAGATTGCGCAACTGCGATGCAGACACCGACTTGTTTGATGCCGACAACGCGATAATTATGCACCAAACAGTAGGTCTACTTCAGGCGATTTCCAAACTGTGCTGAGTACAGTTGACCCATTCTTTTTTTAGGCGGAATTCCATACGGATCCTGCTTTATCGCTTGCAGCTATGCACTTCTACTGCTAAGATGCCCACTCTGAACAAGAATGGTTGAAGGTACGGGACGTTTGCTGGTCCACCTTGTCTGTTAGATCTGATCGGTTTAAAGTCTGGACCCAACAGCCGATCATGACCCCGTATTTACTGAATGCCGGTTGCGGATGCCGCATCCATAAAGCGTCGAAATTTCAAGCGGATTGTCGCTGCTTGCACTGTATATACGGCGCGCTGTACAACTGTTGTTGACTCAGTTTAGGGCGTCAGTGTACTTTGGGCACCTTTGATGGCTGTGTTGACGGAAGAGGTAGCTGGAGAGGTTCAGACCGAGAACTAACCTGGCGAAAATATCATCATTACACGTGTATTCATGTCCGACAGCCACCTTCGATGTATCTTTTGTAAAGGACGATGCTGGCGCGCAGTTCCATCATCATTTTGCTGCCCACAGTATGCAAATTGCAATGAAATGACTGTAACTTAACTGATACTCTTACGACGAATGGCGGAAGCAGCCTACTGTCAACTTTGTCTGAGGAGTCAGGCTCATTTTGATGTTTGCAGGTAACTAGGTATTATCCGCACGTGCGCTTGGTGAAATGCACTGTCTAACTTAGAAGCTGCTGACTGCTGCAGCGCAGTTTGGTAGAGAGTACACCTGTCCTGCACCATCAGCGTCATCACTCCCCTGCATCTCAAGAACATAAATTGGTTTGCAGATGGACCGGACTGTGTTCTTGCTGCCTCAGAAGCATTGTCCGCAGATTTGGCCATCAACTTTTAACTGAGATTTCGTGTTGCATTGCCAGTGTCGCTTTTGGAAAATTTCATCAACGCGGGCGGATGATCCGAACCAGCGAATGGGGGGGCAAGCAGTACGGTGGCTACATCCACCCTTCTGTATGACATTACGACAGTGAAAAGTTATCGGTATCTCAGAGGCTTTCTCGGGTACTACCTGATGTGGACACTTAGTGTTCACAGGAATGAGATTGCTAAACACAGAGGTCCTCTCTCAGTAAACCAGCGACCAAACAAGAGTTACCTTTTCATTCAACCCCCTGGGTTGCCTGAGACAGGGCTGTCATATGGAATGAATAGAAGCCCGAAGCGGCTTCTACGTGGTCAGATGTGTAGGCAGAAGGAAAACAACCAGCTTGTGGCTGATCGAAATTCGGTCCGCTCTTCGGTCGAGCACTGAGGCGAGCTTTTATTTGCCGAGAACAGCAAAATGCCAGTATTGTTCCAGCATGTGCCGAATGTTGGCCGCCGGTGGCCCGTCCGGGATTTATCAGAATTTCCAGGATGCTGTGCTCATGTGCAGTTTACACGCGAAGCGCTGTGCGTGGTCTAACTATTGCTGGGTGTTTGTTGGACTCGGTACGACGTTGGTTTTTCTTGTGAAGAAAGCGCCAGCATGGAATACCAGATCGAGAAAACAGGCGAGACACCATCAGTTTAGCTCACGGGGAATGAAATCGTGGAAGGAGAACGTATTTATACGCATACGTTTTGGCTGATGCCCGCAGGAAGCAAAAGCATCACTGAGTACTTAAACCTGGAGGCCGAACTGGCCAAACCTGTAGCGCACGAACTCATAATTGTGCTGACTGGAGTGCCTGAAGTGGCCGCCTCGCTCTGTTGGCCAATGTAGTGCACCTTTTGTTATTTATATAAGTGCATTTTTACCCGCAAAAGAAGGTTCCCCGATAGCTGAAACCGTGATGCTTATGACACCGTTGGCGTGCGGATCAAAATCTACGGAAGTCAGCAGCCCGGAGAGTTCAGTGCACTAGGTGCACGGGAATGTCATGAGGGACTTTCAATAGTTATTCTCTTTCGGGCGTACTCAAATCAACTCATGACCAACTGTAGAGGGTCATGTGTGTGCTTCTGGTGTCCGGCTGATTTGATAAATATCCCCAAGTCTCTTCCCAGCGAACATCGCTGGCTTCTGGCGATGGGCCCTGCTTAATGCCCTGAATATTCAGAGGCGCTAGAAGCAACTTTTGTGTATACACCTAAATAAATAATGTTCTGGCTGTATGTGCGCCACTTTGGTGATGCGGGCAACCAAGTATCCATTTGCACTGACTGGAAGCCTAAATATCCTGTTGTAAACGCTGATAGCAGAGCGCTTTCAGTTAGGTTTGCCGATGGCATCCCAAAAGGCCCGAAGTTTTACATTCCGGCTTCGTTCAAGCTAGTTCAAGCCGTATTTGGGGCGTTCTTCTGGTTGCACAAACAGCGAAAACATGCGTTTCAATGTGAGCTGGACGTGACGCTTTGCATTGCAAATGGATATCAACCAGGTTGGTTCAGTATGAAGGACAAATCCCGAACCGGACATCGGTCTGGAGAGCTATTCTTGGACAAGTATCTTGCGCGCGCACAGTGCTAATTCAAGCCAAAGATTTTGCAGTCCCTGAACATGCCTTTAAAAGCAGGAGCACTGAACATATTGCGAAGATTTACATTTCTCGGCAGTTATGTTAGTCCCGGCGGAAGCATCAGCTGAGGTCAGTACACAAACCTCAAGGGTAAGGTCATTCTCGCCTTCTTGCTTGATATGTTTCTGCAAAAAAGGGACTTCACTGGGTTTCATTTGTCTCGTGCATTATCCCACAACACGGGCACTTTTGAGGACATTTTCCTATGTCGGTAAACAGTGTGGTGCCTGCTTAGTGTTTTCACCGGGGGGTGTTTCGGGAACGTTTCTTGTCACAAACAAGTTCAGCAAACCCGTATGAAGGCGGTCAAAAGGGAGTTCGGCTTTGCATTATGTTGTTGCTCGCGGAAAATGTGTGACATCATTAGAAGAGGAGTTTCAACCATATACTGACTCACCGTCTACTAAGAGGAATGTCATTTGTGAAACCATAAAGTGGACATCCTACGACTATATAGGGTGTGCAAAATGTTTAATGCCTTTGGTGTGACCTATCCTCCAAATAATTCTCCCGTTTCTCTTCTTATGATCGGTTGGATACATGAGGTTACAGTAGTCTTCGTAAGCCAGTTTCCGCGTCTGTTTGAACGACCGGATGCATAGATTTTGCGGAATGAGTTCGGTGGGCTTGCATCAGGCGCCTTAGGTGAGCCCGACGTGACCACATTTGCATTGCGTGAACTCGTGCAAGTGCGTTTTTGTAGTTTGTTGTATTCAAAAACAATAACGGTTATACAATTGACAAAATACGTAATGTTATAATGGAAGCGAAATAAAGGTACAAACACCGCACTACTCCCCCACTAGAGCGTTGACCGTGAAAGGGAAAAACGCTGGAATACTGAAAGTAATGAATCAAAAAGTTGCTTCCTTTAAGTTTCCTAATCAGCTAAGTGCTGAGAGAGACGGACGCGTCGTCCGGAACGACTAGTAAAGGAGTGAGGTTGGCGATAGAGGTATCTTGGGTAGGTACAGGCGCTGGAAGTATAGCAGGATTGCTGGATGTGGTCGTGGGTGCTTCAATGAAGGCAGGCTTCAGACGATCAATGGAGACGGCGTCATGCTTTCCGCTTCTCTCTAAAACGGAGTATGTGGAATGACGTTTGATAACCTTGAAGGGACTATCATAACAGGGTTGGAGGGGCTTCCCCGTTGCGTCATGTCGGACAAACACAAATGGTGTGGAAGAGAGATCGGTTGAGATGTGTTCTTTTTGCGTTGATCGTCTTGTAGGTGTCGCACAAAGTTCAGACGTATGCTGTTTCAAACGAGTGACGAATGTGACGGGTGATTCGGACTGTGCGCCAGAAGGGGAAACCAGTTCACCAGTTCTCTCGATCCTAAAGCACGCATATGCCGACCGCCTTGTTCCCTCAAGCCGCGTTCTAACACCCCATTAAACACCCCGGCCAGTCAGTAACGGCGACCACTCCTGTGGCCCTCCTCGCACTAGTCGCCTAGTCCACACCACTAATCGTTCAAGTGGTCTATGTTTCCTCGCAGACACGGGAACTGAAGTTAGTGTGCTACCGCATAAGAATCCACTTCCCGATTCTGCTTCTTATTCGTTACAAGCCACTAAAGTTACCCGCATCGCTACATACGGCGAACGTTCCCTCACCCTTGACCTCAGATTGCGATGTGCACTCAAGTGGATTTTCCTTTTGGCCCACGTCCAAACACCCATCATTGGTGCAGACTTCCTGACCCACTACAACTTGTCTGTCGATGTTCGACACAAACGACTCTTGGACATACTACCTTCCCTCTAAGTCAACGGAATTAGTGCCCCAACTTCATCCACAAGTATCCGAGTTATCTTACCTGATTCACATTTTGCTGACATACTTTGGGAATTTCCAACACCTACTCATCCATGTCAGTACACCCAATCGGTCACTCATTCCATCGTTAACCACATCCAAACGAGGTCTCCCTGTCCATACCAACCCTCGTCGACTTCATCCGGATAAGCTCCAGATCGCAAAACACGAGTTTGAATACATGCTCGAACTCGGCATCATCCGCATTTCATGGAGTCACTGGTCGTCACCTCTCTACATATGGTACCCAAGAAATCTAAAGGTGATTGGAGACCTTGTGGAGATTACCGTTCTCTCAATAACGCTACTATCCCAGACAGGTATCCCATCCCACATATCCAAGATTTCGCAAGTATCTTATGCCATACAAACATTTTCTCCAAAGTCGATCTCGTATGTGCATACTAACACATACCTGTAGCCCCGGATGACATCCATTTAACAGTTATTACAACAGCTTTTGGCCTTTTCGAATTCGCGCGTATGCCCTTTGGTCTTCGAAATGCAGCTCAAACCGTGTGGTTTACCTTTTGTGTATGCCTATCGAGGCGATGTTTTAATCGCTATCACCTCCCCAACTGAGCATGCAGCTCATCTCAGGACAGTATTTGAAAGTCTTTCCACTTACAACGTACGTTTGAACATCGACAATTCCATGTTTGTTGTTAGTAGCCTACATTGTCTTCGCCACCACATTGACCCAACCGGTATTTCACCATTGTCCGATCGCATTTTGGCCCTAGAATCCTTTCCCGTACGCACCACTAATAACCAACTTCGTCGTTTCATTGGTATCATCAACTATTATCGGCGGCTCATCCCTCATTGTGCAGATATTTTACAGCCGCTAACCGATTTACTTGACTCCAAAGAAAAATGTGTCACCTTGACCCCGCCACCATTACTGCTTTCGAAAGAGCCAGGCAAGCTATCGCTCACAGCAAAAACTATCTTTCCTCGATACCCACGAAAACACAAAGCTTATTTTGACAACTGATGCTTCCAACGCTGCTGTCGGTGCCGTACTCCATCAAGTTGTTAACAACACATTTCAACCACTAGCATTTTTCTTGCAGAAGATGCAGGCTGCACAAACGCGTTACAGTACTTTTGGTCGTGAATTGCTCGCCATTTACCTTTCTATTCGCCAGTTCCGGCACTTGTTAGAAGGTAGATCATTTACCATTCAAACCGATCATAAACCACTTACATATGCTTTCAACGCCAAGCCTGACCCCTATTCAGCACGCGAGATACGTCATCTAGACTATATTTCACAATTCACTACCGACATTCGGTACACTCCAGGATCAGACAATGTCGTCACAGACGCCGCAGACGCACTATCCCGTCCCGACATCAACGCTCTTCACCCTTCCAAGCAATTGGACCTAGCCAAGCTGGCGAACCTTCAACATGGTGATCCTAATTTTTCACTCGTTCTATCCTTCCCTTCATTTTAAGTCCCTTCAATTCCCTTACCCCTCCAGTCTGGAACCATTTTTTGTGGTATGTCTACCGGAACAGTTCATCCAGTCGTCCCCGAAGCTTTCCAACGAGTTGTTTTCGACCACTTCCATGGACTTTCTCATCCGGGAATCAGAGCAACAAGAAAGTTGATTAGTGCACGTTTTGTATGGCCCTACATGAATAAGGATCTAACATCCTGGGCCAAACAGTGCATCGCCTGCAAACGCAGTAAAGTAACTCGGCATGCGAACTCACGTATACGGTTCTCTGCCGTGTATATAAGTGCATGACTATCTTCTGCATCTGTTATATGTGGGAACTGTTCAGAAGACGGCCCCTGGACAACCATGTCGGGATTTTTGTTTATTCGCTGGCCTGGGCCAACCGCGAACTATTTTTAAGAGGATAATTATTAGTGAGGCTGTGCCATCTGACCTCTTTATTATTGTGTACTCACTCTAGCGTTATTATTTTTATTTCTTTGCCACACCCTGTTGGAAAAGTAACTTAGTGTGTAGCCGGACCACCACAGCGCTATCTGTCTACCCATTTATCTCTTCTCGAAGTGGCTCTGAAAAAAACTGCTCTTTGACCATGGGACTAACGATGTTGGTCCTCATGATGGAAGCTCTAAGAATGTTGATGACCCGAGTGAATACAAGACGGGCAAGTTCACAGCTGGGTCCAGCAGACAAGTGGCCGTTAAATGAAGGAGCCGGTTAGCTGATGAAGGGGTAACAGGCAGGAATAAAAAATAGAATATCTTCCCCTGCTTAGGCTTCATACGTCGGATTAAAATCTTGCTGCAGTGTCGGGCTTTACTGTGTGTATGCCAAAAACCATCAAACTCTGACTTACGTTTGTTGGGATTTGTTGCGTTTAACCTGCCTTCGTAATTTATGGCGCGTACACCGTTCTACAGTTATACTGCCATGACTCAGCAAGTTGTGGGTTTCCCACATATATGCCTGTTGAGAAACTGCAAGCTGTCCGGATGCGCGCATTAGATGTGCAGGTCCATTAAGACCATCCAGCCAGCTAACTGGGAATCGTGGACACCTAGATGAACCTCAGATGTGCAGGTGAGCCAGGTCAGTTTGCTCGTCGGTTCAAATTCTTCCTTCAGGAAATTTTTTGTCGTGCCTCAGGGGATCAAAATAATGCGCCAAGCGGGCTCGCCTTGGGATTTTCGCCAAAGTTAACTCGTATTATGAGCCATTTGTGGTAGACATATATGCAGGGAAATGGCATATCTCAACGAAAACAACATCCAACAAATTGCGGTTTCGCAGAAGCTGGGAAACAGTATAGTGAAGGACCTCTAATGTAAGTGAAGTACAGGTCTACTAAATTCACAAGTGCAACTGAAATAGGGCCTAGGGGAGCCCTGAACTTCCAAAGAACAAATGAAAACTACAAAAATTCGGCTTGAGTTCAAACCCACGCCTAAAAATTTGTTTATACGCGTCATTTCTACGACGTGGCAAAATGTCTGCCTCCCTCACGAGCACTTCCGCGCTTGTCTGACGGCTGTCGGTCTCTGGCCTGAGCGTTTCAGAAGGTCACGTACGTCCCATTACACATTTTAAGTACTTTTTTTAATCTTCGTTGCCGCGTCAGCATAATGCTAACAAGTACAAACGAACGCGCAGGAGTTACTCGGGGTCCTAGGTTATAAATTTTTACGGATCCACGGGCGGACGTCCACGATGAGACGATTCGCGCCTAGACATACCATGCTCGGGTATGAGCTCAACGTTCACAGGCTCCCAACCACGTCAGCGAAATAGGCACGATGTACTCCTTCAAAGTATCTGAGATCGCACTTGCCGCGTGTTCGACCCTGCTGCGTTTCGCTCACGGATTCGATAAGCCCAGACACAGCGTATTTACATAGCGCACAGGTAGTGTACGAGAACACTATGGTGGACAAACGCATTATTCATAGTCGCTAAGTGATTTAGACACCTCGTGATTTGCTACAGGAAGCATGAATGAAGATGGTTTCGCGGGAAACCATATATATCACCTAGGACGTCACCGAATTCTTTGCAATTGATAAACCCTTCGCTGAAGGCGATCGCTTTCCTTCTTCAGAGTGCTAACGTACTTCTGTTCGCTTGTAATTTTATCACTCGTACAATTACTCAGTATTTCTGTCTCTACCGCAACTTGTTGGAGGGTGGGCGGGTGGGTGTG
>CM030369.1:118957248-119318705 GCA_003604175.2 Clonorchis sinensis
GAGAGTTTGGTGGTATCCCACACGCCGAACTTCATTTATTCTGTGATGCATCGGTAGCATATGCTCGCTTCTTGGTGGATGCTGAAGTTTCTGGCTGTTATTAGGAGTGGCTGGTTATTAGGAGTAATGTGGGAGTATGTTTGGTACACTTGGGTCCCTTGGCCCTCCAGTGGTGAATCATTCTTTTTCTCCAGCGACTGCGACGCGGACAGTTTTGCCTCTGTTAATTCCTCTCCCAGTTGCACCAGCCCCCCAAGTTAGACTTGCCAGCCGCTCTCGCCTAACGCACTTAGGCACCAGGAGATCAACAACGAGCTTGTCGGACAGTTAGTGCTGGCGCGGCGAGGGTTCATTTGGCTGCTTATCTTTTCTATTAGACAACGTTTTATCTGATGCCTCCCGAAACGTTACTGCTCTCATCCTAGTGCGTCCTCATTTCTCCCTCCTTCCAAGCTTCGAACTGCGCTAGTAGTTGCTCCAGATGCCCCATATAGCCGTCACTCAGTCAATCTGGCTGGTCCCCGGTCTTCACCAACATGGTCATCCAACTGAATCAAAATTACTCGTGACTTTTTATTGACTTGACTCTGCCTGTGTCACTCTCCTCGTCCAATCCAGATCCTGCTGCCACGGATATGAATATCCGGCGGCAACCTTGCTGACCGTTACTGGGCTGTCCCGAAACCGAAGTATGTCAGTACAATGATGGCATGGCACTGCCATACTCAGTCTGATGGTAATCCCGCAACAAATTTCTTCCCACCCTCGACCGTCACCTGTCGCCCACTCGAACCTCTAATTGCAACTACGAACAAATTTTTCACCCAGCCCTAACAGTCTCTGGGGCGAGTTCATTCTCACCCGCTGACCCTGCATTTCAGAATACCACTATTACCAAAGCCTTTTGATTTTTCATTCCTGTCTAAAATTGTGGGTTTGCTATTCATCGTTCATTTTACACTGCCATGCGGGCTTCCAGTAGTAAACTTTCATAGAGGATGCTGGTCCCCCATTCTCATTGGCTGACGCCCGCGCACCATGGTGAGGTACGCTCGTCATGACATCCTCATCTGCGCAAGCGGTCTTTGTAACTGTCTTCGTCTCCGTTGAAAAATACGCAGTGGACTTTCCCACACTGTTTGCGGAAAACACGAGTAGCCGCCCATTCCGCAAATTTCACGGACTAATGCACTACGTCAAGCAGTTCGAGCGAATATCAGAATCATACTACAGCGTGCGAACCTCGAAAGCATGTTCCTCCGGTGAGTAATTGTTCATCAAGTACCAGTGCCACCATAAATGGTGTGCACGTTGTCCCAACGACGGGGAACGACGCCGACTGCTTGACACACACGGTGCAAAGCGTAGTTTAACGTGGGCAGGCTGGAAAACTCGTTCAGAATACCCGGTTAAGCATGAATCACAACCACGAGCTTCTAGGTACCGAAGGTGGTTTAACCACAACCGTAGGTTGAATCCAGAGGAACTGGAGATCATAAGGCCAATGCTTAAATGCCGTAGTCGATGCTTCAACATTCAGTTGAATGTGCGGTCCAAGTTAGGCAAATATCCCACAAACAGTGTTATCGGAAATATTTGGGCGCGGCACATGTTTGGGTGGAACAATGCAAATACGTCCTATTTATGTTAAAAATATGCACTTTTTGAGGGTTACATTCTGGACTTGGAGACTCAGTTCAACGAGCAAGGACGTGCCCGCTGTTTGCGAGAAGAAGAGCAACCCAGTTCGCATCTTCCACCTCGGAGATGCTCCAAATGTACAGATTTCTTGATTTTGTACTGACTGATAGCACAATTTCAACCAACCAACATTATTAGTCTGCCGCCCGGATTTAACCCACTTGGTTTTCCGCGGAAATTTCGGTTTGCCCCCTCCACAAATTCAATTTCGTTTGCGGCGTTTGTTCGGCCCCATGCACTGGCACTATCCTCATCGAAACTATCCTTCACAACCGACTTCCCTACAACGGTAAAACCAGTGAGCCTACTTGGTTTCAATGCTAACAATATTTTTGAGACGAAACTTTCCATTTACTAATCCCCTTACTTCATCATCCCCACTTACGCTTATGTGACCCCGACTATAAGCCCAACAGTCCAAGGCCGCGAGGCCTCAGCGGTGGTTTTAGGTTTAGTTCATATTGTCCGGCTGGATGACGCCAAACCTGCTGCTGTCGAAGAATTTTCAGCAACCTTATGAGTAGTGTTACGTATATACACGTATCACGATATTTTGGATACTGTAGCAATTGGAACATGAAGCGGCCTGGTGCAGCACACTCAGTTGCCTGGAGACATAAAAAACCGGGAGATTCAGCCGGGTTCCAGGTAAGTCTCTAGCAAAACCAAATTGATTTGCAAATGAGTGTATTTCTCGTAATAATAATAATAATGTTTATTCACAACTGGTGGGTGACTTTGTAGCAGCCCCTTCACCAACATACATGACTGTACAGCTCACCGCCACTCACTAGATCACGAGATCTGTCCTTTTTTCTACACTCACAAGTCACGCTACACGACTGTGACTCACTTGACTACACAGCTCACAATTGCCCCTAGATCACGAGACTCGCTTTCTACCCTACGCTTACAAATCGCGACACACAAGGGTGACTCATCTGATATTGACTGTCTCTACCGGCCAGTAAGCGTAGCAACAAGTCATGTGCTGACACCCACGTACACGCAGACGCAGCTACATATAGGAAGGCCGAGCATACTCAAAACACACAGTCTCGCGCGCGCAGGGGAGTAGGACGTCAACCGCCCTCCACAAGTCCACGGACAATATGGAACACGTAGCAACTATGCTGCAGAGAAAACACGTTACCGCCGTCCGGACTTTCACCAAGGGACTCTCACAACCGATAAGTTCCCTTTTGTCTTGCTCCACATTCACATTGTATTTTATTTTTATACCTGTTGCAATTCACTACTGTCAACGATAGTAAAGACTGTTATTAGTGCATATATACCTTCTGAGTCATATTATGGCTATCATCTCATGTGCACTAATAACTTGATCATAAGGTTGCACTCAGAATGAAGCATGAGTTCATCCGTAGTGGCAGGCAATGGAACGAGTGGGCGAGAGTGTACAGTCGGGAGTAGGAGTGGATTAGTTTCGGGTGTGTTAGCAAACTGGGTATGGCAGTGCCGTGCCATCATTGCACTGATGTACTTCGGTTTCTAGACAGCCCCGTGACGGACGTCATGTTTGAGATGATTGAGCTGGGACGTTCAATTCTGCGAGCAGCGGGGTTATTTTGAGTTTGCCAACAGAATTCAAGGAGGTAAGACGAAACCTATGTAAGATAGCAGGCATTTTTCTGGTCAGTTTGGGGATCTCTGGGGATGTAAATCACTGTCAAGATGGAGTGGAAAACAGCAAACAGGGCGCCCAACCAGGGTATTCCCGAAGTTCGAAGCTTAGGAATACGAGTGAATGAGATGAGTTCAGTGAAGCCCAGTGAGCTTAGGGAGATATCTGATAGGACAAAGTGCACTGATACAGAGAGAAAATTGAACGTTCACCACAATCAGGGTGGTGCCAACAAGTGACTTAATGAGACAGGATAGGAGTAGGTTCGCACGTATTAGACTAACGATCAAGAACGGGTTGAGTTTGCTAAGAAATGCTTTTATAGTACAAGAGATCCAGAGCAAACCGGTATAAGCATGCAGAGCTGGTGTGGTTAGGGAAATCAAACATATACTTACTGACGGGAGTAGGACCTCTGAGATGATGGACTGGTTTATCTGGAATTTATTATGTGGGTTGGACACTTAAAACGCCACTTACAGTCCAAAGAGAGGCATACGAATTTGTGAAGTGTTATATGCATATTCAAAATTGTATTAGTTCTGATTGTAGTGTGACAGATGAGGTCGATGCACGGATCTGGAAGGCTCAAGTCGCGTTTGCCAATTTGAAACATCCATGGAGTAAAAGTGGCACATACCTCAATATCAAGGAGCGTGTGTATCACGATGCAGTATGGGTTGTTTTGTCGTATGGCTGTGAGACTTGGCCCGTCCGAGCAGCGGAACTAAGATGTCTTTGGGTGTTTGACAGCCGTTGCCTCAACCGCAGCTCGGTGATATGTAGACATGATTTGGAAAGATAAGATGGATTGAAATACTTCGGCATGAAGGATTATTTGGATGAGACTGAAGCCTACCTGACAGGCATGGAATAGAGCTTCCGAATATTCTGAACTAGCAAGCAGCTTCCAACGTACGTGCCCGAGATGTGGAAGCTTATTTATATAAAATCGGATGCTGAAAATTACAAACGCCAGCACGTTAGCTGATCGACTTCTCAGAAAGTAGCCCTTAGCTGACGAGGCTGCTACTGCGGCTGAGTAGAGGATGGCTACGGTCGACTCTATTAAAATACGTGGTATTGGTATCGGGAAGCAGAAATGGAGTGAAGTCGGAGTTCAGTGCTCTAAATGAGCAGACATGACACCAGGTACCCGCCCACTCACTAGGTCTTCGTTACCGCTGCATCCATGGGTGCACGTTTGATGGAGCACGTGGACCTTGGATCCTAAAGCTCAAGTCCACACCACTTGGTCTTACGACTGACAAATATACACCCCTCTTTAGCTTTAACTTCGCTGCGCCCAATAATTCATATGATTTCCGAATCCCGCCATTGAATAACTGATGTACACACGGCAAGTAGGGAGTTTCCCTTTATAACAGTAGGACTACAACTTCGGCGTGGACACCGATTTCGAATTGTGGACAGAGGGATTTATTAAGCACTTGTTGAGTTAGCAACTACAACTTTATTTACTTATGTGTTTTGAATGATATCGCGGAAGCCGTGTACGAGCCATAATTGATCATACATTTTTCCTTTCAGAAACCCTGTCGAGTAAAAGCGGCTTCCTGAAACTGAGAACTGGATTGACCATACATTACGTCTGTACCGATGCAACCAATAAATAGAAACATGGTTTGTTAACGGTGTTTGTGTATGTTTCAGGCATGGGAGTGGCAGATGGATGACGTGTATGGATATGAAGGACCGCTGTTGGTCGTTGGATCAGTCTAATATGTATAGCTGGGGCATTAGTCAGTTACGAGCACGTGTACAGGCTCTTCAGTTACTATAAATAGCCGCGGTAGACGACATGGAGTACGGTTTTCAGCTTGAATATGAATATGTGAATATGACATCCGTCATTCGCCGTTTGATTAGGTTTGTGTGAGTGGTCGGAGGCCTCGTATTCATCGGTTCATATAAACACTGGCCTGATGTTTATTTTAAGTAGCAGGGATAACCAACACCGCGTACAGTTATGAGTATGACGGATTAGGTTACCGCGCATAATCAATGCTTCCTGATCAAAGCCGCGCATGGACACGGACCTAGCAGGTACGATAAGTAGCCAAGTTAGGCGACAATGAATGCAGTTTTCAGCCTGACAGGCGAGATGGACTGGTGTTTAGAGCGCGAATTTTCTGCCTTGGTCTCGGATGCCCCTGCACCTTTAGCCTTTCCCAATAAGCTCAGCTCCAGGTCGCCCGAGCACGTAGGTTGTGCTTCCTAAAACTACGCTCCTTTCATCTCCGGGATGCAAAGGTTGCAAATTTTAAACAATGCGTACGACCGACATTGGAACTTTGTATTGCATTCTATTTGCTTTATACCCAAAGTTGCAGACTTGCACTTGAAGGCATCCGGCGTTTACTCACCAAAAAGCCGCTCAAACAGTCCAGTCCTCTCTTTTATCGCTCATTCTGCGTAATTTTGAGCCTTAAAACACTATAGCTCGGACAGTTTAAGCTGAATATAACCCTCCTACATCATCTGTTGCCTTTATAGCAGAGGCTAGGCCAAGGATAAATTCACCTCCTCGCTATAAATTCCGTAACTCCAGCAACCCGTTAGTGTGCCCCCTGCTTGTACAGCTTTGAAATACCATATCATATTTCCAACATAATTTCTCGCAGCTGCCGTCAATACTTGAGAACCATACAAAAATAAATCTGCTCGTACTCGAATGCAAAGGCAGCTTACCAAGAAGCTATCAGCTTAATCACTTACTTCGGTCACTGGAAGCTACCAGATTGAACATACCTCCACCCTCCAATCTGCTCGGCCTAGGACATTCGAAGTTACTCAATCGCAGATGCCCCATGCGTCTGGCTCCCCGAGCGACCACGCAAATCGGTTCACCGTCAATACATGTAAGCACAACAGCTGAAGAAACCCCGCATCAAACTATAACATACAGAGACTGTCAAATTGCCTGGCCTTTTCTGTGGTGGCGTCAACTTCCGCTTGGGTCTCAACCGTCCCCGATAACGCTGAGGCGGTTGTGGTATCCACGCCCACTCTACACATTGTCTTTACACCTCGTTCTGAGGCCACGCATAAGAATCTGTTGGCCCTTATTCTCACGAAGTTTAGACCAACTATCACATATCACCTACGCGATGCCAAATCGACTCCGCCGGTCGTCTACGTACCCCAACGTCCCATATGACCAATTAACCGATCAACCCCACAAGCGTGCAGGCTACTGATGCATCTTGAAAGAAAAAACAGATGTCCCATCCCAAACCATCGGCCACCTTGTCTCCTGTAAACCCGGTCCCATATGCTGTCGTACATAATCATTTTGCGTCATTAACCGCCCTTATACTCTCAGTGCATTGTAATTGCTCCCATCACTGGGCCCACGCCAAACTACTCAGTAGCTTCTAACTTTATAACATTAGAAGACCCTGAGCCTTCTATGGCTCCCGCAAATGGACTTTTAGCTCTACCACCCATGAAAACTGCAAACGCCTCCACCAGTTTGGTAGAATTCTCTCCAGGTCCTGAAATTACTGATGCGCCACGTCCCATAGCCAGAGCAATACCTGCACCAGTCGTTGACAGTACTTGTTCTAGTCACAGACCCCCTTATCTGTGGTCTCTCCGCGTTCCACCTCCGCCAAAATACGCCTTCGGACTCAAGCATTTATTGTTAAGGTCGCGATACGTAACGGACCCCTTAACTGAAACCCAAAGAATCTGTCCCTTGTTCTACACAAGACAACCTGCAGCCTTCCTACCTAATACCCAACTACCCCCTGATCTCCTTTATGAATCGGGTCCAAACCCCTATCTAAGTTTGACGAACGTACAGTTAGTGAATGAAAAAGCGAAGAGTAATTAAACCAATAATTCAAAAAGAAAACCACCCTCTTATTATACCTTTCTTCCTCTTCGACTTTTTTGAAGCAACAGTCACCCGCAATGCCTGATTGATCAGAATTGCTCCTATTATTGCACGGCTTCATCCCGCGACAACTCATATCACGTTCCTTCCAGCTAGGTCACTGCCCTGGACTACTCCGTCTGCCCTGTTCAATGAGTATTGTTTCTTCTTGCCTAGCCCTAACCAACGTGACACACTCGTATTATGCGCCACACGACACACTGAGCACTTGCATGCATAACTATGCGGTATTTATCTGCTTGGCTTGGTAGCTCTCACATCCCGTCATCGTCTAGCCAGGGTTCACACGCTCTGGGCAGCTACGTTCTGTTCCCAGTCTCCAAATGGATGCATCTGTCTCATCAGCCTACTCCGCAATCCGTCTTTCCAGCGACTGTTGCCCGCTTGCTTGTTTGAAATGACTGAGCTGTTTTATTGGCCTGGCTTTCGCCCGGCCGGATAAAATATCTGGTGGCTGGAGTTCTTTATTAATGCACTAGCCGAAAGTATAACTGCTTAGTGACATGCCACCTCGCAGATCTGGTAGCATACACGGGGGATGAAAGCATCGTGCAGTGATTGGTACGTCTTGCAGGGAGGCTCAAAGCACCATTGTGCGTTTGTGTATCCGCCACTCCTCCAGTTGCACCGGTGCTCCGCCCATCGTCGGTGGTTTTAAGCGTAGCCTTCAGCTCAGGAAATTCATACAAGAGCACTGTTGTTTTCTGTTTGCTGCTGCTAGACTGGACTCGCCCCGCATGTGTCACTTAACTGGCGACGCTGTAAACTACAAACGGTGGAAAACTGATCTTCCGCCTGTTAGAAAAAGAAATTCGTAAAAAAACAGATAGGATAGCCCGAAGGCACTCTGCGACGCCCACGGCTTACACCGACGTACAGATCTATAGCTGCTTTCGTCGTAATTGGGGTCTTATCGCACCAAAGCCCACGTTGTCAACCAAACAAAACACGCGCACCTACCTTCGGCTCCCAGGAGTGGGCACGCAGTGATATATACATATACATAAGAATCCTAAACATTCACTACCAGCACACACGACTAGTGCTTAAAGGCTTTCTCACCGTGCAATACTAGTTAGATGACAGCAGTGCTTCAAGACCTGGTGACCATTTCTCTGGCATTCAGTTTCTGTCCTAGGTTATGGTACTGTTCAATCAACGTGATAAACTCCAGATAAACTGGCCCATCACCCTGGAAATCGACTCCCGTCAGCTCTAATACTTTTGATTTACCTAACCACATCACCTCTCTGCGTGCATACACCAGCTTGTTCTAGATCTCTTGTACTTTAGAAGCATATATTAGCAAACTCACCCCTTGCTTGATCGCTAGTCCATTGAGTACAACTCCACTCCTACTCCGTCTCATTTACTCACTTGTTGTGACTACCCTTAATGTGGCAACCGTGAAGTCTTTTCTTGCCATTAGTGTACGTTATCCTATCTGCTGTCTCCTCAGACTCACCAGGCTTTACTGGCCTTACCCCATTCTCTCGTCTTCCCAAGCTTCGGCGTTCGGCAATACTTTGTTTTAACGGCCCGTCTAGCTTCTTGCTTCCTACTCTTGACCGTACACTCACCCACTCGTTTAATTAACTGCAAACACGAGCAAACAGTTCACAGGGCCACAGCCGCCTCCAGGACGCGTTTATTCATATTTGCTGAACCTTTCGCCCGGACTTAACCATTTAGACGTACCTGCAGTCTGTCCCACGAATTCTATTATTTTCTGTGCAGTTCGCGTTCCGGCTTGTGTGTTGCCACCAACTCACCGTTCCAGGGTGCCGGACTTCATTATAACAGCGGTACCAGCCATTTTCCACAGTTTCACTGTGCGCCATGATTCCGAGATTCCTGCTACCATTTGTACACATTGCTAATCCATCCATTTCATCATCCCCACCTACGCTTTTGTGACCCTGGCCATAAGCCCAAAAGTACAAGGCCACGAGTCTCTAGCGGTGGTTTTGTGTTTTCGTTCAAACCGACCGGCTAGATTACACTAACTCTGCCGCTTCACCAGATCCGTTGTTCTGGTTCCTCGTTCTCTATAACTTGGACTTTCCCTGTCATGCTTCAGGCAGGATGCCTCTTGTTTTGCCCTCCCCCATTTTGTTTTTGCTCAAAAATTTCAAATTCTAGCAATCTAATCTTGCTGCAGCTCGATATCTTTTCTCTAACTGCGCTTCCTGCACGTGTTGGTTTAGGGGTGACCACAAAATCATCGAATAGTTCACATTGTTTACGACAATGTTCCTTCTCCGCGCAAGCCCCTGTACCCACAAAACCAACCAATCATGCTTTTATTCTGACTTCAACATTATGACCATACCTGACGGCGTGCCACCCGCCAGGTTGTAATAAACATTATTGCTATGAATTAACCACCTCATATCGCCGGTAGCCTGGGAAGACAGGTAAGTACCCAAACGTTCACTTTATGCGTAAGAAAAAACGTGAGTGATTTGTAAGCATTTAGCGTCAATTCAGCAAGAATGTTTCCGCCAGTGATTGTGGCACAACAGCAATCTTTACTTCATTAACGGTATTCAACACAGTTTTGGCTGGCTAGACCAGGACAACAGCCCATGAACCTGCCGGGTACATTAAAGCAAGAGCATTTTCAGGAACATTCCGAAGGTGGAAGAACAACCGGTCACAAATTCGGTCAGTTTTGCCCGACAGACAATTACATATGAAGTAAAATGCTGTGAGTATAATCGTAATATCGTCAATACGATATAGGAGTGTCTTGCGGGTAGACTGAAAACATTGACAATATATGAAAATTCTGAAAAACCGGGCTGTCCTTAGTGGGCTGTATGGACATACGCTTATTTGTATAGCACGCCTGATAAGATGCTCTGATCTGGAGGTTTGCGGTGAGGATTTGCCAAACACAATAGGAGAACTAATCGCAGGAATGTCGCTACTCAGCTTCAGAAGAGTTGTTAGGGCAGCTAGCTCGGCCTCCCATCTTTTCTGCTGTACATTCGTGTTATCACTGGACCGATCACCCACGGTTCCCAGTTTCTATTCGCTGACTCATTTTAAGCCTTCGATTCTGTTCAGATTTTATCTAACATTCAGGCTGACCTGGGGTATCCTCACTATAGTCCCCTAATTTTCGCCCGTGCTTTATGATGCAAAACAGCGGACCGTCTCATCCAAGCCGGATTTCTTCCAAGAAGCATATCCTAATGGACTGTCAACCTTTGTTCTTTCCGAAGTGCGGGATTTAAGTCACAAACTCCCCAGCCTTTTTAGGTTTTCCAATCAGGCGTAGCATAAATTAGCAAGAACCGCATGCTCTGTGCATTTGCGTGCCGTTCATCCCGCAAAGGCTTTGTCTAACTGCCGTCCTCGAACGATTTGTAGGCTTTATTCTATAATTGGCCACGGCTTCGCCTTGCAATATCTGGATTTCACCTGTCTCTTCGCCGTTCCATTCTTTGACCTTAATGAGTGTGATTTTATCTGGATGCCTTCATTCTTCCTCTGTTTCTGGATCCCTTTGCCGTTAGCTATTCTTATTCGGTAAACGTCTCACATTACATTTTGCAGAGGTATTTGCGTTCTTAATTAGGGTATCTCTGCCGACCTTTCCAAGTGCAATTCTGTCACGGAACAGGTATAATGGTTAACGTCCACTAGCTTTTTAAGGCCTGCTCACATTATTGTTTTTGAGCTTTTGTTCCTTTGCTGCTCGCGCGCTTTTTACCCTACTGTCCGTTTTCATCCCCGATTCGCCATCTTATATTCACGTAATATATGCTGCTCCTCACCAGGTTCTACCTAACAACAGCCGAAGGTGACCCGAGCTTTACCAATCATTTGAGCTCATGGTAATATAGCGTTACAAAAGCGAAGAAGCTGCTCTAAAAATTTACGAAAAAAGCGGTCCTTCCTTGATTGTACAGGTCACTGGGACACACCTGCACATAACACCTCTGCTTGTCTGTCCATGCGGCACACAGAACACAGTCAGCTTGTTTGCGAATAAATAACTAAGTTGCAGAAGCCAAGAAAAGTTAGGAAATCAGGGTTTCGCGAAGCTGCTGGGCTGTTGCTAGCTTTTGTTATTCCCGAAGTCCCTTCGACCGCCGCGTAAACCGTTTTGCCTGCCCCTACATACGAAAATCAGGAAACCGCACCCGCTACTTTTTCGCAGAAAACTAAGATACAAATTTGAGCGCCTTACGGAACTGAAAACACTTTCGAAACAGTGGGAATCGAAGTCGTGGACAACCAGACAAACCGATGCAGGGCTGTGGCTGTAGGAAATTTACTACAAGGGAGGCCAGTCATGACATGTGAAATATAAGCCGCTTCAAGGAAAACAAGTTGTGCTCTTACGTCAAGAATCGCCATTGCTAGGAGAAAAATTTAGAGGCACGGTGTCATGTAAAACCTGCTTACAGCAATGCATGGCCCTCTCTAGCGGGTTGCGGCAGAAACAGGGCCCGGGGGATAAATGACCCCACCGTTGAGATTCTAATCAATAGACGCACTCAAAATTAGCTTCGGTAGGTGAGATAATAATTTTCATTCTACACCAGTGGCATGATCGTACGGTTACAGTCAGAATAAAGCAAAACTGGGGGAATTGCGGGTACCGGTGACTGCGTGGAAAAAGGAAAGTGTCATAAACAATGGGCAACATCCGATGTAGACTTTGCCACGTCTAACCCCGCATTGGAAAGGAGACGATGTTACCAGGAGTTTGTCTTACTTTTGGGGAGGAACATAGCAAGCTGAGACAAGATCAGATCGTTAAGGTTTGATGGTAGGCAAAAGCAGAACGGCGCATGATAGCTTTGAGGAGAAAACTTCAAATTGCAGAAAATACTGAACCGGAACAAGGAATCTGGCGCTGTAACTGGATTGTCACGATCTGGCCGGTTATTTTGAACTAAAGTATAAACCACTGATGAGGCCTATTCGGCCTTGGACTGTTAGGCTTTTGGCCAGGGTCATAAAAGCTAAATTATGGATGATAAAATAGAGGAATCAGCAATACGGATAAATGGTAGCAGAAATTTTACAGTCACGATGTACACTGAAAGTGTAGAGACTCACTAGTGTCACTGCTGGAGTTGGGTTTGGTGCACATGTTCCTTGGGGGAGGAAGTTGGTGATAAAGCACAAGACGGAACGCGAACTGTATAGGGAATGAGTGCCTTTGGGCGGAGCACAGAATAAAAGCCAGCAAGATTTTCATGTCAGAACGGAAGCTTTAGCGGTTTGGAATGAACGAGCCCCGGAAACAGCTGGGGCCAAGTGAAGAGATCGTTTGCAGTTGTGGGTAAGGGCACCAGTGGGCGAGGGCATCGTCAAAAGTAGGAAGTGAATAGTTGTGAATATACTATCAATCTGAGTATGGCAGTGCCATGCCATCATTGCACTGACACGTTTCGGTTCCTGGACAACCCTGTGAAGGGCTTCACGTTTGAGGTGTTTGGCTGGGATGCGCAATTCTGTAGGCACCGGGATTTTTTGGGATGTTGGTCCAGAGAATCCACTGATGTAGGACACAGCCATTGTAGGGTCGCAGGTAGTTTTTGTTCAAGATGAGGATCCCGTTGGGTGTAAGGCACAGATCATGTGGAATGGATACCAGCCAAACAGGTCGTTGGAATCAGGTGTAGCCGAAGCCCGAAACTTGGAAAGAAAAGGGGATGGGATAAGATCAGTGAGGCCTGATAAGTTTTAAGTTCAAAAATAGAGAAAAAACTAAAAGTTTACCACAATAAGAGTGGTGACAACAAGTGATTTAATGAGATAAGATGGGGTAAATGTGTATTTAGTAGCCTGGCGATCAAAGACTCTAAGCTTGCCAACCTAAACGGTACCAGAGACCGAAAAATCGTTAAAAGTACGCTGAGAGGTGATGTGGTAAGAGGAAGCAAACGCGAGAACTGACGTGAGTGAAACTTCCGGTATGATTGCATAGATTTTGTGGGGATCAGTCCATGCATTGGACAATACCATAATTTAGGAGGGAAGGTGCACTGCTATCAGCTTTAATCAACAAGTGGTGCATGGCA
This sequence comes from Clonorchis sinensis, assembly GCA_003604175.2. NCBI lineage: Eukaryota > Metazoa > Platyhelminthes > Trematoda > Opisthorchiida > Opisthorchiidae > Clonorchis > Clonorchis sinensis. The sequence goes on from CM030369.1 coordinate 118,970,564, forward strand.
AAAAGCTTTTAAGCGCTAGCCTTGTATTCTGGAATCACAGTGCGTGCATATTATTCTTTTTTGTATGTATCCACTCCTGGGAGCAGTAGGTAGGTTTGTGCTTCGTTTGGTTGACGACGTGGGCTTTGGTTCGGCGCAACTCCAAGTACGACGATGGCAGCTACAACTTTGCATGTCGATGGAAGCCGTGGGTATCGCAGAGTATCTTCAGGCTATCCTGTGTTTTTAAGAGTATTTTTGACGGATGAAAAGTCCGTTTTTTGTCTGCTTTTTGTGACATTGCCAGATAAGTGGCACAGCCGCGACGGGTCCATAACCACCAGTAAGAAACAGAAGACAACAGTGCACTTTTATGGGTTTCCTCAATTGAAGGCCAGACTCAGAACCACCCGTGCTACAGAAGGGGTGGCTGGTATGCGAACGCACCATGGTACAACGTATCAGAACAACCCTCCCTGTGGGGCGTATCCGACTGCCACACTAGGTTTTTATCCCTCATGCATACTGTCAGATCTGCAACCAGGAAAACCACCAAACAATCGTAAATGCGGCTTGTGCACTAATAAAATTCTCCCCGGTTACCAGATCTTTTCTCCGTTCGGGGGGGGGGAAGCCGGATCACTAAGACAGCTTAGTCAATTTGGACAGGCAAACGGAAAACAGACGCTCACAAAGGCAGGCCGCGGAGGAGACAAGTGAAAATGGCAGCTTCCAATGAGATAATGGGAATGGAATGGTGACGTTCAGAGTGAGTGCGCTATAGTTAAACGGCAACTGAGCACTACTGTGAGTTGCCATGTAAAACAGATGTTGTATGTGAGTGTTTGGTGGGCTGTGGAGCACCTTATCGGATGGACTATATATACCTATTGGTTTATAATGCGCTTTATTATTGAAGAAAAGCTGAATTTGGTTTGGCTTTGTGTAGTAGAGCAAGGCTAAACAGAGCACTCACCGTCCAGGATAGGGACTTGGCTAGTACGAGGTATAAGTTGTCTGGAAGACCTAGAGCATCGGAAACGAGAAGTTGTGGCTGAAGGAGAACTGAATAGTTGGATTACAAAAACATATTTTTCATGTATGGTATACTTACAAGTTGGCAGCATCAACTGGGTATATGAACCGTTGTAAAAAATTTGATCACCTTGAGCTTCATAAATGGCGGTGATAGCCGAAGCCACTGATGAGGAAATGGGGGCGACGGACTAAACTTGGTTTAGAGTAGGAGCAAAGAGAGCTTCTGCCCAGGGAAAGTGGACCAAGTATAACAAAAACAAAATCATCGTTCCAGAAGAGCGCAGTCAGTCTTTGGTCGGAGTTAATTAGAAGGCATGTGCTGCTATTGTGTATAGAACCAGATGATGGTTATGAAAGAAAAAGTTAACTAAAAAGAGATGAGGTCGCTTCTGGATGGCCAGTAGTTTGACTTTGGGGAAGAGTGTGCGGTGGGTCGGGAGTGCGCTTGTAGCAGGTAGTGCCGGGTATATTTGTCGTACGCATAAGTGAGAAGCTTAACATGTCAGGCTGCTCGAAAGTGTGAAGTCAGCTTGAGGCTAGGACCATGCGTATTATATCGAGATGCAAACTAACCAATGCAGGAATCACACTTTGTCAAGTCGTCTGGAGTACCGTGACCGGGAGTTGGTGTCAGGTTTATAATGGGGGGTTCGTGTGCACATGGAGAGAAAAGTCCGTTTTCGTCGATCCCACTGCCTAACTTAGGCACAGGCCATTGAGATGGTTGGTTACAATTTTGTACAACAGGTGTTAGGTCTCGCAATTGATCTCTGGCCCGCGACAACTTGATGGGCTTAGAAGATTAGTGCACAAGGCTACTTTGCTCTTCCTATACGTAAATACTCTAGTATCTGGACTAGACGCCCCAGGCTTTAAGGTATATCTGTGGTGTTGGCATATCGCTTGTGAATACCTCGCTTGCAAGTACCCCGCCCTCGAAATTTGTGAGTGCGGGACGAACCATTTGTGAGACCTCCAAATGCGGTGATTTAGTGCCGCTCCTCAATATGACAGGTTTGCTTTTCTCTCGAAGAGTTAAGCATACGCCTACACCCTACATCGTCAACATGGAGCGCGCTCGTATCCACTATTGTTCGATATCTGAAAGTGGGCTGCAATTTCTTCTGCGTAGTTCCTTCCACCACCTGTTTGGCAGAGAGGACTCCGCATTGTCCCGACTCTGGTGGTATAAGATCGCGACGACGACTCAATGGATTCGGTTAAGTTGATTTCATCTGGACGATACACAAAGAGCTTGCTAAAGAAGTCATCGAGGGACGTGTTTCAGCGTGTGGTAGGATGAACCGGATGCGTAGAGTTCAGGCAGCGACTACACTCCTGCATGACATCAGACTCCAACTCCAGGCCAACGCCACGTAGTCGACACTAGCGAATAAACTACGAGACTTTGATTCCTACAGCGCCAGGGCATAATCTGCGGTTACTCCGAACCAGATAGCATAGGTTTCAGAGTCGGGTAAACGTGCGGTGTGTGTGTGATCGTCGGAGCTGGCGCAGAGACCCCAGTCCGATCTTACTGCTCACCGTCGAAAGTGACAAGTACGTTAAAGCAAGCAGGGTGACTGATTCCATATTGAGACTTTCAAATCTCAGCTCACCCAGTCCAACGTCCGGGTTGCGCAGTCAACGCCAGGGGGAGTCGGTTTTTCGTGCGCACGGTACCAATCTGGTGACAGCTCGTTGATGTTGATTCTTATCCGGCATTGGGATATTTCACCACACATTGTTTGCTCATTTGAGGCATTTTCTGGCCTTAAAGCCACTCACGCGTGCACTAAGAAGTCACAGAAAGTGGAAAAAGGGTGATATTCATCCTTAAAAAACGCCGCTGATTCCGAGACTTCATTTTGTTTCGCTGGAAAATGACCGGTTAGCTTGGGTGGATTGACGTTCAGATCCTTATATCCCCCCCAAAATAGTCACTTTTAATGCAACGCCCGCTTTTTACGTAGGAATTTGAATAATCTTCCGGTATGTGCTACAAAGCCCGGGACAATTCCGATCCGAACATACAGTATCTCTGCGCCTTCAAGGTCGCAGCTTGTTTGAAGTTTTTTTTGTGTTATCGCGCAGACGGGTTGCAACGTGTTGCACCGAAGCAGCGCAGCGTTTCCTTTCACCTGTAACGTAATGGAACATGCACAAACAATTGCATATGGATTAAGGTTTCCACTTGCATTGGAAGATGTGGAGTAGAATTATGAAAGACAACAATGCAGAGAACTCATTCAAATTTTCCGGCACGTAGTTTCGAGTTCTAGAGATCCCCATTTTTGTCCTTTCTCAGAATCATGGGCGTTAAGAATGATAAAGTTATCATCATGTCACATAAGCACACAACCGATGGATGGTATGGAGCCGAAATGGCCGGAATTTCTTAATGGTTGGCAACCTACTCGATGCACTCAAAGCCCATGCGTATCGCAAAGAAGAAGGATGGTGAAACACGCCCGGAGGACATCAAGTGTGATTTTGGATTATTCTAAGGAGGCTCCTGTGGTTACATGGAGTTACAGGCTGCAACGTGCACTACAGAAGCTCCGTCCAGACATGGTCCTTGAGGATATTGGAAAGCCCTGGAAAGTATTGGTACCACGCTGGACTAAACTGACTGCGGAAAAGAAGAACCCTTGCATTCAGCATTTTTTTATGTGGTGAGAAAAAAGTGACCCGTGGTTCACTATAGTGGTAGGTTGTGCCAGTTATAGTAGTTTGACGAGGATGTGAGGAGAAATGGAGATACGGATCAGTTTACCACAGGATCATTCATCAGTTTGGATGATAATTTGTTGAGAGATGATGTTGCTGACTCAGAAATGGTATTTGCGGTTCATCACTGCCATCTATGTGATTGAACCTCCGAAAAAAGCAGAGGTTTTGTTGAACATGCGAAAGCAACTCTGAATGACCAGTTCATGTCTGTTCTTATGACGCCTATTAGTGCATAAGAGAAAGCCACCTGTTGAAAGGCTATATCAGCGGCAGACAGTGTGTTAGTGAGTGTCTTCTTTCGGGGACTGCAGAAACGGAAACACCGGCAAGTTTGAACAGTTCTAGGAGAAAACTAGTAAACGAAGGTACGTCAATATAGAAATGTTAATGTGTCCAACATTAATTGGAAGGATTATCTGGATTGTTAAAGCCCAGGTATCGTTAGGGGCTTGTTTTTCACGGCGAAGCGTGTTGAAGCGTCTAGCACACCCATCATCCGGCCTAGTTCCTCTAGGACCTATGGAAATCATGTCTCCTCGTCTTCTTTGGTGCCGATGAAATCCCAGACTGCCTTGAGCAGCAAAATCAGTCGGCTTCTAGTGGCTAATGGGCAATAGTTGCACAAACGCTGCTAGTTAGAATCCGGTAAAAAGTGAGCATCCTAATAACTCACTTCTGATGACCTGAAATTCCGGAGGTAGCCAGCGCCGCCAAACAGGCGCCATAGGACGTACTAGTGGAAAGAAATGGTGGCGTAGTTTGAAGCCACCTTCAGATGAGTGTTTATGCACCATGATAATCTGTTCCGTATAAAAGCTTACCAACCTCTGCAATTGGCGCGCCCTGAGCGGAGCAGTTGATCCAAAATTGCGACTACGGGCAACATATAGAGTCTGGTTTAAATACCAGAAGAACGGTAAACATGAGACTGTAACTAGTAAAATACTTTTCAGCTGTTGTAATCAGCCTAAGAAAACAAGACAAAGAGTTCGTGATCCCTACTTTATCAGAACTTTCAAGGAACCGTCCTACTAGTACGTCAGTCGGAAACTGCGAAAAGCTGATGAAGAGTTCCCTTTGGGGAATGAATGGTCTTACGTTACTGGATATAAAATGGAGCAGGGAAAACCACTCGCGCAAACATACTCTCCTACATTTGTCAGCAAAACCTCTCAACATACTCAGAATCGTGAAACTAGCTAACGACGAAGGGTTCAAAAGAATGTTATCCGAATTTATTCAGATCCTGCAACGCTTCACGTAATGATGGGTTCCCATCCGCTCATATTATTCTACCCGATTAACGCTTTTGCATCAACCATTGTCATCATTTCTAGCTAGGTAAGTAAAGTGGACCTTGTTATTTCAGCATGAAATGAAACCAACATAAAACCATCCTACATGGACGGTGACAAAATAAATCCCACCACCTGTTGACTAGTCCGCTTGGCCGTGGTCATTAGTAAAGATGGAGTGAAAGACTTCTGCATGCGCATACAATAACAAACCATCCGCAACCAACAGAGCAGCAGGATTTCCTAACCGACCGACTATGTATCATGTACTTATCACCAGAGTCCGAAATTTGGGGTAGGATTAGGTGGTCAGAATGACCAGGTGGCTTTCTCACTCACGAACTTCAGTAATATGTTTGTTAGAGTGCAGTGGAACAGTCTTTTAAACCGTATCTAGAAATGAAATCTTCCTCCTCAATATGTTAGACGGACGACCTCTTGGGAAGCCAAACTTGTGGTGGCAAGGAGGATGAACAGGTTTCTGAACGACTGGGGAGATCCAGACACCAGCACAACCTCTTCAACATGTATTTGGATCTACTACATCAAGAACTGAAGCAAGGTTGCAGTGTTTCATAATGGGCTGATGACTCGGCTTAGTATACTGCCGGGTTAAAATGACAAGCCTCTTGAGACTACCTTGGACAGGGTCAAAGGTTCGGCGGGAAAGCCAAGCCTGTAGGCCATGTTAAATGCCAGCTCATATCCGTATAAAAAATTCTAGGGGGTACTTATCATTTTGTGACTAGCCAACACGGAGCACCAGAACTTAAGGTTTGTTATCTAGAGATTGTAACGCTTTGCGATCTCTATATATATGCGCACAAAATCGGGTCTATTGCTGCGGACCTCCCAACTTTGAACCAAAGTAATTGGGCTCGAAACTAACGGCGTTTATTCTACTGGCCATGTAGTAGGGAGCCTGGGCTTATTTGTCATATATGGCTGGCGGTAATTTACAGCTAAATCTTATGCAGCGACTGGCGTGCGGGCTAGCTCTAGGTTCAAAAAATCTCGATTACATTGACCGCCGCTTTGACTTGACATATTTGTCGTTGGATACCACCATGCTTGTATAGACACGATAGCCCTCTTTTGGGCCCAAGCGATCGAAAGCTGTTGGATGCGGAGTCATATTCAGACAACGCCTACCAGGAAACATAAATGCAGGTTGATAAATCCTGACCTCAGTAGGTACCAACGATGTTTTACCTCTGTTCAAAGACAGTTGATTTTTAGAAAAAAACACCTTCCTGGCAATGTCCTTGTGACCAAGCTTTGTGGGTTTTAACCAATTTCTTGACACATTTCTTGACACACAAGTTAGTTCCCTTTGTGAAAGAAGAATTGTTAGGGCTTAACTCTAAATTTCCTCACAATTACACTAGATGGGTACCAAATAGTCCGATTTTAACACAGCGTCGGGGAAAAATTAACCTCAAACCCTATATTTACATCACTCTGAACCTTAGCAGTTTTGGAATGGGTGCCGCTCTTTTTTGCATGGATTATTGACTTATGAAATACGCTTCGTGAGCCACTGAACCGAGGTGGTATTCATGGGATTATTATTATTACTGGTGGATTATTCTTGGACGAGAAGGGATCTCGGTGCCCTTAGTTCCGCCGGAGTTATCTAATCGTCAGTGTAGTTTGGTGCAATGCTTTGTCTGTTCTTTGCTAATTTACTGTGATGGGATTTACAAGGGTGCATTTTGCACTGACACCCACTCTTCGGTGAAGAGAATAACAGATTCTGTATAGTGTTTTATCACCAATGTTTGAACCCTAGTAATCCCAGGTACGAACTTACATAGTTAACAAAGGGCAAAATATGACCCAAGCGATTCTCTGTGAACCCGTAAAAAGACATTTGACCAGAATCGTGTGCAATTTGTGACAACCTTAAAGCTGTGCCGGATTGAAACTTCTGACGGAAGCTGGTAAAGGGGTAGATTTTCGCTTTCTGCACACCAAGAGACTTTCACAGCATTCTTGTCCGGTAATAAGGTATGAGCGTTTGCACATTTGAGATAACGACGTCTGAAGATCACTGCAGTCCCAAATGAATAACTTTGTCACTTGGCATCACATGAGTGTTGTGCCCTCCCGACCTATCTTTCCAGACTCTAGGTTGAAAACGGATGGCTATATTTCAGGGGTGAGTGCAACAAGATACACGTTGATACCAGGATGACCTGTTGATTTTCAGAGACACATCGAAGTCTGTATGTCCAAAAAACAATGGAATTCAACTCACTTCTGCGTGGTTTAGCCTCTCGGTGATTTATAGATACGGCAACTTGTGGCTCAAGAAAAAAAGTTTTAGAGGTAAAGATTTTTGATGATCAATCTATTTCTTTTGTGGAATACCTAATATTAATATTACTAATGTTTTGTATGCGATGAAACTTCCACAACCTTTGGAATTCGGCCATGACTGAAAGAAGTTTTTGCCCCCAAATCTCGATGAATTTTAAAATCGGGTTCATCACCAAGGTCCGTGAGCCCTAGGTGGAAGAAACCATGTCAACAGTGCACGTGCGACTGATATTGCTACAGGGACTCTTTTGGGATCTTGATTGGTCGACGCAGCTTTCCACCCACCAAGCTTTACCTGAACATGCGGTCTCAGTGTAAGGTAAAAATTTTCGGTTTCCACACGCTTAAGATAAAGATGATGTTCATGACAGATCCCGTCCCAGACTCGCACCAATTGAACGGCATATTTTTCAATATCCTAGCACTTTGTTAGAACGGCTAAAGTTACTTAGTTACAAATACTTTACACCAGGCTTTGAGGTTATTTCGATAAACTTTTTACCCAGCTATATGTATTAATTATTCGCGCTGCAGCCTTTATGTCCAGACATGCAGGCGGCGCATCAAAACATTGGATACCATATTCTAGAGGGCGATCCAGTAAAACTAGTCAGCTTGTGGTCATGGTTTAAAGCCACTGCGATAATAGTTCCTCAAGTATGGATAAGCACTCCATCTACTTTAGGTGAAGTGTAATAGCCTACTGCCTAACGACTCTGTTGTTTCCCATTCGCAGGCCTAGTGTTTGATCTTTTTTATCTGCTGAGTGTGTTCCTATAACCCTACAGTTGCACTATCAAAACTATTGAATGCGTGATAATCCAACGACCACAAGCAACCCATGTTTATGTCCACCCAAATACATGTGCTAGCCCAAAGTTTGAGAAGACATTGCTTCTTTTTAGTAAGGTCTTCAAACAAGTACTTGAAACTCTGTCCACTTAAATAAAGCAGTCCAGGACAATGAACTTTTAAAAACAAAATAGAAAGCCAACAAGAAGCCATGGACTTTTACCCAGTGCTCCATTTTCCGGTATTCAGGTTTGCTAGAATTTAGATCTCAGATAGTGCGAAAAAATAGGCCACAAAATCTTTATTTGTTCTTTTGTGCAAGACAAGAGTGTCGTGCATGTGTGGCCCGATTTTTGCCATTAATAGGAAATATCCTTAGAAGCATGCTGCTGAAAGTAGAGCCACAACTTTGAAAAGGCTGGCTGGTTTGATTCCAGAGACCTTTCTTTCTTACGATTTCGTACCTAACGCTCTTGGGCAATGTTTGGCTATCTGGCAACTTTGCTGTCTTAGAACCGTCAGTAAGAGAATGCCATCGTAATCTGCTGATGTATTTAAAAAGTGGGCAATGGGAAAGAACAAATGACCTCAGATTATTTTGTAACTCACCAGCTGCCAACAATTCATAACCCTCCGAAAATGCGTTTTCCAGCCATAAGTCCTCAAAATGAGCACACGTTCGTTCTGAATGCCTTAGTAGAAAATTGTTACTGCTGAGATAAAGATGCGAATTTGTCATCACTAAATGCTGGGAAGATTAATAAGCCAGTATGTAACGCCCTATGTTGTACAGTGCCCCTGATGTCATGAATAGTGTATTACCCTGTAAGCTATTTTGCCTGACGGATTGTTCGGCAGCCACTCAAGCTTAAATATTGTCCTAGTTGAATGCATCAAAAGGCTCCCGGTTTGCCAACTTTAGCAGTTGATGTAAAACCAACACTCAGTATCCGCTACTGGAAGCTACCCAGTCCAGAATAACAACCTTTCCAAAAACGGCAATGATTCGGCCTTAACCAAACACAATGATCCAGATCTTGCGGATGACAACCCCATGTCTAACGACCCGCCAAGCACGGTTTAGAGCTCGACGTGCCGGATTTTTAAACTAACTGGTGATGTGGTTCTTGTAGCCACGCAGTTGAAATAAAAGGGCTTTCCACGCGACAAGCCGACCTTCATGTTGCTATTCTGATTATCGACAAAGTTAAAGAAGCTTATCGTTGTTTCATCCAGGTCTTCGTGTCTGCCTTTTGAATAGAGCATGTACGCTATAAAAACCAATATCCACAGACTTTCAAAGCCTTAAAAAATTTCTCGTGCTCAGTAACTTCTTTGGTGGTACCTACTTGATACTAATTTCGCCTCGGGATAGCAGCAACATCCTTCTTCTAATCCACATCATCTTCTTACGTACATGTATTTTTCCTATGGTTAACTGGATAACCGGCCAGCACGCTTGATTATATATTCCAATGCTTATGAACTTAAACTCAAAGAAGCATCCATTAAGGTAGATTACCAAAATATTCCAAGAAACAACAACTAATGCTGGCTTGCTGATTCTTGTCCCAATGTAATTTTACAAATTACAGTAAACTTTTCTGTTTATATGGATTTAAGCTGGAAACAAAGATAGTCGTTTTGAGTGCAGTGACAACTTTGATTTAAGTAGCGCAACTAAAAAGCTGTTGAGTGTTTGAATGGAAGTCAGCACCAAGTTAATAGAGGTATATCATCATGATGATGCCAAAACGTCTTCCTCTCTCCATTCTAATCACAGCAATGGCGTAGTACTTTACGTCCTATGTATTTTGCATCTGCAACGTGACATAGTACATTAAATATTTTAGAGAAGGACAACTTGGCCACCTCTTTAACTTGTTCAGATATTTTAATGGAATTTAATCTCATACGCTGAGGCGATAGGGTGAAGTAAATATAAATAACCTGGATAATTAGAAGAGTTAAACACTATTATTGGTCCAGACAGACCCGCGTATAGAAATAGTTGAGAAATCAGCCACTAAAAACAGGCTCACTTTGTGCAATGCTGAATTATATGCTGTCATGCTGCAGAATCAGTCGACCGTTTGAAGTTAGGGCGAATGTCGTCTGTGTTTAAAATACTGTCGGGCGAAATACAAAAACAGGCGTGCAGCCGAAAACACATGAGCTGTATCAGAAATGAAAAGCAACTGTGAGGCTGACAAAGTACGAATCGATATTTACTCGCAGTCAAACAGAAAAGCGAAACGAAGTGGCTCAGATGAAAAACATCACTTCAGGAAATACAGCGAGTGGAGGATACATCAGGATTGCTCCTTCGCGAGAGGTAGTGGGGTGAAGGTAGGAAGTTGTATGTAGTTGTATGCAATCATATCGTACACAGCTGACAAAGGTGTTTTTTGTGAACTCACTCTGTATATCTGAACTGCAGCTCTCCGGATTTTCGTTCTAATTATGGTGAAGTCTGCTGGTTACGAGGCGAAAAATGCAATTTATTGGTCCCATGATGTGCAAAATGCTCTCCGTTTGGATATACAGCACGCACATATGGTAATTATGAATGACTCTCCGGTTGTTTTTAATTCACCTCCCATGCTTAGGTTGATTTTGTCGATTTCGTGAAAACATGTGGCGACTCTACCGAAACATCCTTTGTTGTCCGTTTGAACTGTAGTACCTCAGTTAATTGTGTATGGAAGGAGCACATCCGCCCTCTGGTTAAAGTAGCTATTCCTTCGAGGCCTTTGAAACCGTCTGTTAACGTCAACGCATTCTACCTGCTCAGCCAACAACATCCAGTTCTCCTGGAAAATCTGGAATACTAATTGGGGGTTAAGAAGGTACCTATCAAATGCTATCTATATTTTCTGAGCGACTGTCATTTCAAGACTCGACCTAAGGCTGACACCTTAACGTGCTTAGTGGGCTTGAAAGTTGCAATGATTCCGCGGGCTACAATGGCTTAAACTTCGTTCCACACGGTTCAACCGTGCCAGGAATTCCAAAGGAGAGCAGTCAGACAAAAGGTAGCAAGATCTCACATTAAGAGTAGTCGTACTACTAGGCGGTCTGGGTGTAAACTCGTACAGGTCATTGCGATAGCAGTGTGAAGGCAGTAAGGAGTTTCTTTCAGGAGACCAGCATGTCCATATTCATGGAAGCGGTCCTGTTACCTCTGCCGAGGAAGGATAGGTTAGAAAAATTCGGCCTAAAACACCGCGTACACCGATCGCCCAAAAGTTGACCGTGACCGTCGGTACATTACTCAGTAACGTTAAAATACTTTTGAAACCAAAGATTCTGGTGCTACTTAAAAGGCACTTGCTATGCGCATCCGCATGCTGGGTGGGACAGTGATGCGCTCTCGGGTCAGGCCAGCCACATATAGCCGAGGAGGTCGAACTATTGAGTCATCGGTTAGCAAGTAATACCTTATTGTCCACTGCCTCACGGGTCAGACTTGAGCCAGAGCCTAGGATCAGTGTACTTGAATATCCTTCCACTGCCTTGTAGGTCAGACCTCTGAGTCAAGAGCTAAAGGTGGGGTACCTCAACCAAACTCCCTTCCTTGGCCTGGGCAACCGGGGAGTATCGTTTGCCCGCACAGTTCTTTGTCCACCGATGTCTCCCCAACCCCTTCCCACCACACAAGCAAACCTTTCTGGGTAATTTGATTGTAATTTGTTTGATTGACCCAACTTTCAACTTCTAATTAACAATAAACTAAACTAAACCTTGCTAAATCCACGAGATCCCTTCTACACAGGGGCTTCGTCCGTACTCTGTGTCAACTTGGCAAACGGGCAATGTTCAGTGAAACCTTATACTCCCTTAAAAGTGGTGTATACTGCCTCCAAAAAGCATATACAAGACCCAAGCGTGGTTATTCACCTCGAAACGCCAAGGACAAACTCAGGTCTTTCACGTTTCTCCTTCCGTGTATCCGGTGATCCAGAAGAGATGACTCGTGGAATATTTGGCATGGGAGTTGCACCCAGCTCCAGAGCTGAACCCGCTTTGCTGGATTGGATCCCATTTAACAGTTGTCTTTGCGCCGCCCGGTTATCCAGTTCAATCAAGCTCAATGACTCTCAAAATAAAAAGGTGCCTGTCTGTAGTGTCGGCATATGACCCAAAGGACTGCAGTTCTGACGCGGAGAAGGATGGTTTCTATCGAACGTTATCCGGATTCATTCGTCAAGCAAGAATCACTGACATTGTGATAATCGCGGGCTATATGAATGCCCAAGTGTGTCGTCTGAGCTCCTTCGAATCACATTTGGGTGGTCAATTCGAAGTCGACGCTCATCGCACAGTTAACGGAGAACGACTCCCCCAGGTGTGCTCTGATCATCTACTGTTTCCGATCAGTACGGACTGTCATGATAGACATTCAAATCGCGTAACCTGAAGGCCACCAACTGCAAACCATCCGTGGACCCAGTCGGATCACGTGGTGGTGGAGTGCTACAATTCAAGTCTGCTTTTCCTTCTAAAGCTTCGCTCTTAGCGGCGTTCAGTGCTGTCTGTCCAACTTCACGGTTTGAACACAAGACCATTGGATATCGCTGAGACCGTTAGTCCTGATTGATGCCGAGACATTTGTACCTGCAGGCAATGAGTACTATGGCGTACGCATATTTCGCAAACGCCAAATAGTGAAGGACCTAAGGAAAGACCGAGAGCTCTGGTGGACATGGAAAGCTCGAGGGATGGAGAAGACTTTTGCCACGGGAAACAGCAATGCTCTATATCAACTGATACAACTGACCGGCCCTAGGAGGGAAACAGCCAATGAAAGAGATAGCTCAATTATCCAGTTGCAAAATCATTGACTGGAAAGATGGGCTGAACGCTTCGAAGAATAGTTTATCTGGCCTCCCGCAACACAGGCCCTAGAGGAAATGCCTACAGAAAATAAAATATGGATCATAATTGCCCCTAAAAAGAAATGAAATGCGAACTATTCACACAGGTGTGTGAGGAAAAACCAGAACCGGACGGTCTGTATCCAGCCCTCTTCAAAGAAGATCGAGAATTCATGTTGACCCACCTTACGAAGCTTATTGGTGCTATATGGAGTGAAGAGAAGGTGCCGCAAAATGCGGCACGTCAACAGTTATTTTTATCTTAAAAAGGCTACACGGATGCTGTGCAAAAACCACTGTGGCATCAACCGGACAGCTGTAGCATTGAAGGTGCTCTCTGGTCTTATCCTTCTAGGTTTCACTGAGCACAGCTAGAGTTAGACTCGTGAAAACTATCTGGGTTCCGTCCTGCAAGAGGATGCGTCGATCAAATCTTCACCCTCCGGCAGACTCTGGGACAGCTAAATTGCTCCTGGTAACCAGCAATGACTGTGTTCCTTGACTTGAAAGCTGTATTTGAATTGTATTTGAATTTCACCGTCAAGCACTATGGCAGTGTCCACGGAGTAAAGGTGGCCCCCATGAATTCTCGACCCTACTTAAGGCGCTGTACCTCTCGCCTGAATTCACGACATTGAGTGGTGCCAAGCAGGGTTGTTCTCTTTCACCTCTCATCTTCAACGTCATCATTGATACGATTAGGAAAGACTTGCTGTTAGCTTCTAACGCCTGTAAAGTCGAAGTTCTCCTGGGAAGTCCGCTCACAGATGCCGAGTAAGCAGACAACATGGTTCTTCTTGGATCTGACGCTAAGGTAGTGAGAACAATATTACATAATCTAAGTAATTTTACCTCACGGTTTGACATTGGCTTCGTACCTGCAAAGCGTAGAGTGCTACTGCAAGACTGTGTGGGCGCGAACCCTAACCTCATGCTTGCAAATGAGCCGATTGAGGTAGTAGACAAGTTTGTCCGCCTGGGCAACTGTATCAGTCCCGGTGGTCTCACAGAAGATGCTATTTTCATCCGGAATGAGAAGGCCAGAGCAGCATTCGTGAACCTGTATCATCTATAGCATAAGTGTGACAGTTTATCCGTCAAGATTTGAGCTTCCAATGATGCGGTGCCCTCCATAATTAAGCAGGCTAGAAACCCACAGCTGCATATCTGGTACGCTGGGAGAATTTCAGTGTTTGATCATCGATGTCTTCGGAGCTTTGCTCGAGTTTGGTGAGAACACCGGATCAGTCGAATGGTTTTCGCGAGAAATTACTCACCCACGATAGATGAACTGATCACACTGCATAGGTTGCTCTTGCATGGTCACTTGCTCCATATGCGGTCGACTGACTTCTGCAAAGGGCTCTATTCGCACGACCACACTAAGGGTGGAAACTATACAAGGGAGGTCAAACAATGACAAGACATCGAACTAGGAAAGCCATTACCAGCAAACTCGGCTACGCTGATCTCCTGGAATGGGGATTCCGAGACGGGACACGTCAATGTTTAGAGAACTTTTCAGACAGTCGCACCTTCAATGGCTCCCGTGCATCCAAGCTATCGCCTTTAATGCACAGCTAATCTCCCAATCTCCCCAATGAAAAGTCCACCGACAACCCTGTAGTCAGACAACAATTATGTTAGCTACCGTAGGCAATGCGCAGCTATCAACTCCACCTCCAAAAACCATCGGTAAATGAAACCATTTCAGTTATAATCACCTTACGATAAGTAGACGGTTTTTACTGCTAATGGTGATGATGATAATGATTAGGTAACTTCAAGATCAATGATCCGTGTGCGGTGACGGCTCAAAGAGTGAGAATAAAACTACTGGACATTTCAAGCAGAGCAGTTAGTGAGACTGAATATATCTCTTTCGTCCCTCATACTTTGTGTCATCACCCTGATTTTTGCGTTTACACCCGGCTCCTGCTCCCAGAATCTCGACCACCTGGATTGTGTCCAGAGATCTGCCACCCAGAGGCTAATAAAAATGAGAGGCCTAAAAATTGAGGACGGACCACAATCTTTGAATTTATTCTTCCTGGGAGTAAGGAGATCAGGGAATGAACTTACTGACCCGTTGAAGATAACTATATGGTTTTCTTCAGTCATACACTACTTGGACCTTCTGTTACGATAGGGCCTCCGTGGGCAATCACACAATCTAAGAAGGATGCCCTGTCCAGGGCAGGGTTCTGTCTAAAATTAGTGAACTGTTTTAATTCACTGCTGATGAATATGTATGATACTGACGACCAAACACACTAAATTAATTTTCACCCAAGGCATTTGCTCCCGCCTTTACAAATACTGAGTGGGATTTGGTGAATTTTCTTCATTGTCAAACCCCGTAACACTGTGACTACACTCGGATCCTTTGATGCTGGGGTTGGTGTCATAACTCAATGAGATTTCTCACTGAATAAGGTCGAATGTGATCGACTTCGTCAAAACGTCTATTCTTTGCTTTGGTGTGCATTAAAACTATGGTTTACTCCCTGTCTGCCCGATGACATCGGATTCACGCTTCACAACCGAAATTCTAGTCCTAATACTGGCATAACGTGTTTTTATTTGTTTAGCGTTTCCGTCTCGATATATCCATTCCAATTTCCTCAGGCTATTGACTGGTTTCAATTTATTTTGCTATGCTTACTGTTTATGCACACAAAACATGTCGGTACCCCGAGTAAACCTGATTGTATCAAAAATTTTCAACAACTTCGAATAAAGAGCACTTCTTGTTTTGTCTTGTGCAGGATGCCACATTTACTTCAGATGAATTGCTGTAGCATTGTTTTCTGCGGGACACCTATTACCTTACCGTTTAGGTAAGGATGTCAAACAGTGTTCTGGTATCCCAAAAGAGTCAAAGAGATGTTGGTTACATAACATACCATGGAGAGATAGAGTATCAGCTGATTAAAATGTGACCAATTATTAAGGTGGTCATCATATGCAATTATGTAAATCTCAAGGCATATTTACTTGCATTTTGTATTTCATTTACTACTGAGCCCAAGAAGCACACCCAGGAGTATTTTCAAGCGTATCAATAACATCGTAAATTCCGATGTCACGTATATATACTTTTACCACTGAGATTTTAGAACCATAGTTGGAACAGGCTGACACATACGAATTTGCAGCGAGGTTATCCGGAAACGTGTGTTGGCCTGGGCATAAGTTTTTCACTTGTGGACTGCATACTCCGCTATAGAGTGCGGTTCCTCGGTCGTGTGCCACTCAAACCGTGTTGTTCTACCGAGAACAGCGTTGGTTTCCACTCTAAATTCAAGGTTGTGCAACTGGAATCTGGGGAAATTATGGCGTGATAGGAGTGTGTGAAAGAGGAATGAGTGACTACTTTTGCCGGCGAAGAATGGATGGTAATGGTGGCCCACAGTTAAGCTCGTTTTTTTCGTTAAATTTTCACCACTTTGGAGACGGCATTTCATAAAAATAGGATAGATGTAGGAAAATTTACCCATGGTGTGGCGTTCATGTTAGTGTTGTTTACGCCAAGAGTTATCGTAACATTCTTCCCAAGCACATTGATGCTTTTGTGCGTGGTTCTTAAACTTTACTTTTTAGACAATCTTAAGAAATATGAAGTTCCTCTAAAGATCAGTGTTTCGTCAAATTCCTCATTATTGACGTCACATATGCATATAGGAGAGATCGTCGACGTTTATCTTCAGACAATGCACTCTGACTTATTTGCAAAAGCCCCCATCTTTCCTTGAACATACTAGTTACAAACACAAGATAAAAAGTGAGACAAACTCTACTGAATTCAAGAAGAATCTCCAGTTCATAATATTCTACAACTGAATATGCCGTACAAAGGCTACTTCACGTTTCAGTTGATGCGGTATTTGAGATAACCCAGTAAGTTGTCTAGATGGAACACTATTCATAAGGTTGCTGTATATTGTTCGACATCTCACGGCCGATTTCGCCCTTCTTGAGGCAACCACGTAGGCACACTTCCTGAAATTACATCGTTTTCTGTGAACCCAAACTAGACGAAATTCCTGAACTACACTCATTTGTACGTTAATTTGTTTTTAACTGGAGCTAAGACTGGAAACCACTGATTGTTTACCAAGTCGTTCCGAACCAATGACTTCTAAATCGGTTCAAAACTTTTTTCAATGGACTGAAAACCAGATTAGCTTTCAACTGAGTGCATTTCGCAAATTTCATCCAATTTGGTCTTAAATAGAGCAAAAGGCTTATGGAAACTTTGGGACTGCATCTACCTGATGGCCCCCAGGACGGGCAAAACGGGTCGTATGCTATTCGTAATGTAAAGCGTGTTCCCTCTAGATAAAAATAACCCTGACTTTCAGTTTGTGGAAGTTGAACATAAAGAATACCTTGACGATTGCCGGAAATTTGATGGATGGTAAAAGAAAGATCACGCTGTAAAGATCTTGTTACAAGATACGGACGTTTATTGAGACTACCATTTTTAAAGGAGGAAGCCACTGAAGCTGAGTGCAAACCGCAACTAATTCATCATCTGTTGAACCGAAACTCCATGAATCCTTGAGATTATGTATGCTATAGAATGGAGGTGTAACATACAGCATACAGTGAACGAACGACTATCCAAACAACGCAGTTTAAGTGGTCTTCTCGGATGCCCTCGCTTTGTAACTAATAAAATGGGGAGTGCTAAGTACCTGACTCTTTGGTTTACTCGCTTTTGAATTTAAAGTTGGATGAACAATTTTGTCACGAATAACGAACCTGAAGAGTGTTGAACGCCACCATGCAACAATGCCGAGAAGATCATTCAATCAGAAATTGCTTTTTTTAATGACAGCGAAAGTTCACATCACACATCCAACTGGCCAAATTTTGTAAGGTTTCGACTCCAAATAGCCACATTTATAAAGGACCACGGCAGCAACACATGCAGTGTATGAGGCGTGCAACATTCCCATAAATTCGTGACATCAGTGTGCTCCATCCAGTTTCTGGTTGCTTATATTTGGAACAAGCGACCAAATCAATCCACAAACTTGATGTTGAGAAATATCAGTCACAATCTGATGTGTCCGCCAATGGGCATTGCCGCGTTATCTATTGAAAAATCATGGATTCTATCTGATCTCATGTAATGCAAGGGTGACAGTCAGTCAGCGTGTGAATCGAATGTGTAATTTTTATTCAAGACACCTGTCTGACTTTTCTACCCAAAAACAACATGCTAGAAACTCCGAGACAACACAGTAGCCCCAATTTCCCTCTTTTCAATTCCTCAGTCACGCCACTAGCGCCTCTGAACCATCCAAAACAAATTGTACTTTGTCATCAAACGGCAAATTAAAGTGCTGTGATCTAATTCTTATGTTTCCTTTTTTGACGTGATCGATACGCACCTACCTATTTTTTCTCATCTTTTTCTACGTAGAGCATTGTGCAACATGTACACATTACAGACTGACATGCAGTTACACAGTTCTTCACTGCTTTGATGCACCCGTCTTCTGACGTCAAACAGAGAGAGAGCAGCTATTTTGTCTTTGCCCTGTTAGAAATTTTGCTTTCAATTCTAGCTTCCTTCCTTCACCTGCACCGAGTTTGCTCAACCCAAAAGATGTATAACAATTCCGTTTACATGTACACTTTCTCAGTTTCTCACCGCCGGACCTTTTTCGGCTAGAATTGTTCTACATTCACGCTTAGACAGTTCTGATCAGTTTTTTCACACTTCAATATGTTATGTGTGGTCGGTGAACTTGCCGCAAATCTTGGATCACTCTTTTTTTTACTGGAATCTGTCAAACATACCAAACTGATTTATTCAGGCATGGCATTTGGCATATAGTTGAGTGATATTACAGCGAACAGATGCTACAGGCTCGACTGAGCAACTGAGACGGAAACTAAGAATGCAACGATACCAAAATAGTGAAAAACTTAGATTTTACCAATGGATAACCTGAAGAAACAGGAAGTCATCAGTGTACGGGAAGCTACTAAACTCGGCGAGTATCCATGTTGGGGGTAATTTACCAGTGGTTGTGATTTTCTCACATCTCCATACCGAAAAGCTAATTTATCATTCTCTCAGGAATACGTGTAGGTTCGAAATTTCAACAGCGTACTACACCCGTTGACTGCAGACATATGCAGAACATGTCTAATCCACGCAAGCAATAGTCTGCCACAAGTTTCTGTGAATGCTGGAATCCTAATAAATAGGGATTTTAACAAAAGTCTACGACTGTTACTCTGCGTTGAACATCACTTATCAGCACCAGAGTTTTAGCTGATACGCATGCCAAGTAACTTCCAAGTGGCTAAGTCAGCTTTCAAACATGCAGACAAAGTGTTCTAAAGTAATAGAATTCTCACTGTCATTATTGTGCTTTGGAAGTCCGATAGTATGGCTTCTAAAGTAATAGAATTCTCACTGTCATTGTTGAGCTTTGGAAGTCCGATAGTATGGTCCTATTTGCTTTTAATTTTAGCCTGATGAGTAACCTTTGCGCTCATCTCTACCGCAACGGACTGCGTATCTATCGAAACTAATTGCCAAGACGCTTTTGTGTGACATGCTCACAGACGGTCAGCAAGGTGAGATGGGGTGTACTGTCGTTTCATTATTTTCTTCAGATAATATGAGGAATGATGGTGCTTTGAAGTCCGTTTTGTTGGAGCTTGAATCCAAAAAACAGGATTTGGCGGCTGCAGCAGAACTTGGTCGTACACTGCTCGCGAGCAACGAAGAGCTTCAAAGAGAGCACCAGTGTGCGCTGGAGGCCTTTCGTCAGCAAATCCACGTACGTTTTTAGAATCTATACCCAGTTTTATCCCCACAGGAACTTGAAAATGAGCGTCGTATGCTGCAACTTCGCTTGGAAACGGTGGAAAATGACTATGATTTGCAGATCAAAGAACTACAAAACAACATCACTTCCATGAGGATAGATGTCCAGATGCAGAAGAATATGTATCGACAGCTAGAGAATGACAGGCTATGCACAATCTCCGAACTGACACAACAGAATCAGTCCATGGCTGAACGACTCAGAGTTAATGCAAAAACGGAAGCCCGACTGAAGCAAGAAATCAGTCTACTGAGATCACAATGCAACCAGCGAAAGTCTTCCATGCATGATAACCTTCATTTACTTGAATCCTTAAGGCAGGAGGTGAGTTTTCAATATTTAGTTTGTCAAACGGATCACCCGGCATATCACGTTATTTGCACGCACTTCATTGATCAATTCGAATCCCAGTTTCCGGTTCTTGTTAATCGCAGGCAGCCAGGATTACAGTATGGCAGATTATCAGGTTGCTGTAAATCTAATTATTCCAGGATCATTAAATCACGGAGCCCCACTACAGCTGGGGGAACCTGGGTTGAATTTTTTCATCGAGAAGCGGAAGATAGTTTACACCATTTTCGGCTTCACGCTGCAGTGCTGTGTAATCAGCGCTGCAGAATTTGCTTTACACCTTAAATCTGTCATCATTTTCCAATAGGTCGACAATCCTTTTAAGCTGCGAAAAAACCTAGAAAGTCCTAAAACGCTCTTCAAAACCCAATGTGTTAGGTTACCCCTCCCAAAGTCCTTCCTTAATCAGTCCCTTGATCAAACTTCAGTTGAATAAATTTATTTCAGTTTCTAGGGCTTCTGAAAAAGATGGCGAGTTCTTAGACTGTCATTACATTGTGACGTGTAGAATGATTGTCGAACAGTGGTTCTCAGTGTGCCGAAATATTGGTAACTGGGGTGCGTTTACAGGCGGTTGATCATGTGGCCGTTGACCTGTACTCTGAGCTTGGCAATTAGCTTGCAGACGTTTCGTCCTCAGCCGAGGGGAGATCATCAGTGCGCAGTTGACTGGGTAGTTCCTCATCTATCTGCGTTTATATAGCTCCAAATACTAACTAATATCCTCTCATATGCTTGGCTAATTCGTATATCTTGTAATCTTTTGGACCCGTCTGCGATTTGCGCTGCGTTGTGGTGTGCATATCTTATATCCCATCGGTTTGGATGGCTCCTTTGGGGTGCTTTAAGTCCGTTTTCGATTGGTCCGTTCCCGGTTTGTGTTGTATTGTGGTATCTCTTTCTTGAACTTGGCTAGGTTTTTTTTCCTTCAATCTGATTTGTCCTTTCCTAGTTCGTATTGTAGTCCCATCTTCTTGCATTTGACTAGCCGGTTGTACTTCTCCGTTTGATATAGTCTTTTCTCTTTCTCGTGTTAGCCTATTTGGTTGTGCTTGAAAGGATGATTTGACACCTCTTTTGTTGAGTAGTTATTTATCCTTCTCCGATTTATCGTTTCGATGCTATTGTGTGTATTATAGTTACATAAAATTTAGTTCACTCTTTATCTATGAAATAATGTGCGTATAGATCGGTAGGACGAATGCCAGCTACCGGTTTGAAGGAACTCTATAAAACACTACGAAACACTACATTCTAATTTAATGCAATCCTTTTTCTTCAATCATACGCCACCACAATCGTTTGGATTCCTCTGTCTGTGATTGTTCTAGAGCACTTTAAAGGACCCCATGAATCTTTGGTTTGCCACGGAAAATTTCGCCTCGTCCCATAATTCCTATTAGGAAATGCTCATCGTATTTTATCCAATTTTAGATTACCAAATTACGGTCAGAGAAGAGTACGCTAGAAATCAAACTTCAGGCTCTTACGGAAGAGCGGAATCAGTTGCTGGATGTCCTTTCTGAATGTAACGAACGCATTGGTGAAATGGAACAAGTCCAGCAAGAACAGATGGCTACCGTAAGTTGAGCACCAATAAAGCTCCCCATAAATGACATTCAACAGATAAGCTCACAAGATAATGAAATAGCACACCTTCAACAGAGAGCAACCCTCCTGCAGGAACATATTCACAGCCTGTCAACACATCAGAACAGTCCACAAAGTCGAAGTTCTCCACTCCAAACTGCCCGACCCCACCAATCACTTCTTGCTGAGCTAGCCGAACAACGACTTGAACTACTGAGTAATGCGGTAAGTTGAATGCAGTAATACTTAATAATGATTGTCCAGCTGTAATACCCTTTCCGGCTGCCAGGCCACACGAAGGAGGCTTGATGGTCGAGGCACTGCCAGGTTGTCCAGTTCTAAGCAGTTGAGATTCTGAGGTTGTGTCCGAACCATGGACCTTCTTGTCTGTGAGTCAGCAATTAACTACTGAATTATCTCGAGCTCAGTTGGAAAAAGCAGACATCACCAGTAGGAGACATTAGTATCGTAGTTGCAAAATTATATTCTAGCCAACCTAGTATCTGATCTGGATTGTCCTTTAATTCTAGTCACAATAGCGTCCAAGTTGGAAGTTGCTTATCTGCCTTGGGTGGATGCCATATATCACCTGAAAACAGGGCTCTAGAAAGGTCACAGAAAGAACGAAACCATCCACCAAATACTGTAGTGTAGTTAACTTGTCAGATAGACCACTGAGTAAAGAAGAACACTGTCTGTTAGAAAAGGGGGTAAACTTTGCTGTGAAAGTAATAAGAGCGGAGGAAATAATTCCTAGTATCGAATCGGTGTTCCAAAAGCTTTCTTCTGCCGATGCTGAGAAGCTACGATCACAATTGGTCACGGTCCTAAAATCCCGACAGTCGGGAGCTTTGAATGTTGCATCATAGCGGAGAGTGTTGAATACACTGAAATAGGTAGATAGTATTGTCCTTACTTAGGCCGATAAGAGTAAAGTCACAGTAGTAATGAACAAGAGTGACTATCTTCAAAAGGTCAGGCATTACCTCGCCGATGAGCCCTATCGATGAATTACCGGTAGCAGTACTACTTCAATAATGAATAGGAGTAAGGCTGAAGTTGGTAGATATTTGAGATCCATAATAAACCATTTATGGCAAGGTAAGTGGTATCGGTTGTACCCAAAAAGTGCAATTCAACCACTACTCCACGGACTGCCAAAAGTCCACAAGGCAGACGTCCCGATAAGGCCCATAGTGGATGGTACAGGCTAGCCAGATTCTTAGCTGGTATACTAAAACCACTCACGGAGAAATCAAGCACCTTCATTAGGAATTCGTACGATTTTGCCAATAAGGTTGCAGGGCTTCCCTTGGAGATGGAAGAAGTCCTCGTGAGTTTTGACGTAGTCTCATTGTACACAAAGATCCCTAGGGCAGATGCTGTGGAGGTAACTAAGGGATTGTTACTGACACTTGAGGAACGGAAGCAGCTCTCGGTGGATGAACTAGTTGAGAGCATAAGAGTGTGGCTGAATCTCGATCAGTTGGTTTTTGATACAACTGCGTACTCACAAGAACAAGGTCTTGCAATGGGATCTCCCATATCCCCAATTTTGGCGAATATTTATATGGAGGACTTCGAACAAATGACCTTGGTCGGATATCACTGTCCACCGAAAGTTTTTTGGCGTTAGGTTGGCGATCCTTCTGTCATAATCAAACGAGATAATATGAACAGCTTCCACGACTATCTCAATGGTTTAAATCCATACATCAAGTTCAGCTCGGAGTCCACCTCGGGCACATTACGCTTCCTGGACTGTATAACACATAAAAGTGGTGGGAAATTGAAAACTATGGTCTACCAGAAACCAACAGACATAGGAACCATCTTATACTACTCATGAACACACCCAAAGGCGTCAACTAAGAAAGATGTTGGCTCCGGTATCTAGACCCAGTAAGGAATGGATTGGCACAACAGTCATTCCATATAAAGCAGGAACATCGGAGGTTATTCGAAGACCTCTGAACTGATGATACGGGTAACAATTCAAAGTAACGGTTTCTCGAGGAAAAACTTAAGAAGACGTTTCTGGCGCACATGGATTACTCCAAGACTCGAAATACTTTATATATATATATATATATAATACACGCATCCCTGGAGCAAAACTTTTCAGAAAGTATACTTAGATATGTAAAGTGATAAGAATAATGGCAAGCAGGCTTTTGTCAAGGAATTTCAAGGCTTTGGTGATTTATACCGTGCAACTTAGACTAATCGCCTTTTCTCCAGCTGTCATTCTTGCGTTTAAAATTACGTAGACGTATGTGTTAACTAAGTTGAATAAGTTGTTCCCACCTCCGGTTGGGGCACTAGTATATTCAACGCCCCCATTGTTGTTCTTCTAATGTTTTGTCCTAGCACTAATTTACTGTTCACTCTATAAGGATAAGGATTGTTCAACTATATATTCCATTTTGTTGATCTTGGCTCCATGTTAGTATATCCAATCAGCTTGTTCACTTATTCACAGAGTTGGTGCAGTTAAGGGAAGAACGTTTCTCACAAAAGCTGGAACATCAAAGTTCAACTTGCACGAAAAGTTTGACTATCGCATTTGGAATTGTGCCGGCAAAACTCCTAACTGATAAGCAAAGATTTTGATTCGAATTTTGTTCTTCTGAGTCTCTTGTTGAGTCAACATCCTTACAAGCAGTGCTCCCCTTGCACACTGAAACAGATGGTCGTATTGGGATCACTGAAATTTAAAAGTACGCTTGTTCCGAAACCTGCTTCAATCGATTCATTTGAGATTTTCGTTTCCTACCAGTAGTCATGGGTTCAAATGTTTGGCACATACCGAGTTAAATGAGAGAACATATCCTTTTCATCTATCTCTTAGACCTACTTTAAGAAACGGTTTATTTACCATCCCAACATTTTAACCATCATCACGCCTAAGAAACTCAGACCGCTCGTACACTTTTAGTCATGCTTGAAACAAGTCTGACACTCTCCATTCTCGCCCCGGTTGGAGTTTCTCGCCCACTTACCTGTCGCAAACGCCTGATAAAATTAACCAGCCTTATTGATTTTCATCTAACGTGGGTCGATAGTTATGCGGCTGTCCCATTTTCATCCGTATCCGATAAACAGACACGCGCACTAGTCCACGGAGTTGTTCGTCCATACGCTGTTCGATGCTCGAAAGCATTGGCCGCTGTTCGAACCTCGTCTATTTTCAGCGCACGGGCTGATCACGTTGCACTCCACATAAACATTTTTCTCACCGGTCATTCGTTTTGCAGTCCAAAAATGCTTGAAAGAGACCTGTTTATGACGTACAATTTGTTTTGATACTTTGATACCTTAAAGTTTAGATTAGTTTACCGGAGTTGTGATGATTCATCAGTTATTAATCCTTCGTGAGAATATCACATAAAGTGATTTATAGCTTTCATGCGTGCGTATTTCATTGAATTAAATTTAAACGGGTATTGTACCATACTGTGAAGGAAATGCGCAGGTAAATGTGCCCTGAAAATTTAAATAACACTGGCTCATTTTAGAACAGAACCGGTATTTCCAGATAGGCGTACCAAAGGCACTGTCCAAGCTGAGTTGCCTTAGCAGTAATGGAGAATTAGGACTGGAAGAGAGGCGGCATATTGCTGGGAACCTGGCCAAGCTGTTGAAGGTTGACTTCCAGGCCTCTGAGATTCAGCACAATAAAATAATATACTATATTACAAGGATAGGAAGAACATTTCGAAGATACTCTTTCCCTAAGGACAACGATTTCCATTGTGAGCAACCCAATGCGCATGAGCATGTCGCGATTAACCAGGGTTCAGAAAATACTATTTTATTGGCTGCAACCTACAATAAAGTTGTGTGATAACATAGGCTTAGGTATATTCAGCGTACAAACTAGTGCTGAACCGAAAATCGGTACTTCTTTCAAATTCGTGATCTTTGTCTACCCCCAAAGAGAGCTGCAGGTAAACGGCTGTATGCGACAGTGTTTCGTGACGAATCACCCAAGTGCAAGTCATTTTCAGATATTAGACCGGCTCAGCTTCATGAATTTCGCCAATCTGTTTCGGATGCAAATCCTCAACACTTTTCCCAGTCCTTTGATAGCCTAAGACCTGTCGTCAAGGTAGTGTTTTTTAGGCTATTTGTGCCATAGTTTGCGATAAGTGGCGTGCCACAAGATACAATGTGGTAAAAGTCAAGCTTATACCCTAGGACGCAGCAAAGAATCACTTTGTCGGATTAAATCCTCATAGATAATTATGTATGTATCGCAACATGTAATTTTCGGACATGGTCTAGATATAACGCATATAATTTTTTCTTGAATCTAGCTTTGGAATTATTGTCTTACTTCATGTAATTTCTCAAGTGTTAACTAAACTTGCAACCGCTATTCTGGTATGTTTGTTTTTTCCTTGTAACGGGGCTTCCAAAAACTTATCTTTCTACATTCTTTTTCTTTAATCAAGCCACTTGAATTAATGAACGAAAGCATTCTGGGGCTAGATGACGATGATGGCGTGGAGATGGACGATGATACCTTGTTAGCTTACGTCAACGCGTTAAACGCTGAAAATAGCTCGAATCCAGTGGAACCCATTCCTTCAACTTCCAATGAATGTTTAACAGACACCCTGGATTCCCCTGACGGGATGATCGCTGAGTTACGCTTGGAAGTTGCCGAGGTCAGTGTTTTAATCCTGGCAGTGCCATTAACTCAGAGCGCTAATATCGGTTGAAATACCGTCAAACATCCAGTAACCGACACCACGTATAACGTCAAAATTAATATCCTTTTCATGGGTAATGTGTTGCAGCCGATGCGGCCGACCGGTCGACCGTTATACATGGAAGAAGGTTCCTGGCTCCAAACGTTTTCTTTAGCAATTTGACCGACTCAGAACTTGTCGACTTGCCGGCCATTCAACAGAATGGTGGCTACTTTGCTTCAGATTTAATCAGTGTCTGTAACAAGTCTTCGTTGTCCAATTATGGGCGCCAAACGAAAAAAAAGTTTGATGACTAGGATGCTCCCTCTATACAATATGTCTATTCTGGTAGTCTCATGGAGTGAATGGGACACTTTCGCTGATGCGGCTCTTTTGTACATACATATTGTACAATAAATTTTTAGTATCTTTTGTTCTCGCATTACTCAAAAAGCTAACTTTGTGGTTTAGACTTTCCTCAGAGTCGAAGAACCGCTTAGCCCTCCCTCAAGCACCTAAATTCGATTCGCAGCTGGGGCGCAGATTAACTGCTTTCAGTTTTACCTTGTGATATGAGTTTTCGCCTATGAAACAACCAGAAAATACACCGGAAGGTGGACGAAGAAAAACGACTACTTTATATCAAAATTCAGGGCTTCCGCTCTCAGATTTATAGCCTCGCGAGTCCTAACTAAGTTTATGCGAACATTGAAGAAGAATGGACTGGATGATATCCGTAGTCTAATAATCGTCATTTGCTGGCTTCAAACACATTATCGAGAATCCTACTTGATTATCGTTTGGGATCACGACGCTGATGTTAAGTACTGGCTTACCAAACAATGCTGGTCAGTTGCAAGTAGTAAGTCCAGTAGATTTGACCCACTGTCGAACACTTGCGAAGTTGGAGACACATGTGTAATATAGCTCCTCCATCACATTCACCTAAATTGTTGACATGATGTCAGTCTTCATTCATACCAGCAGACATCCGGTGACTTGAAATTGGCTTCCGGCGGAACGTTAGTAAGTCCCGATTGCCGGCAAAGCTATGTGAGCAAGCCAAGAAGAGCACCCCTAATTTTGTGCAATGAATTCTAACTACTGAAATCTATTCGTAGTAGTGCACCGTCCTCCCGGTAGTAAGCAACTTTCTGCATCATTTGCGTGGACGGATGAACGCCGCAATCACCTTACAAATCGCTCTCCTAAACGACAAAGACTGCATCTATAAGCTCTCTTTCTGTTGTCAGCATTCCTGCGCAAACATGTTAGTACCTGGCCGGTCCCTACCTCATCGTTCCCTCGTGACCCATAATCCGTCGCGCCAACCACACCAATATACGTTATTGTGGTTGTCAGTAGGCCGTAGAACAATATTCCCTTGTTGTGACTTCTATTTAGGTTATATTTAGCAAGACATCACCAGCCCTTTCGTGAATTAAATCGACTCAAAAATTTGGGTATCATTCGTAGGTGCAGGAGACCACAGAACGCATTTGCCTTGTTCCGAAGGCTACAAATTCATCAACATGAATTTCATAGGACTCACCACCATACCTTTCAAAGAAGGAGACTATATCCAACAAATGATAAATGAATATTATTACCGCACAGCTATGAACTAATATGTAATATATAATATGTTTTCATATGTAAAGGAAATGACAGCCCTGAAACATTACACTTTCGCCTCAGGGCCGATTACTGCAGCTCATTCGATATAAGGGCAACAGTGCAATATGCTTCATCGTTTAATCCACAGTGTGCTTCTCTTTACCCAGAAAATTTAATAAAATCTTCAAAGGATCACCCGAAATGGTAGATTACATTGATCACCTCCCATTCAAGGAAGAATGCTTCTGGAAAACTTATATGTTTCCGTGAAAAGTTTGAATGTGGTTTGCTCCAACACAACCTCGCCAACCGCTAAGGTCTTTTGAAAGTTCAGAAACTCGCAAGCACCTTTATTATTGCATGTTAAATATTACTTATCACTTGACAGTCTTAAGCTATTCTAAGACATTTTATTTCTTCCAAAGTTCAGGTTTTTTTTATGGCAGAGAAATTTGTTTACTCTTAGGACAGGATACGACCGAAGTAGTGTCGTTAGCGGTGTCATCAACAAATTAAGGGTAATTGGCCACTCGGAATTGGCGTATCCACAGGTACATTGTGTAACTTGAAGTTTAATGTCAAGATACATCGAATGTTGTTCCAAGAATACTTGTAAACAGATTGTTCTCCAAAATCTGCATCTTTGGCACCAGATTTATCAACAAATGCGCCAAATGTGTGTGGAGTTACAAGCACTGAGTAATGCACAAAGCACCTCTGGTGCTTTGTTAAACGGCGGAGCTCATACACCGGACGAGTTGGCTATGGTTGAAATGGACTTCCGGCTCAGTTCTCTACGTTCCGTCCTGGGTGACCTGCGAGGGTTACTTCGGGAACTTGTCTCCGATACTACTTGTAAGGAAAAATCGCTTACCTGCCCAAAGAAGAACTGTCAGGAAGAAATTGTAAGAAACGAACAGTAGTTCATCTTTGTGTGTTTCCTCACATTCTTCATGCATAATCCTGTTAGACTATTCATTTTTATCTGGTAAATGCAGATAATTTTACACTCAGATAGAATACACTCTACAGTTGTAGTGGGATATGGCAGTCTGATGATTTGTAGTGCTGTTATCTTCTGATGTGCCCAAGTTTAGGACCATAAGATTACTTGAGTATGGTTAAACACTCGATCCTTCACCGGCTGGACGAATCTGTTAGTCAGATGTTTTCTTCTGCAAACCTTCAAGCGGAAGGATAAATATATTTAAGAAGTGGTTACTTTTTATTGCGCCGTTCTTGTATATCCGGGCAATACGTTCTATGAGAGATCCCTCAGGAAATTCTTCCTTCATCGGTTAACTTGGGTTAGGCCACTAGCTCGTAAATCGATTAGAATTAGCCAAAGGTAGGCTGCTTACAATACGGCAAGCTAACTGTAATGGGAATCGCGCCAAATCTATAAGTCCCATGTTAGATTGTTATGCCGTGTTCAGTCAGTATGTATATATTTGATTGTTTGTTTTTCCTTTATGTTCCCAACGACTCGTCGTAATCAGTCAACTGAAAAACGGTTGGAGTCTATCGTGGATCCATTGTTTCAAAAAAATTTCAGAAGCAGTTTTAAGAACACACAAAAATATGCCGTGTAAGGAAGAGAAATCAGAGAACGTTTTCTTGTGTCGGTTTACTAGATGAGCAGATTTTCAAAACTGAGCCGTCAGTGTGACCCGGAATCACATACTCAAACACTTTACTATTTAACGTTGTCTCTAGCTGCCATAAATAAATGGAATAATGGAGTAAATAAACAGACTATCTCAATGTTTTACATCTCTCACACCACCAAATGATCTTTAGTTTTCCAAACCGTGAAGGTAAAGGCCAACTTGCGGTCGCGATCTCTACCGGAGCAGATTTTGTGGAGTATATTGACACAGCAAGCGCAGAAGGGAGCTAACTTCTAGGACCTCCAGAATGAGTTCTAGGATATTCTAAAAAATGAGCGGAGAAGCCTCCATGAAGATGTAGTCCACACACTCGGTGGCAATAAAGGTATTGATAATTTTCTTGGCTTGGATTGGGCGAGATCTGTCGTCTGTAAACCCAACGCCATTTACTTCCACCCCCTAGAAGTGGAGCTGTCGTGAATAAATGGATGGTCATATGCCCATAAGGGTATGATCGTTGGATTCCGAAAAGAACAGTGAATGACAAAAGTTTCAACAATATACGAAAGTAGTTGATGAGTGCATCTGACAATAAGCACTCCAAACCTGAGTACTAAAGTCCACCTACCACATTAAAAGCTTGCCTGAGTCATCAAATAAAAATCTGAACAGCTGTTGCAAGTAGTCACTAAGTGACCGCTAAGTTATCAACTCGTTGAAGCTCAGTAGTCCTATATTTATCCTTCATCTTTATTAAGCAGTATTCATAACGGCAAAGTGCCCAGTACGAAGTGGTTGGCTACATTCTTGTTTAACAGATATGTTCCCCTTAGTAGGCGGGTATTGGGGAAAATGGAAATATGGCTGGGTGTTTGTCTTTTGAGATGCACATTGATCACAAAGCTCACTTTCATCATGAACTCTTCCAGACTTAGCCCATATTTAATCACAGTGAGAAGGTTTTTCAGGTTGCAATGTCCATCACCTTCTCCACCCGACAGCGGCGACAGTCCATTGGGAGAAACAGTCAGCCGGCATTCGGTCATATGATTATTGATATGCGAGTTCCACTTGAGTGTGGTTTGCTCCTCCATACACATTGACTATAAAAACCGTGTCGTCCTGTATGGCTCGACCATCCGTAAGTACCCGTTTGCCATCATCATAATGGCAAAAGCCACCGACACTGAGGCAGGGATTCTGATCCCTTATGCTAATCTTGTTCCTAGTCCAGTTGCTGGAACTATTTCAACTAATGTTGTGCCAGGGTTTCAGGTTTCACTATTGAAGAAACTATCCACTGAAACATTACAGTCCTTACAGGAAACTCCACCCAATAGGCCCATTCACTGCAATAGAATAAACTGATGGTTCAGCCCACCCAACAGCTTGATGGGGATTGTGATCAGCTGATCTCTGGTCGCGACCGATGGTTCTTTGGCCGCTTGACTCTGTCAGTCACAATCGCGTACATGACACTTCACGGGCCATATGTTTTCGGTAAGACAGCTGCCACTGTGGCCGTATGAAAGCCTATGGAATAAATATGTCTATTCGGCCTTTGTGCATACTTTTGTTCTACAATTTTGTAGCCCTGCCAAATCGCTTGGGGGACTTGAAGGACTTTCAGCCCAGTTTTGGCGGCGAAGTCCATCTCATTTAACAGCGAGAGGTAGTATAAAACCAGGATACTTCGGTAAAGATCGAAGAATGCTTGGTACCAATGAATTCAAACCTGGCCCAGGACGCACGCTCTAACTAGGTCCTGTGCAGTGCAAATTTATTCCGTCTACTTAGGTATTTTCAGTAGTTAGAAGGAAATCGATCTCTCAGAGCACGCCGTTCTTCACGTAATCGATGTCGCCAAACTATCGAATCGGCGGATCTTTCGGGATATTCCAACCTAATACATTCCCAAGTTGCATTTGAACGCTCTAAAATTTAGTTGAGTGGTTAATTATCGGCGTGGTCCACCTGCTTTTTAGCAAAGTATGAACAATTCGGGTGAATTCAGGACGAGCATACGCGAGCTGGTGCACTTCTCAAGAAAGTGTTCGAAGTCTCACCTGATGTACCATTCTCCTAAGCTTTTGGCTTTACCTGATGCAGCCCAGAAAGATGACTTTCACATAAAGCTCGAATATTGAACCGCAATCCTAACCAGAGTTATAGAGGCTTCTATGCCTCCATGACAGAGGGATGGGTGTCATGAAGTTGATAAGTGGATTCTGTGGTCAGCACATATTTAAGAAAATGAACAGCAAATTGCCTCTAACATACTACTATTTCCCCTTTTGTTTGCTCTTAACGACAGAGACAGATATTCTTTGACTTAGTGTTGGGTGACTGCCCGAGGGAAGACATATTATACGAAATAAGTTATTCATTACTGTGTTGAGTGACAGTCCTCTCAAAGGGGATGGAGTTGGGTTCACACGATTTCCTTGCACGAAGACGCGTTAGGTCGTGGCTCACGCTGTTTCAGGGTCTATATTTCAGCACAAACTTACTTGACTGCTCAATAGAAAGTCTACTGACACCCCTGTATTTACGCATCAATTACATCAGCTACCACCCCCAATGCACAACTACTTAACTCACTTCCCCAAAACATTGCTGGATGAAACTGTGGCAGCTATAATCAATGTAAAGCAAGTACACGGTGGTTACGGGTGATGATGATGACTCCCGAAAAAATTAGAATGGCCGCTGTATGCATGCATCATGCTTGCGTGCTCTACTATAGCTTGGAATGACTCGTTTAGGCAGATAAATGTCACGGATTGCAGCCGCTTGCTGTAGTTAGTCGGCAACCGGATCTGCACAAAATGCAATCCAGTTCTGAAGTCAGGCACCAGGTGAATTTTCTGCGTCTGATTTGGCCCTGTTGTATTACACTCCTGCTAAGACTAACTTCCAGCACCGTTAACCTCGGCAGAGACCTGGATTGAGAACCTTCATCGCCAACACATCGCCTGAATTACTCTGGGGACTGAATGCAAAGTTGCTGGCCACGGTTGACTGGCTGTGAAATGTGGATACAATGCTACCGAACTCTACCGATTCGCAATTTAGCGAATTGATTGTGAGACGAGGTGGACTAAAAGCTTCTGAGTCATTGATATTCGTACACTGTAGTAACCAGGTCCAACATCTGTATGAAGCCACAGTATAAATGAAGCCTAGCTGACCCAGATTTCGGATATTTGGTTGATCTTCATTGACTGCACAGTTGAGATGTACTAATTGTTGGTCACCAACTTCAGACAAACAAAACTGTCCAAAGGTATGTTGAGAAAGTGTACGTAAACATCGTAGTTGTTAGACATGATATCTCACACAAATTAGGCTAATAGAGGGTACCCATAAGTTGATCCATGGTTACTTGATTGTATTGAAAACCTTTAGAACCCCCTAAGTCGAACCCATCCGAAGGCACCTCAGTTCTCATTCTCCATCAGCTGCTACCTCCTGTGCGACCCATCCCGAAAGACGTTATCCACCCTTAGGATAGAACAAATACTCCCTTTTCCTGTAGCACCTCTCCTGGAAGGTTTACTATTAATGAGGCGAAAAATGTAAGTTTGTTGAAGTCAGTCCGAGTCTATTACGTGTTTCTAGCTATTATTCAAAAAAACGGGTGTTCCAAATTTTATATTGCTTGTGTAGAATGTGTGAAAAAGTTGTGGATCTATACACGCCGAATGCCATTTGTGCAGATTTTTATGGCCTTAACAGATCACCTCAGAAAGATACCTCTACCGAGAAGCAAATCTAGAAATCAGAGAACTGTTTTCAGATACACCCTCCCCCCAAGTAAACGAAGCCCACAGACCTAAGAAGACACTTTCTGGATCTCGAAACGGTTGGTTTACTGTCCTGGAGAAGATATGTCCAGGAAATGCCCCACATCACCAAAGCAGATTTCTCAGTTGATTTTTTTTGAAGACGGTCGCCGGATCGATAGCCGAACTACTCACTTTGGTTGCAAACGTTTCACCACCAGTCGAGGCAACCCACCATTGCTTCGTTCTGAAGCACTTTCAGATATACATTTTCAGTGAACTCTGTTTGATTAGGCCTGACCTAACTTAGACGACAGTCTATCCTTGGATAAGACAGAGCATCAATTAGTGGAACATTCCATGGCTGACTTGCCGTTTGAAGACAGGAAAGCTGAGGAGAACAATAAGTCATTAACTGTCATATCTCCAATAGTTTTATAGCTTATTACTATAGTCACAAAACAGTACATCCTTTTACAGTCCTGTCATGTTTAGTGCTTGCTGTTCAGGTCTAATTAGATAAAATAAACACTAAGTCCTAGGCAGCACGAGTTGACGATCAGTACACTGGCACACCCTGTTGCGCCATTGAATGTGTATCACAGATGCATTAGGTGATTAGATATCTACAGCATTCACGTCAGACAGGAAGAAAAATTCGAACCCAGTCCAGGAACGTTGTTGAAAGCAGCTGGATACTGACGGAATTTCAATTTCCATGCGATATCATTCTTATTGGCCACTCATCTAGAAAAAAAATTCTCCAGCCGGATAATGAGTGAGGAGAAACTGCCAACAAGTTACTGCATGTTTAATATTTCGTCAGGCCAGACTTGATGATCATCTGTACCCTCTACCTTCTTTATAGGGTCAAGATATTTCCTCAGCGAAAAACTTGGCTACCACCACAAGCCCATCCGATGGAAACGGGTACCCTCCGGAAGAACCCCTTCGGATTTCAGTACAGGTATGACAAAAGGGCTAATTTTGTTTCAACTAGAAATTTATAGCAGTGTGGATTTAAAAAACCGTGAAAGTATGTTTGAGACTATACTGATGTGACCCGATAGGTTTGGGAAGAATAGCCTAAAAAGGGGCAATGTGGAAGCAATGAGGAAGAATCTGAGTGAGCCGATTTACCTTTTTATTTTGAAACAGTCCCTTCGTAGTACTTTTTGACAGGCATTTGCATTTTTACGGATGCTGCTGAAACTCTCGTCTCACACCCATGTCTTTAGTTAGCGATTTTATGACTTATTAGCTTTTAGCTGCCCAAAGAGATTATTTGTGACCACGGCGAAACACAATGTGACGGTAGCAAGGAGATCAATAACGTGTGCAACATGTGAAAGAGGTCTTTTTCTCATGCATCCATTATCTGGAGCGGCCGCTACACTGATATCCACGTTGTTGACTGAAGGCATTGGTAACCAAGTCGTACGCTACATGATCCGAGAACACCGACACCCCAAAGAAATGTCCAAAGAAACTTGAACAACTAGTGCGGTCAGTAGAATGAATTTTATGCACACGCAACTCCGAACTCAGATAAATAAACACCAAAGTTAGCGCCCATTTGTGCGGATCTTGTACAAAGACGATACAAAAACATACAAATCATGGCCGCTCTAGGCCGAAAAGTGAACTACCTTTGGGATTTTTGTGGTTGGCTGGGAGTTCTGCTCCAGGCCGTTCGCATCTATTTATTGTGCTTTGAATTGATTTGGCCTCAGCGGTATCTAGTATCCATCAGAGAAAAGACAACAGAATTTGAAATGGTCTGACCTGTGTCATCAGAACGATGAGTAAAAATACCCTGTCAGTGGGTGGTCTTGGATAGCATCTCCGACTTGGTTTCAAATAGAAAAAAACGTTGACGGACTTGTGGACTGCGCGTACCTGATGAGCCCCAAGAAAGGCGAAACCGGTCAGCAAACTTATGAGTAGTGTATTACGTCTACCTTTGGATATCGTTGAGATCGCTAATCATGACTGATGCCAAGAAATCCATACCAGCAGGCAACGGGTAGGACGGCAAGCGCGAGACCCTCAAACGCCAAATAATGACGAGCCTAATGAAAGACCGAGAGTTCTGGTGGAATTCAAAAGCTCAAGAGATGGAGAAGGCTTTTGCTACCGGAAACACCCGTGCCCTATACCGACTGATACGGTCGACTGGCCATAGGAGAGCAGCGGTCAGTAAACGATATTCGAACTCACAGAACCTTCGACTGGGAAGATGGACCGAACAATGCGAGGAACATTTTAGCTGGCCTCCTGCAACACAGCCGCTGGAGAGAGCGTATACGGGTGGATGGAATGTAAACCTTAATCACCCGTAGGAAGAAGAAATACAGTATGAAATATCGGCAATGAAATGTGAGGAGGCACCATGACCGTACGGTCTGTATCCAGCTCTTTTCAAAGAAGGCGGAAAATCCCTGGTGACCTATCTGGCAAAGCTCGCTGGTGCCAATTGGAACAAAGAGAAAGGGTCTGAAGAATGGGTCATCGAAGGTCCTCTGTGTTCTCATTGTTCGACGGCTGACTGAACACAGGAAGATCCAGATCCGCGAACATCAAGCTGGGTTCTGTCTTGCAAGATGATGCATCGATCAAATCTTCACCCTGCGACAGATTCTGGAACAGCGATACTGCTTCCAGCAACCAACAACTGTTGTCTTCCCTGATCTGAAAGCTGCCGCTGACTCTGCGGACCGTCAGGCACTATGGTAGTATCTGGGGAGCAGAGGTATCCCGAGTACGTTCTTGACCCTCCATGTACGTAAACCTCTGCGGACGCGTCACTGTCTACGGGGAACCCTTGTCTGAGTTCACCACATCAGTTGGTATTGGGTAAGGCTGTCTTGCTTCACCTTTCCTCTTCAACTTCGTTATTGATACGATTATGGAAGACTCACTCCCAGTATCTAATGCTTGTTGGATCGAAGTGCCTCAGGGGTGTTCGCTCACAGGTATCGAGTACGCAGAAGACGTAGCTCTTCTGGGATCCAATGCCGTGGTAATGTATACAATAATAAATAATCTAAATAATTCTGCCTCACGGTTCGGCATGGGCTTCACACCTGCGAAGTGCTGCTGTAAGATTGAGTGGGCTCGAACCCTAGCTTCATGCTTGCAGGTGAGCCAATTGAAGTAGTAGACAAATTTGTCTACTTTGGTGTCTGTATGAGCACCGGCCGTCTCGCGAAAGATGATATTTCCATCCGGAGTGTGAAGGCCAGAGCAGCATTCGTGAACCTGCGTCACCTGTGGCGTAGGCGTGACATGAATTTATCTGTCAAGAGTTGAGCTTGCAATGCTGTGGTACGCTCCATATTATTAAACGAGGCAGAAACCTGACGGCTGCACGCTAAGGAAGTCGACAGACTTTCAGTGTTCGACCATCGATGACTTCGGAGCATTGCCCGAGTCTGGTGGGCACACCAGATCAGTAATCCTGAGGTAAGTCGAATGGTATTCGGAGGAAATAACTCGCCCACGATATATCAACTGATAACACTGCATAGGTTACGCTGGCTTGGCGACGTGCTCCGTATTCAGTCGACCGACTTCTTCAAAGGGTTATTTTTACAGAACCACATGAAGGGTAGAAACGAGCCAGGGGAGGTCAAACAAAGACTTGACAGCAAAGTGTGAGAGCCACTACCAGCAAACTCATCTGCGCTGGTCATTGCCGCCTCCCTGGATGGGGAACTCGAGACGGGCCACATCAATGGTTAGAGGCATTGTCAGACATGGCCCAGTCGCGCTCTCAATGACGC
Organism: Clonorchis sinensis; assembly: GCA_003604175.2. Lineage (NCBI taxonomy): Eukaryota > Metazoa > Platyhelminthes > Trematoda > Opisthorchiida > Opisthorchiidae > Clonorchis > Clonorchis sinensis. The sequence continues at coordinate 119,007,892 of CM030369.1, forward strand.
TCGTGAATCCAAGATATTGACAGCAATATTTAGCCGCCTTCCCAAGCCCCCTATTAACAGTCCACTGACAGTCCAATTTGTCAGCTTCCGCCTACCCCACCTCCCCAAATCATCGGTGAACGAAACCGTGGTATCTACAATGACTGTAAGACAAATACACGGTTCTTACAGCTGATAATGATGATGACTCTTGGGATTACCAATGAATGAAATTTGGCACTGACTTCAAAAGTTGTAGGTTTAGCACGATGAAGCAAAGCCGATTCGAGTTTCAATTTATCACTCGTAATAGGAGACCTAGAGTGACCTTTTTCCAGTGGAATTGCTGAGGAATGCCCTCTCCCTATCACCAGGTGGTTTTTTCCGCCTCACGCACCATGTTTCGACTAGCCCAGGGTAAAACCTAGCGTTTCCAGCAAGGTTATTCGTATCCAAGAATTAAGGATTCGGTGGTGTAATCGGAACAGCCACATTTGGAATACAGCAAAGTTGTAGGAATACGTTAGCATCTAGGACCTAAACTCACTCTCCGAACTCAAGAATGAATACCACAAGTAGCATTAGGGTGTGCACTTCTAGCAAATTAATTTACTACAAAAATATCCAGAGCACGATTGTGCAAGCTCAACTATCGCCTACCGACAGCAAAAGCAATCCAACTCGTTCGACGATCAATCATGCAACGAATCCGTTCAGTCGAACACCACACTCTAAGCAATGCACACAGTCTTATCAACCAAATAGATGCATACGAATGTAAGGTAGCTGTTGTACTTGTGCCCTGTACGGACCAGCGCACTAGGTCATAGAGAAAGCACACAACAATGTGTATCGAAAATATATTGAACGAGTTCTAAGGTGAAGCAAGGACCCTAGATTAAGCCAAGTTACCATGTGGCAAGTCCGGCCGAGAAAACAGCCTCTCAGGTCATGCACACAACACGTGATGCAGTGGTTGGTCGATGTCAGGCTGCAACCAACCCCTTCATGGTCGAAGAAGCGGATTCATCGCCATGTGTCTGGCTTGACACATCCTCTATACTCGGTTAACAACTGGTCAAATGTACCTCAAAGACTAATAGAGATACACAGCATCCAATATGGGAAGCCGGTGAATGGAAATGTTAAAAGAGAACCCGCAAAAAATTATCCTCAGACGAAACCTCAAATATACTGTGCACATTTACCTGTTTGGAAGAGTTTAGTGAGCAAATGTTGGTCGCGTTCGTTGACGAAACGAACTATAGGAACGAACGTCAGGTGTACTGAGGGTATCACAGTCATCTTAGCTTTCGGACAAAAACTGAAACCTATATGGTTTATGCGAATACTATTCACGGTAAATTCATTTCAAGCACAGTACTGATGAAAAATGAATTGCTACCTTGGAGTCACATATGTGAACAGCACGAAAGACGTCGGGTGTCAGCTGTAGATCAGTGGGGCCGACTTAAAGGTATACATTAGAAAGGGGCATTACGAATCACGTCGAATACCTACGGAAGTAATATCCATTTTACACTCACTCGTATTGGTCATCAGTCTGACACTAGCAATTAAAGGACAAACAGACCCTCTAATATCAGTATTCGGCAACTCGGCTAATGTGTCTGGTGAAAAATTGAAGAGACAGTATCGACTTGGAATTCCGTTATGAATGACCTAATCGCAAAGCTCATTCACCAGCAGATATTGAAAACCAAGTAGTGAGTCAAAACTGTGGGCCATTCAGTGCCCACATACAGTAAGTTAGTCATATGGAACAGCATTTAAAAATATAGCGAGTTCTACACGACCTCGGACCACACTTGACTATCCCAAGCCTTTCATCGAGGTGAGTTGTTATGGCGAACCAATGTGCAATTTTTTGTTCGACAGCTCCGAGCGCATTTAAGCTCTCCGCCAGCCTTCAAACACGGTTGATTACATGATGAAAACCTGATATGTTTTTAGCTGGCACTTGTTGCAAGCGATGTTCCTTTGCGTAGCGTTTGCTGGTTTACCTGAGTGACCACGAATCCTGTGAAACTTAGTGTAGTCTGGCGGGTGCACTACCTTAATAAATCACACGACGTAAGTCCATCTGCGTGCCGCTACAAACAGGCTAGCTAACTTACCGTTCCTCAATGTCGTCAAACGACGGAGGACAATTTGCTTAGAGACTTCGGATCTTCGTTACTGCCTGATAACGTCACTAGTGATGATAGCGCTCACTTTGGATGCAGAAAAAATATGCATTTCTTAATTGTCAGTCGTCTTTGGACTAAGCTTGTGTACAAACGTTACCTCAGCAGGCCAAAGATGAACACATAAAGACGCTGAACTAGATACCACAAATCTATCGAATATTAGTGCTCACTGCCAACACAAACGGATTTTTATGACGTTTTATCCACTCGATCAGATGTCAAACAATAGCGTCGAACGTTTTGGAGGTCAGTGATGGCTTGACGGGCTTTCTTGAGGGTCCACAAAGGAGCAGCTTTGAGTACATCTTCCTCACCCTCATGGTTATTCAGCACATTTACAAAAGATGGATCGCTTCAGAGTTTACCCAACACTCTTCTACCATATAGTTGTATGTCTTAGGACCAGATGGATTGGCTTAATTACAGAGTTCAAGCTCACTTGCATACCAATCTGGTTTCCACAAAAGCCTCACCTGAATCCCAGCTGAATCTCTCGTTTAAGATGTTCTTCTTCAGTATATCCTATTTCCCGACCCTCCTGTTGGAAGCTTGTGTGGCCATCCGACGGTTGGCAGGACCACTCTAACAATGACATCATAATATGACTTGGATTAAAGAATGGTGCCAGTGAAAACACGTTCGAATGCACGCTACACGGGCGGGGTGACACAGGATTAGTGTGCACTCGCCATTTGCACTTCACCCAGCATTAGTAGACGCCATCTACAATCTTGATCGTGCGCTGATTGCTATCACGATATTTATATAGCTGTCGACCTATCCGATTTTTTTGGCTTACGATTTTTGCTTCACATCTTCACCCAGGAATTGATTCTCGTTCCGCATTGTTTTAGCTAAACTTTCCGCCTGCAGCTGAAGTTGAAACATAGGTTAGTTTGAATTTGGTGTTTGTAGGTCTGAGACAATCACTAATAAAGTTGGGCCTTACCGAACGAACCGGAGAGTCGCTGAGGCAGCAACTATGAATACCATTCGCACTCATTTTACTTTGGTCAATTTCGTGTAAAACAATGAAAACAAGACTGTAGAGGTCCGAATATGACCGAATGTTTAAGTGTACGATTGTGGAGTGGTGTTAGGCGCAATCTATTCCAACCATTTTCCAAGAGTATTTCCCTCATCACAAAACGATTGATCGGTCCCGTGAGTGTCCTTTCTAAGGAGAAATCACCCATGCAAAGTGTTCAACTTGCAAACAATTATCATCGATTCAATGTCTCACACGTCTTCTATCTTTGGATTTACCCCCACTTCGAACGATGGATTGCAATGTGGTCTATTACAACCATTGTTCCAGGACCCTGTCGAAGCTATGTTGAACGAGTAAGTTGCAACATGAATATCGCAGTGCTGAGCTGTCATTCTTTCGTACTTGTGAACCTCAGTTTTTAACTCTGGTACATCTCAGTTGCCATTGTTTTGAACATATGTAAGAGTACACCAGTACTATACACCATTATCATTTCGGGCAAATGACTAGAACTTCAAAACTATCGAACGCGTCGCGGTGAAATGAAGTGTTACGCAAAACGCGATCGGACCGGTTTAGATAGTCGATGGGCCTTACAAAATCACCTCAGAATCCCCAGGAGATTCAACCGTTTGATTGGCACCTGCGTCATTTCATCACCGTAAATGTGAAGTCTAATGCGGGGGAACAATCCATTTGAGTGTGGAGGTTCCGTTGTCTGATGAAACATTTTTGTTTGCCATCAAGACTGGTACCAGGTATCAGTGTAAGAGTCAATCAAACGATCGTGTGAACACTACAAAATCATCAGTAGATGTGGCTCCTAGCCTAGCTGTTGACCGATGACTTGGCACACTCTACCGACCGCGGACATAATGTAAACTGAAGTTATGTGCTGGTCAATAATTCTCATTCAGTGCTGCCATTGCATAACCATTCATCTTGATCGTTTTATTGTGAAAGTGGACGTCATCTGCGGACACGATGGACTAAAATGGGATTTATTATTATGAATAGGTTGCGCGGTGCACAATTGAGCGATAAGAGAAAACTATCATGATGCACGAGATGAAGTATTTTTATTATAAAGCAGAAGTCACCGGTACTGAAACGTTTCAAAACACTTGGTCGACTTCGTCAGGACAGCCATAAAGCATAATTTACGAGGTGATAATATAAAACCACCCTCTTCAATCACCGATGTAGAGAATTCAGCATCTATGGGTAACGGTCATGGCAACAATGAGTTAGACATCCAACGACACATGGCTCTGATGGAAGTGGTGGGTTGGGTTAAAGTAGGAACAATCACACAGCTTGAATCGATGGATTTTGTGCATACGCCCTGGGCCTCCGTGCCCTTACCAACAGAGCTTCGGAGAAACCTTGCAATTTCTCTCTCCGATGGCCTAACAAGAGAGGGAAGGCATGAACAGGGTGAACCAAGTGGCCTGTCTCAGACACGACCTTCAGTCCGACCTCGCAGGTAGTGGTGTTAACCTGTTTGTTCCAAGTCATGGAGCACTCTATTTGTGCTATGTCCTGAGATCCCTTACGAAAGACTTTTATCCGTTCTTCCAATATAAAAACAAACGTAAGTAAGCGTACAAACAACATTCGAGGCAGAATGGTCGATCGAAATCTGGGGCCTATTTTGGAATATTATTCTTCGTGCTGTTGAACCCAGGCGCTGTTAAGCACTGCCATACGTACGGTTTACTTCGGAATGAATTCGCTCTTTGGTGTTGTTCAAAATGAGACTGGCCTAAAGGCATTAAGTTTGTCCTCTTAGCTGTGTTGGCAAGATTGGGTGAAGGTTTTGGTTTTCCATGTAGGATGATCTACGGTTCTGGAAGAGTCTAGCCAGGAGAAATAGAGTTTTTACGGAACTCCGCTCGTACAAAATCGGATATGAGGTAATTAAACGATGGCACGAACAATTTCACCAGTTTAACATCTGGTTAGTTAGAACGTCGTGCAAAACCTAATAGGGCGATTCTAACAGGACATAGATACAGGAGGGGAGGACACTGACAAGATAAACAAGTTTATAAATTAATTGGTGTGGATGGGAAACTCTACTGAGTTTCTCGTTCGTCACCTGAACGTGCTGGCGTCGTGTTAGCACGAAATCCAAGATATCGTGGTATATTTCCTGGACTGGACACGCTACTTATGGGATTGCTGATAACTGACAACTCATAGCTATTTTCGGAAATCTTGGGGTCCATCAGGTGGGCTCAGTCCCGAGCTTTCGTCTTCATATATTCTACCTCAACACCAAGTTGTACATGACCAGCGAACCACACCTATTTTGCAAACTAAGTTGGTGTTAACTAAAGACTCAACTGAGTCCCAGCTGTATCTTCTTCCAGTGAATGTCCTGAACACAGACCGCCTCGTGTTTCGGTTGAAATGGCATTCGAGATGTTGCTCTTGACGGAACATACTACTAAGCAAACGTGGTGAGCCACAAAATGGGCGAAACCTGTAGCGGGGTGTTGGAAAGTTTTCAGCGACCCTATGAGTATGGAGACTATTATGGAGACTATTATTTAAAATATCCGGTATCAGAGTGGAATGGTGATCACAGATAGGAAGTAAAGTGTGATAAACATATCGCATGTAGAGAGGTGCATTAGGTATACAGTCACAGATATGGGTCTCTATCTTTGCCAGAAAAATATCAGCTCGGTATGGGATTATTTGGCTCTCCGCCGTCCACTTGACTGTAGCGTTTCTCTCGCATTCAAAACGAATGTTTATCTTACTTAAGAAAGTAAGATTGCTCGTTTATACTTTGTAACAACTGATAGTGGAGTTCAATGCAAATTAATCTGAGTTAATACAGCTTTACTAAAAAAAATGGGTGAGTGTCTCCACATGTTCAATTTTGCTTCCTACAACCACGTACAAAGTTACATTGATGAACATTTAAGTGTGTGACCTAGCTGACGAGCTTGAAAAGGAACAAAACCGACAGTGGACTGTTCTGCATTTTCATCGACTTTATGGGCGGTGTCATACCAAGGTAAATAGATCCATAATTAGAGCATAGGGGATACCGAAGGAGCTCTTAAATCTGACGGTACAGTCACATAGATGATTAGTAGTTTCGCATGATGAGACATTGCTAAAAAAGGATTCAGCATCAAGGTGAGGCATCTTTTATGAAATATTCATCAAATATTCGAAGGGATCCTTTAGGCATGGTTGAGTTAACGCCTTCTGAGTGAGGTCCGCAATAACCGTCAGCAACCGTTGGATTTACGGCGGGCACAGTTTTCTGTTTGAAATCGGTTTCATTGGTACGTCGGGTACGTCGGTTCATGTATTTTTCGTGAACCTGTTATTTGAGGTGTTTGGGTTCAAGCGAGTTTGAGTTGTTTGTATTTGGCCCCAAGCAAAACACCACGCATCTTTCCTAATTTCATGTATGTTGTCACGCTTCCGTACCAAAAGGATGTTGTTTCGGAAGTATGTCTACTCTGGATTCTCCTTCATCAGTAAGGCTACCAGCCATTCCGAAGATCTTATTCCGTCTTGTCTACTACGAGCACTTCATTTTTTTATCTGGTTTTATTAAGACCAGGTTATCCACCGCGTGTAATCCCTTCATTGTTTTCTAGTGTCTAGGCTTTAGCCAGAGGCATTGCCGTAGTATCAGGTAGGATCTAATATGTGCTATTCATGAACATGGTGATTTGAAATGATAATATCACGTAAATCATACCGTCGAAATAGCATCAACGAGAGAGGTGTAGTAGAGAGTTTAGTAGAATGAAAATGACCGTACTTCGCGAATTGATTTCCGGATGTTTTTTGCCCGGTAAGCTAGTCCAAAATACAAACTCATAGGTCCAACAAGCAGTCCTCAAACCCGCTTCCTCGTGCAGCATATGTGGGTCCAAGGAGTTTGTGTATTAGCGCTCTAGTTGTAACGAAATTAACTTGATTATCAGAAAGTGACAGGTACTAATAAATGCGTTTAACCGGAATGATGATTATTACAGTAGTTAGGTACACCTTGATAAATATAAATACAACGCGAAAAGTGGAATAAATGGTTTGAGGACAGCTGTTGAGAGTTCCTGGGTGAAGTTGCGTACGTGGGACGTGTTTTCTCTGCAGTATAGCTGCTACACGTGCTCTGTAGTTGTCCGTGGAACTCGGTTGACTTCCTGTCCTGCACGCGCGGGTGTGGTGGGCCAAGTTGCATGCACATGGCTTGTTTCGACTCGTACCAGACTTTACAGACAGTCAAAGGTCGAAGAGCCATGATTGTGTGATTTGTGCGTGTAGGACAAAAAAACGAGTTTCGTGGTCTAGTGAGTGACTGTCTGAATTGTCTCGTCGAGTATGTGGGTGGAAGGATAGATGCATATGCTTGTTCTACCAAGCGCGTCCAAATTTGCTAGGAATGAGATCAGCAGCAAACAGCCAGATGTGTTTCGGACTTTTTTTTGCCATCCTGAAGGACACACTTGATGCAACTAGAAAAGCCTTCTGAATTCACATTCTGTGAGTCTGAAGACCACCTTGTGTTAGAGTTAACAAAGTGAACTTTGAACTTGGACATCAGGCGATCGAATTCCGTTGTATTTGCTTGGTCACGAAGAAACCGAATGTAGTCTCCTGTCTGGCGACCGCCTAAAGCTGTTTTAAAGTTATCACTTGTAAAAACGTCTAGAGAGATTAACAGATTTGAATTATGCGGATGATTATTTTTGTTCGCGCAAAGTACTTTGGCCAGAACATCGGAGATTGTCCCATGTTTCGGTATGTGCAAAGCATTACATCAAGACCTCACATCCTCTTCTCTGAAACTTAGGAATGAACAGCTTGACGTTGTTCATCGGTTCACGTTTTTAACAGATGATTAATTAGCCTGTGGTTGTACCGCAATAGACGAAGTTAATGCGCAGATGATTCAGATGCGAACAGCGTTCGCCAGTTTGCGTCGTTTACGGGTCAGAGCCGAATTTCGCTGAAGTTAAGGAACCGTGTATACAAGATTGTGAGACTTGGCCCTTCTGTTCCCAGGACTTCAGGCACCTTCAAGTGTTTGATCAGCAGTGTCACCGTAGCAAGCAAAAGTAAGCTGGCAGAAGCAGGTCCACGAGACAGTGAGTAAGCGGACACTTGGTAATGGATCCGATTCCTTAGAGCAGAAAATTAAACTTGCCAGATTGAGGTGGTGGGCCATGTGTTACGTATGTTCAACCACCGTCTACCGATGATAGCGTTGCTTTCTTCGAGCGACTGTTGTGGTTGTATGACAATTAAGCATCAGTATCAGAACTGATGTTGCTGTCTCTAATGATTATGTTACTTTTTGGTGAAGGGTTCGTGGGGAACAGGTCATTAAGTGGCACTGAAAGCTTATGCTGTCAAACTGAGTGTTGTGGGGTCTTTGTGCCTTTCTGGTTAGGATCTCGTGATCTTGCTTGCAGGTAGTTGATAACCCTGCAAAACATGTCATGTAACCGATCCCAGTGGCACAAATACCGTCATTTCCAAGCCGGACTGCCTAGCTAGATTTCACCTGTCCTTGTGCCCTGGGTTTATGCCGTGTTAGGCTCGCAAAGGATGCTGGGGCAGTCGCGCTGATGGCATCTTACTCTAACTCCGAAGGTGCGGATACCTTATTCTTGATGGTTTTCCTTAAGGAAATAGGGATTCTTCGCACGAAATCCCCGCGCTTCCTTTTTCTTTCCACTCTTTGCTAAGGCTTTCTTCTCTTAGGGTTGTATAGTAAATAAGAACCAGCATTTACTACTGATGAATTGCTGTCAGTGATGACGATGAAGTCGTCCTCTGGGGAAATGAGGAAACGTTGGGACAGAAGAAGTGTTAAACAGTCGCAACTTTACCTGATCTGAACCGTAGAAGTCTATTCAACTGGCTTTGAAAACCCTGGTGCATACAGTGTTCGCTGGTGAACCCCGTTTTAATATGAGCTAATCTGTAGTTGTTTGGATTTCGGTTACGTAAAAACAGATCAGGTGGCTATTTTGGATATAGTATAGGGCTTCTTGATGGAGTCAGTTGCCGGTGTCATTACGTAACCGGAACCTAGAGGCTCTATGAATCAGATAAACTTAAACAACCTTATCATTGAGGCCACAATATAAAACAACCTGCCTACAACATAGGCAGTAATGAAATAATGGAACAAAGCCAAACGAAGTTCGGGACTATTATAGGCGTCCTTTGCTAACTAAACTGCAGACCCCCGGGTGGACTTTCAGAAGAGTGCAATGCTAATGGTTTGACAAAAAATCAAAGTATGGTTAAAATTGAGCATACGGTATAGCATTCCGTCTATCAGGAACTAGATCATTCTTAATGTGGTGACACTGGACCAAACCGGTGGCTAGGGCTCTTAGACATCACATACAGGAAACACACTAACGAAAAATATGCTTTCAGCCAAACCTTCGATGCGGATTAGCACGATTTACATAGATTCATTCAGACTCATCCTGATTTCCACAATGGCGTCTAGTAGACTTTTCGGCCCATAACATCCTCGTCTTTCTGAAGAGGAAAAAACAATTTTCTTCAGATGCCTGAGCTTGCATTTGAACCAGTACCACACGGATAGCCATACCGTAGGGAGTATATGGTATCAACTGAGATGTCATTTCAATGAGCAGAGCGCAGGCATATGTATTCACCCCGCGCTCCACACCGAATTAGCCCGGTAAAGAATTTCAGTTTATGCAGCACAGTGACTGTCGTTCGTTATTTCATCAACCAGTCAGATTGGTTGACTACTTTGTACTATTCAGCTTGAGATTTTGGCTTGCACGCCAAAGAATGGTTTGTCCGACTATACAAATTTCGTACATACAACACAAGCTCGCTACGGCTATCTACAGATATCGGTGTTCGAGTGACTTTCTGGGTTCACTGCTTCTTCGAAAGATACGTCTCATTTTTAGGTACGGTGTTGTGACATGTTCAGACACGCAAAAGCTCGCATTACGAGAAGTCGATGGTTTTAAAATCCGGATATGGTTTTTGTCCTAATTGGATGACAACACCAGATTAGGTTGTGACCAAACATAGAACAAACTTGTAAAATACACTAATCAGAGATTGTCGTGAGTCGTCTAACGCAGTTTTAGGTGCAAACAGGACACAACGACAGGTCTGGAGCCTTCGATGGAACTCGGACATATTCCAGAGTGAGAATAGTCTGAAAATCCTAGCCAAACAGATAAATCAAGAAGAGTAGACAAACTTATTCTGGCTATATCGTGCCAGGAGATGCATTTGTGCGACTGCCAACAGTTGAGAAGGATGCAAGTCATTTGGTCCTTGAGAGACGACAGACCGTTAAAGTTAGACGGGACTACTGACTGAATGGAGGTTGTAAACTAGGCTCTTTATCCAAACTTCTAAGGCTTCATGGGAATCGCAACAGCTGTCGTATCCAATCGGAAAAATTTACTCAACCAAAAATCGAGGTTCGAGCTGTTTACCACTTTGAGTATTCGGAAACCTTGTGTACAAATGGTATTAAACAGAATCTCACAAATTTTGAAAAACATCTGCCTAGGACCTGAATCCATTAGTAAGTTTAGCTATATTGTTTTGTCTTTGTCTAAGGAACCTAAACCTGCCAGGAGTGGAACACGCATCAAAAGAATCAGGGGCGTCTCGAAGGACGGAGTCCTGTCCGAAAAGTCACGGGCTCTGAAATGGACAATCGATCTGCGTAGGAAAAGGCGGGAGAAACTGTTGGAGGAACGGTTCAGTGACCAGATGACAAGCCCAGAGACAGTCTTTTGCCCTTCAGAGCTTCCGGATAATGTTCTGGACAGTGTACTCTGAAGTTGGGGTTATCTCAGAGCCAATAAACCCGCAACTGGGTCGGAGTGCATCTTCTGGCACACCAGGCTCTGCACAGAGTTAAATAAACACACACACACCTTCCTAACGTACACTGAGGGTAACTGAGAGACTCCTTGGAACAGGCGGGACAGTGTTCACGATAGAGAGGGTGAAATGATGGTCCTTCGTTTGTTCACTGAGCTGAGCAAGTCAAGAAAGACCTATGCATTCCGGAAGCAGTGAATTTCTAATGCACCAGTGACCTCAAAACACTTAGTACGTCGGTTACCGTCACCAGCTGCTCCGAAAAATGCCTTTAGTGTTGGGCGTAGCTCGATTTTTCGTGAAAACCAGTCGGATAATTATATTTTCATTGAACCTATACTGGTTTCGTTATAGGAAACGCATTTTTGTCGACAGTCAAACGCAACGACCGACGCATCTAGTCCAACCGTGTGGCACTGAATGAGAAAAACCAAGATCCTCCCTAAAGTTTTATAGGTACCACATAGCCTGAGCACAACAAGAACCCGCGCACCACACGGAACGCTGAAAATGAGCCTTTCTTTGGAAGTGACAAGTGTGTCCTCCACGTTACTACGTGGAAATATGCCGCATTGTATTGAGTAATAAATCACGAATTTCACAATAATATTCGATTGTTCCACCACATAAATGGACTCCAGAATTGTGAGGTGAGATAATTTGCCAGATTATCAGTTCATTGGTCCACTCAAACAAGTAGTTGAGAGACACATTATCGACCGCCTGAATGCAGCATTAAAAAGTGGCTTGCGCCAAACTTTTCGTCTGTTTGAAAGATACATCGCTGTACAACTCTCCTAGCTTGAAGGCATAAATGTAAACTGAAACCTATGATTTTGCGATGCCGGACAAAATCGATGTTCGCCTACTGGTAGTCGCCATAATTGATTGCCTGTCTGTCTTACTTGCCTCAAATGCACGCAGTCATTGGCTGAGCGAATACAAGCGAACTGTCTTGCCTGTCGTTTTAATCTCACGCCTTCAAATGCGGACATAGGGCCGTTTGAGTCACTGTTAGGCTGGAACGTGTACGGTTTTCAAGGCCAATCTATCGGTCCTCAATTCAAAACCATCGTTTGTTAGGGTTTAGCGATACAGAATACCGCCACTGATACTTTATACAGGAGAGAGACCCGGGCCTCTTAAGTGACAGTAAAACCTTAGGATGTGCTTCTAGTGAGGTGAACGACCACGGTTCAGTACATTTTGAAGATAAGACTTACGGATAACCAGTTCTCAACGCTCATTCTCCATATCTTAATAGTAGAGTGGTAGCCTAGCATGAAGTACAGAACCAAAAAACCCCTTCCCATTTATGATTCAAATAGTGTAGCCACTCAAAAGCATACTAGGGAACCATTAATACTAACTTTAACAGACCACTCTCACACGTACCAGGAATGGCATCTTCATCATGGATGCTTCTTGACATGGTTGTACTTTTGGGAGCAGCAAGCGCGATCCCGGCCTGGTAGGGGTTCGCTGATCATACTTCGTCAGATTGTAGGACAACGACATACGTATAAAAGACACACTTACTAATCCCGGATTTCCGAAGCACGTTTGATTCGGTTGACCGATCTGTTCTTGATGGGTTTGCTCAGCAAGGAATACACCGGGAGTTTGTGAACATGATAGGTTCAGACTTCTGGGTGAGTTGTATTATACGGACAGCTCTCCAAAACCTTCCGCACTCAAAGCGCTAACCGCCAAGGTTGCCGAATCGCTCTATTCCTTTGTCATTTCACGACCGACAAGATATTGAGATAAACACCGGAAGGTCTTCCAAACGCTGTTTTTCAAATAGCTGTTGATGAATTACTTGTCGGTCTGGAATGTGCACAGGAAATCGTTTTCTTCGAAGAGAAGGTGCAAGTAATTCTGGATGAACTGACTGAAGTCCAACGGCACGAGCTTTGCACCCACAAATTGTAAGGTCACGCTCCTGGACATGTAGTCAATGAATACGCTACTTACAATCCGGGGAGAAGCACTCGAAGTTGTGGAGGGTTGTACGTATCTTGGAGGTCGTACTAGTTCCGATTGTAGTGTGACAGATGAGGTCAGTGCAAGGCTCTGGTCGCGTTTGCTAATTTGAGACACCTATGGCGTCAAAGTGGTGTATCCCTGAATATCAAGGGGCGTGTTAATCAGGCTACATTACGGGCTGTTTTGTTGTATGGCTGTGAGACTTGACCTGTTCGTGCAGCGGAACTGCGACGTCTTCAGGTATTCGACAACCGTTGTCTCAGAACCAGAGCTCGTGTGGGTTGGTGTTGGAGAATCCGTAACAGGGCAATAAGAAAGCAAGTTTTCGGTTGTGCAGCAGGGACTCACGTTGAAGAATGTGCCTATTACCAGAAGTAGTGGATAAGCGTATGCCGAACCATCGTTTACCGGAGAGAGTGCTGTTTTCCGTGACCAATTCAGAGTAGCGGAAGCAAAGAGGTGGCCAACCCTTGAACTGGCAGAGGGGTATGAAAGAGATCATGAAACGTTTGGATCCAGTCGGTGCTACTCATCTTCCAGGATAGGGACCACCTGGTTGGATACACTACAAGATTTGGCTGCTAATCGATGTGTGACGTTCTTGTTCAGTTTCTATCCAGATTGCCTGAATGAGTGCCTGGAGATACAGGAACCTCGGAATGATTGTAGTAAGACGGCACTAAGCCCCTTCCCTGACCACTTTTATTCTTTTCTTCACAATATGGCCTTCAAATAAATCATAGTTCTACGGCAGCGAAGCATCAGTGTTCATCGCTGATGTCATACTGTCGATGATGATGTACTTTTGGAAACCAGATTCACTGCTCCAGCTGAGATGTAAAAGCAGCCTTGATCAGTACGCGGGATATTCTTTTACGTTGATTATTCGTTCAACACAGACGACACCCAAAAAGATTACTGCATGCGATATTTTCTCACCAAGTTCACTTAGACCTATGGCTAAGCGCAGAATAACCAGTATCCTGGGGCTGATGGGTCTATTCCTGAAAGTGACCAAGCCTAACCAGAACTAACCAACCAACCCGTTTACAATGGACATTAGACTTGGCTACGGTTAGAAACTGGTTATTACGATTAAAATGAGGGTGTAAAATCAACACTCGATGCCACTGAACCTAGAAATGTGTTCTTCCGAGGCCCATTGACCGATTTTCATAACTCATCAATTCTGCTACTGTTCCAGACGGGACGCATTGGCAAATGAAGTGGCCAGCGCACAGCAGCGGCTGTCTAATCTACAGCAACAGGTAGAAAATGAGTCACAGAAGGTCAACGCGAATAAGCTCCAAAACGAAGCCATGAAAAGCGCTACTTTTGTCGCCAACTGGCAGGTGAGTTCCTTCTGACCGGTGTTACTCTCAGTTGGACTATGATAGAACTTGTCTATCATCAGTTGAAAAGGCAACAGCCAAAATTCATTCACCAACCGAGCTACCACACAGGGCTTACACTGCCAGACATTCGTCCAATTGAAACCCGCTTGGGCGGAAAGTTCTTCCAGTAACAACCGATTCGCTTGCTCAACACAAAAATACCTACATGTTAGTATTGAGAGAAGGATGGACAAACCCCACACTTACAAGTATCACTGACCAGCTCATTTAAAAACGTGTGATATCAATAAACGAGAGGATGTCGCCAATCACATACAACTTGTGGTTGCATGTTCAGTGTGAAGAAGCGGTTAATTAATATTAGCCAGATGTTTCTGAAGACATTACGCATAGTAATGGGATCAGAAATATGACAGAGGTCTCAAAAACGTCACAATGACCAGTTTAATAATTGGGTGGAACCCGTTCCAGACCATGGGGTTGTCATGCCTGTCTGATCAAGTGGATGAAAAGATTTTCATGGCCTGCTCAGATGGTACTAGCCATGCTGGGACATATTCGCTGACCAAAGCGATCGATGGAAAGCACTAGTCGAACAAGCTGACTGGTAACGGAGCGTTTCCTTCTGTGGCGTATTTCCTCTAAAGGGACAGCATCACACATTTGGAAACAGTTAAACAAATACACTAGTGAACTTTAAATCCTCATTGGGGGGGGCTAAAACTGCCAGAGTGCGTTTTCCCACTAAATGAAGCCGAACTGTGGATTATTTCATCTCTCTAGGAGGATTAGAACTAACGCAAAACGCCGCTTCGCTCATAAAATTCGGTTTTTGAAACTGAAGCTAACAGGCGAGTTATCCTGTCAAGTCTCGCAGGTATTCAAATCCAAACAAGATAACAAGTCCCCTAATTAATTTCCTTCCATCCGAGGGTCTGACCACAAATCACTGATGTTAGGCTGTTGAAGCATCCCTAGTGTGCCAGCCGTTTGCCGAATTACTTGTTCGCGCCGATCGGTTGACCCCCCCCCCCCGTGTCAGGACTACCGAGTTGGGTAGCACAACGAACGCTTGAAACCTGCTGGGAAATTCATTTCATTACAAGGAACATATGTAACAATCATATCTTCACAAACAGAGTGATAAGCGATACCACCTCTTCTCTTTTCTCCGTTCGTATTCATCCTTGGAAATTCACGTTTCCAACCCGCCTCAGAAAAGACAGTTGTCCCGCGGAACACATTCATTTGCACACCAATTTGGCTTTCACGAGACTCAACTAAATCCCAGCTGAATCGCTCGTTTATGACATTATTTAACTGAATGTGCTCCATAAAATCCATTTCATGTTTCAGTGGGTACAATATTCGAGACGGTGGCGGCTGCTTAGGGAATATATTCGGTCAATATTCGAGGAAAGACAGGTAGATGAATTAAACTTGAAGACACATTTAAGGGGAATAATTCTAGGTCTTGTAAAATAGCTTCAGAAAGCGGGTGACTGCCTAGAAACACCTACTGATCTCTAGTACGGCTCACAGCCCAACATGGCTTGCTCAAGCAAGCAGCGAGGGTCCCAGAACACCTCTGAATGTTTCTCTACGATAACGAATTACTTTGAAATACAGGTCGCAGGAAGACGAACGCATGAGAAAGAAGTGCGTTTTCATTAAGCGCAACCACAGTATCCGCTACTCATATTAAGGGGCACTACTCATAGTTAAACATTGTCGCCCGAGGGTAACCAACGATTAAATGGACTTCACCTTGTTTCTAGCTTGGACCGGTGAGAAAATGGAGTAGAAAATGTGAACGAGGAATGTCCGGTATTGCAAGGTTAGAAGCCACGAAATAACTAGAAAGACAATGTTTTTATTGATTTCTCGCCACTACACCTAGGTACATTTTCACATCAAGTTCATATCGTAAGCGTCTCAGTAGTCACGTAAGACACGTGGAAATAGGCCATTCGAGTTAGATAGCGGGAACATTGTCCTTCATATAAGCAGAGAGGAATGGTAGAAATAGTATTAAACGCGGTGTTTTCCCCTAATGCACAGTAGCCCAGATGGTTCAAGGGGCTTTTTCATTCACAGAAACCAAACACATTAACGTAGAACACCTAGCCTCATTGGCCAGCTATGAACTACGATGCCCATACGCCGGTGTCGCAGACTATAGTGGTCTACTGTAAAGGCACCGTTAATATGAGAAGAATCAAACCATCTGTTGTTGAAAACAAACGGCCTCTGCTCTAGTCCTAAGTGAGGATTAATTGACGAGGGGAATAGCTCACAGTAGTCCGCGGTTGATGTTGATATTGAAAATCCACACAAACGCATGGTACACAAATAGGTAAACCAAGGCGGGAGAGCGGTTACATACGTCACAAATCCATGGCCGTTTTGACTGGCAACTTAGAGTCCGATGTTGATAACCTGGCGCTCCTCAAAAGCCCAGCCGTCAACTTCCGTATATTACAACCACGCTGCGAGACGCCCATAAAGCAGGTTCATCCCCACCAAGGTAAATCATAACTGTTTTGTACCCAAAACCAATTCGCGCTGATTGTAGCCAGTTGGTTATCAATTGTCATTACAATTTTTTCCTATCCTCTACGTGGATCCTTACATAACATTTTATATTGAATTGACCTCGTAATCACACAGTACGAGGAGGACGGTATTATAGTTCCATTGTAAACTGAATAGACCAGTAGCAAAAGCACAGAGGAACACACACACTGACAAACGAAACGAAAAGCTTCGGTCGTCACTTTGTCATTTCACTATAAGCTCCATGCTGTAATCGGTTGAAACGAAGATAAACTCAGTTGTAATTGTGAATCTATTTTACTCACCATACAGGAGCTAGATGACGACGATTACGAATTCGAAATGCCCCAAGACCCAAAAATCTGAACAGCAGCCAACGTCACAACCACATACAATCGCTACTGGTGACGCAAGCCATCAGAGAGGACAGTCAGAGCAAGGAGAACCCAGTGGTCATGTCTGTTTGTACGTGAGCATTTAACTTCCTATGGAAAATCATGTCCACCAAGCCTAGCTGACTATACTTGCCAAATTTAAGTGACCTAATAATCATACCTCTGTGAAACGGATTTGTTTTCCAACTCTCATCATGGATTGGAGAACTTGACTGACGGGAAGCATAAGAGAAAATAGATAGTAAAAAACACCAGTCTATTGTACTAATGGATTTGGAATGTCAGTTGGATGAGAAAATTCAATTTAGTGTGAAGGAAGACAGCCGACTACCTTCTTCACAAGAAGATAGATTGCATTCTTATCGATTCCGTATTTGTGAAGAAGCTCTTCTGGTTTGCCAGAGCGAGGAACTTCACGTACAGCCATCCGATGGACGGTGTGAGGCACGCCGACCTGGGAAAGAGCTTGTTCCACTGCATCGCCTATTCCACCTGTAACCGAAAATAACAGAGTGACGGTTAGCGGAAGGGAGGAAGCTGTGCCGCAGCAATGAAACAGTGTTCGGAGCTAGTCCAAGAGCCATCAGATTTCACCAGCCGTCAGGAAACAGAGTTAGTCGCACCGCCCTCTCTTACCATTAACTGTGGTTGTAGATTAAAGGCAACGGAATCGGAATTCCTCGAACTGTTCAGGCACGACATTCGTAAAGCATCGAGAGCTCAACAGATTATGGACTCAGCCCAGTGAAGAACTGCTTTGGGAATACGTAGAATTCAGGTGTGGCTAGGAAGAGTAAAACAGAACGGTCCCCAAGAAGATCACTATAACTGCATGCCGATACCAGGAAACACTTGAAAAAGCTAACAAACAAACCAAATGAGACAGACACGCTTTTAAATCACGCCGAAGTAAAAAGGGATTTTTGTGCCTTGCAAAAGGACAGGGAAAGTGATGACAACATTCGAGGCGTTCCCACCCCAATTTGTCGTGTCCCTTACCCAGCGTTTTCCATGAGATCCTTGATGGGTGTCTCCTGGACTACTTATATTGTTGTGGAGCAAAATGGGTGCAAACCCCTGTACCTACTACAAGGTTTTTGTTCTTTGGAGAGACCATCTGAAGAGGCCAATTTAAGGAGTTTGTGTCTTTGGGGGGGGGGGTAAACTATTCCAAAAGGCTTCAGGCGACCAACCAGGAGTGACCTCCCCTGAAAAGTTTAAAAGATTACGAGAGGTCCTTCAAAGCTTCAGCTTAACATGAGACTCATACTTCTCTACGTACTGGGAATCAAGCAAAAGATTGCACTACTGACAACTAGTTTTAGTGCTCCATTAGGAGATTCCGAATATAATACGGAAGGGGAAGGCTAAGATCTGAGTAAAACAAAAAAGAACGGACCTTCGGGCGCATGGTCTTCGACTGTAACAAGGTGGTTGCATGTTTCTTCAACAGACTTGCGCAGCAACTCAGAATCCATCGGTTTGATTGTGAATGGGTCAATAACACGCACCTCGATTCCATCGTTTGCCAGAAGTTCTGCTGCTTTGAGTGACTCAAATAGGGTAACGCCGGCAGCAACAATAGTTATGCGATCTGACCTCGGACCGGAACTTCGCACAACCTGTAACCAACGAAAAACCGGGGGGATCATTACCAGAAACCAGGTGTGTTGCAAAAATAGCAGCAACGTTTTTTAAACAAACTACTCTTACAGTCTATTGTGAATTAAGTGAAAGGTACCTAGGGAGAGTGACTACATATTCCTATAGGACGCACTTTTCCGTGTCCGATGGCAAACGTCTCATTGGGATTGTATATCACTGGGTGATTCGGTCGGCCGGTACGGATGAAGCAAATCCCCAGAGTATTTGCGGCCAATTCAACTGCTCTTTCAGTTGACACCGCATCGGAAGGGTAAAATACAGTTGAACCCATTACAGATCTGAACATTGCTAAATCTTCCAAGGCCATTTGGCTAGGTCCATCTTCACCTGCAAAATAGAGAATATGAGGTGATGAAGGTTGCGTGTGGCTGCATCAGTCTCCAACAGGCTTAGGCACACATTCCACACCCTGATTTGTACAGACTCAGGTAATATAAAACGTTTGGCAGGTTAGCAAAAACTGTTGGAGGCTTGTAGTGGTCAGATTCAGTCGTGTGTGTATACGAAAAACAGGAAGAGCACCATTAAAAAAAGTGTAAGCACACACACACACACACACCAATGGCTGATTTTATAACACTGCTGCACATACAAGGAAACCATCCAGACAGCTTTCAGAACTCCACCCATAGATGTGGAATAAGCCCACCGATTTAAACCACATTCTGGAAGTTTTCACACTTCGATACAATTAGCTGTCTCACCTATAGTTGATTTGTTCTAGTTCGATTTTGGCCTGACTAGTGTGTCAACGTAGGCATCCTAAGGTCACTGAAATGTGGTTTTGTCACAATTCTAAAATATTTTCACCGGAAAATTCTACGGTGTTTCCGGAGCACCAAAACTCAGCTTGCTATGTAAATACAACGCATCACAAGTACGTTGGTTGCAGCCTTGACAACTTAATTCACCGATGATTTGAAGAATAACGGTTAGAGTGGAGGCGACCGACTGACCACTGCAGTAAAATATGAGGTGGATATGGTTGTAAACGCAGTGCAGTTTTCATTTACACGGTTTACCACTTCAATCGCATCGACAGTGATAAAACAACTCTCTGGCAGAGAAACACTACAGTCACTAGCAGCGCATCATTTCCAGAAATAAGCAATAAGACCACTCCTCCACTCTGTAGGATAAGAATTGGTTGTCCCTGATGTCTCCTTATTTTGTCCTGAATACCTGTTCAGTAATGCACTTGACGGTTTCACAGTTCAATAACAGTTCACCCTCGCCGCAGTAAGCGAGAATCATATGGAGAAAAACGGCTCAATGGTGACACGGTGGCGAGAAAGATAGGTGCATAAGTGTTTCCGCCTGACATGTCTCTCTAATATGCTCAACAGATGGGTGTCGTAATTTCAGGAAGTTTGATAAACAAAGTAGCTGTTCCTGAAAACTGGTTGCAACGTTCAAACGTTGAAATGTACATGATTTAATTGGCAGAAGCGCAATGAGTTTGGGAGGCAAGCTGATAGAGAGAGGTGCTTCCATTTCCCAATCTTAGAAGTAATTCACTCAATAAGCGCTAAAAGAAGCTACATTAGCAAGATAGTGTAGGTTGATTAGATATGGCGCAGGAGCACCACGTGACGTCATGTCTCGTACAGTACAACAAGGGATTTGCAAATATCTAGCATAACGAGACACGTGTCGGAAGCATAGAAAGTGGAATTTAACGGCCGAAGGCTTAGCGGATCACCCGCAACTCAGCTTGTACGTTAGTTTTCATGTCTCGGTGCTAAATCATAGTCTTAGTTCACTCATGAGCAATAACTACACACCAATCGATTTCAAAGTGCAACGTAAGTGAACGTATTAGCTTCACTTCCGGAACAAATCTGTACACGTTTTCAAGACCGAGAATGAAGGCTGAGTTGAAGGAGTTCGAAGCTGAAGGCTGGATTGGGGGCACACAATCGGATTAGTTCGCAGCAAGCGCCGGTGAGATGCACAACACATAGGTGGTGAATAGAACTAAATATGTTTAGGGTAGTCAGCAAGGACATATAACTGTAGGGTATCTCAATCGATTGAAGAATCGGGTTATTCACAGTCCGATAAAATGAAGGCAAAACTAAGATCCCAACAATCCAGAAGCATTGTAAAATGAATTCTATGAAGCGATGGAAGCCATCCTGTTGGATTTTTAAAAATTGCAGACTGATTATGTGTAACGGCAATTGTCGAGACGCAGTTTGAACAAGCCCTTCGGGGTCGTCTTGTGTGCTGAGTTGGATGGAATGATTTCGCGTCTGAACATAACTGGAAATGCGCAGACATTCTGATCATGACTGCTCCAAAAAGTATTCACCCACTGCCACTATACACTAGCGACCATACGTTATGCACCCAGCCTCGGATAAGGGACGGTCGTGAAAAAAAAACAATTTACTTCACCAACTTTGATGACGGCTGCAATATAGGAAGAAGGGGGACTAACTGACACGTACCGATGCTAACGCCACAGTGCGAGCCGGAAAAGTTGCAATTGGTTTGGGATATTGCTCCCATTCTAATTTGATCGAACGCTCTGGTAAGGAAGGCTCCGAAAGTGCTCACAAACGGAATGGTGCGTTGACGTACGGCGCACCCGATACCGACACCTACTAGGTTCTGTTCAGCAATGAAGCACTCGATGAACTGTTCTGGTCTGGAATCGCGAAGTTTGATACTGAATGTCGAGTTTTTGGTATCGCCATCCAAACCGATCACGCGGTTGCAAGCGGCACCCAAACGGGCAAGAGCATTACCGTAGGCCAACCGAGTAGCAACCTGCATCAATGGGTTAAATAGATGACAAACTTGCATAAACACAAGACAATGCCGATACCAAAGACAACACCGCTGAACGCGAATACAGTGTCATGAGGTAAGATAAATGAAATCGGGACAGTGCCTAAATCTGATAGCACATACAATCATACATGGGGACAGAAACGGCAGCTGGCATTACATGACAAAAAAAGCCGCACTGATCCACACAGTTGATTTCGTTTAGTAACGTCCTTTCGGACACAAAGATATTGCAAGCGGTTGTGGATTGACGCACCTCATGACTATGGAGTGATAAAATATGGGAATGGTAAAGGAGAGTGACGTCTACCCGAAGACCCAATATGGTGTGTTCTGGTTAAATGTAACTACTCGAAAATTCAAATTAATACAATCCTGGTTTAAGAATATGTACAGATATGCCAGATAGCATACGCCACAACGATGGTGGTCATTGCGAAGCACGCGCTCTTCAACTGATCGTTGTTAGCAGAGCGTCCCCTTGACACCGCATCAATCTGCCGAGATGACCACATTAGACGCGCTTTTTTGGCTTAAGCAATCCTGTGAGGACTTATCAAGGAATGCTATGAGTAAACGCTTCGCGGAGTACGGCGTTCCATATGATAATACAAGGAACATCTAGGCAAGATATCCACTTTCCTCCGAAGTGTATGGTTTACAACTTTACAGTCCGAGCCTTATCACCAAACGGCTGCTAACATGAACTCTACCAACGAACATGACTTGTATGCCTGTAGACGCAGCATACCTTTATTTACGTCCGACCACTGCATCATCCGAGTCTTGCCTAAAGTCTACTCTACACTGAACTGTAAGGTGATGTACTCACGATCACACATTTCAATTCTGAGGGAGTATTCTGGTTACAAATTCCATTTCCATGTTGTCGAGGTCACGGAGTTTGCTGCTTTTCGGCACGATAACCTGTCCGTACAATGTAACGTGCTTCTTGGCTAACTAAAATTCTTGGCACAGACGAAAAATATAAATGGTTTCAAAGCCATTATGCAAAATCGCTTGAAACTCCAAGTGACTGGGGAGAAAATCAGATGTAAAGGCTGAGTAGTTGTGACATCTAGAGTCGAAGCACAGCGGGTACAGAGATTCAGAGATGGAGTTAGTGACATCTATTAAAAGGTTCCAAATTCGCTGGGGTATTTATTGGCTGGTTTCCGGAAGTAACCAGTCAGCTGAACTACAAGATACATGTGCACAATCAGTAAACTACAAGCGTCTCTACTGCACGCCGACCATTATTGCCAATGTAAACCAAAGGGACTGTGACCCACGGGGCAAATACACGGAGGTCTGTCGAGAGCAATCACACAGCCTGAATGTGATAGTACAGTTTTTTTTAGTTCTTTTACAACAAGGCACTGGTGGAGTCCGTCAGTTCCTCCAAATTTTAGCCGGGCAGGGTGTTCCTTTTGGCTTCAGCAATCTCCGTTCCATTTTGTCGGTTGTTTCATCCTACCTAAGAAGCATCATGTACTGCCAGTGGATGAAGAATTGCTAGAATAATCTTAATACCCAAAGCCTTTAAGGCCGGTGATCCATCAAAATTCCATCCAATTTCATGCATTTGTTTTGTTGAATACCTGAGAGACCAGTGATTTATAAAGTCCCCACTGGGCGCCTCAGATGATTTACATCAATTTGCGCACAAGACTCGTAGACTTGCCATTGATACATTAGTCTGCTTCCAGCATACTACCTTGTAGGTTTGACGTCAGAAAAAAGTACTTCCGAATCGGCTTTATGGACTTTAGCAGCGCCCTGAATGAAATCATAAAAAAACCGCTGTATAAGCTTTCCCCAAGAGGTATCGAAAGACCTTCACTGTCCCTCTAGAATGACTACTTTAGCGATCGAAAACAGTACGTTCAGACTGGCGGTCGTTGGGGGCTCCCACCAACGAACTTCGCGTGCCCCAAGTTCGCCGCTTCTATTCTTTTACTACAGAGACACCAAAACTTGATGAACAGTGCACTCTGATGAAATACATGGACGACATCAGGGTTGGCAGAACATGCCCTACATTGCCGGGCATTGGCTTGTTTGGGCGGGGCATGAAACCATCACAAGATATGGCGCTACACCTTAATCTATCGAAGTACACTGAGAAAGTGTTCACACTGAGGCGGGGTAAACATCTTGAGGCTATTCTGTTTAATTTAGTTCCAACTACTATTAACGGTTGTCCGCTACCTCAAGCTGATTGTATAACACACCTCGGTGTTGTGATTTCCGCTGATTTGGTATGGCATCAACATGCTAACATTCTCCCCTAAAATTAGGGGCCTGTTGTTCTATACATCGACTTTCTTCCTTAGATAGTTCTAATTCAGTCACCAAAAATTTTTCCCTCACCATCGCATTGCCGATTATTTTCTGCTGTCCACATATCGCTTTCGGTGGACAGGCGGTGCACTCGACCTTTATTAGCGTCCGGTGAATTTTCCCCATAATGGCTTCCTGGTAAGGGCTTTAAATGGGAGACATACGAATGGCTGTACAAATCCCTTCAATATACTAACTGATGGGATTTCTCAGCCATCACATTTAGGTGCGGTCAACTGCATCCGAAAATTCCCATAGGGCAACACTGGTGCGTATCTATACACACACAGAACATACAAAAACTCCACGGTGGCTTACCTCGTCTACCTGATGACCTCAGTCAACCTAAGTACCCAAATTCTAGTAGTTCTGGCACGACTTGTTCGCCTCACTAGATCGCCCCTGTTTCCTCTCAGGTTACTAACTATTCTCTTCCAGTGTTTCGTATGCGCACCGTTTATATCGACATGCACCCCTGAATATCGTTTAAGGCGGTTTGTCTGAAAATTCATCGCCAACGATGAATAGAGGACATATTTTGTCTTGTGCCTTATGCTCCTTATGTTCCTTATGCTACAGACGTGAACCCGCGTTTGGAGCGCATTGGATGAACTGCACAGTCTTGCACCTGAAGGGAACTGTAACAAAGAGAACAGGCGTAAAGGGCTGCAACACACCTAGTAAATGGTTACAATTTATAGTGTGGAGTTTCGATTCACTGAGTATTATTCCTTGTTGTGTCGTGGGTGGCCGTCTATTGGTTACGCCTGCATTGAGCCTGCCAGACTACGCGATAAGGAGAGGACAGAGAACTGGGGACACGGCTGTATTTTCAGGACAAACATACAGAGTCTCTGCGTAAATATATAGGATGACTAAATGGCCAATTATGGTCGTTCACTTGTTCGTTCTGTACAACCAATGGCGGTGCTCCGGTCGTGAACAAACTCAGCCCCACTCCGCTGGTCGTATGTTGCTAAGCCATGTTTGGTGAGCTCTGCCAACGCACCTGCTATCCGAAACGTGTGGTACCGCTGCTGACCTTGGGAATGCGTCATTCTCTGCACACGCGGTTTTTTTATCTGGGCGCGTCCTAACATTCCTCAAAATTACTGTTGAGCCCGGAGTGACCCTCTCTCCCGCCTGTTGACGAATAATACAGGAAGACTTCGGAGTCAAACTCTTAACCAAACTGCCGCTGCACAACGACAAAAGACAAAGGGGACACCATGACACTCTTCGGAAGCAGAGCACTCGTAAACTATCCATGAGTATCCGAATTTCACACAGTTTTGTCAATACCTATGACTCGCTGCCTGTTGTCTTGATGGGGGAAGTTGGTGACGGTAATCATAGATGCAAATAGAGTGGAGATCTGGGAGACATGCGGCAGCGAGCTCAGCAATGACAATGGGCTAACAGGGACAAATAAGAAGATGGGACGTAGACAGGTTCTATGACTGCCCCCTATCAATTGACTACTGAAAACTGAGCCGAAGATAAGAGTTACGTTGGCGCAAGTGAGCGTGTTGCAGTTTTCTTGAAAGATATCCCCTGTTCTGAAGTCGCTATTCTGAAGTGATGCAATTCAAAATGCTCAATATCACTATAATCTACCAGTGCCACTACCCACTGGCCACTTGGTCACAGAAGTTACGCTGAAGTCACAATCCATCGGTTAGCATGCCCTGTTTATTCCACTAAAAACATTACTTAGTAGGCTTGTAAGCCAGCTATGGTGGCCGTTTGATATATATCCATTATTCAGCCCATGTAAAGCAAGCAAACGAGCTATTCTCACAGACAACAACAGTTCATGGCTGAAAAATTAAACCGAACCAACAAACACTAGAAAAGACGTTGAGCATCGACTCTTAGCTGTTATTAGTAAAAATGGCAAACAAAGGACTAGTTTAAAACAGGTGCAAGCAATGCTATAAACAGGTTCCAAACCGCATTCCATCGTACCGCTTACCTGTTCTCCCAATTTATATTGTGGAGGCGATGGCAAACTGACGTTTCCTATCAGCTTGAGTGGAGTACAATCGGCAAGTGGGGCTTCGGGATGTAATTTCCCCCTGGAATCCATATCTCCAGCCGGACCGCAGCGTATCTTGGCCTCTAGGTGTTTTATAACGTCGGCAGCACTAGAACCGAGTGGCTTGCCATGCCAGTTTTCTTCGTTCTCTATATTCGGAAAACCGGCACCTTTAAAGGTCTTACAAACGATTGCAGTGGGTTTGTCCTTAGTTGAACGGGCCACAGCGAAGGCAGAGAGAAGTTCGGTTATATTATGTCCATCGACAACTATACCGTGCCATCTAGATTAAAGTGCAACGATGAATGGAGAATAATACACTTGGCACAAAATTAACCTCTAGCTGTCTCTGTTTAGTAAGTCACTTATACAAATTCATACAGACATGGAGAAACCTCAAAAAACGTTCAGCTGTAAAACCCTTTTGGTGCCCAGTTGCCATACCACCCGAACAAAGCACGAGGGCTGGGGTACTGTCAGGTTACGCAAGCCGAGGCAGGAGCAGTTGGAATGTATAAGTTGGGTTCGAACCATCAACGTTTCGGTCAATAAGTCCGGGTCTTAAACAGTGAGCTATCTCGAGCTTTTGAAGAAACCTAGGTTCAAAATGTGGCCAACGAAACCGCCGGGTTTAAATAATCTTTCAAAACCATTAGGTTTTTCGCTGGATTACAAGCACATAAAAACTCGTTATCAGCAAAATAACGGATATGATGAAGTGTTTACCTAGCATTAGTCGACAAAACAAGTAAATTAATTCGAGCACAGCAAAATTTCGAACAGAAACGGATTGGATGGCATGGGTATTTTGGATTTCCACTCTGAATACAGTAAAAATTAGGTGGGCATAATAAACAGAAAATTGATATTTCGAACTTTGTTTTCGGGTAAGGCGTTGTTGTTTCCGTCCAATGAGACGAGAAAAGAAAAGAATTACCCACAACATAGCCTTGGAGACCACCTATGCTTAGTGGAGTTACGATGTAATCCTTCAGATAAAGTACGTTACTTATCCGTATTGAGCCTAGAACAAACTCATCCTTAGTCATACTTTCTGCATATGCACGACTGTAGCTCTGATTCAGTGGAAGATACATTTTATTAGGAACATATCACTGTACTATCCAGCACGAGCAGTTTACATAGCGCCACAGTCGCCGGCTATCTCAAAGCATAAGGAGGATGCCTCAGGTCATCAAAGGCGCCGTTTGGTCGTTTTTTTTTAACTTGCACTCCAGACGTAGTGGTCTTTTGCAACATACATCGTACTGACCACAAATTGCTTCTTGGTAGTCCAGGATTCAGCAGTAGACAACGTTGAGCTACCTGGCGTCTTCCCAATGACGGACAACAGTGGAACCAAAGTGATGACATAGACACTGGCACCAGGTGGTGAAGCTCTATTGTTGACTTCGAATCTTCTGTGCTACTCACGTCAACACAGCTTACGCCGTCATCCTGTGTGTATTTCCGCTCCGTTTCTTAAGGAAACCTAAAATACTCGCCTTTTCACCTAAGAACTTTCTGACTCATGGATCAAGCAATCCTACTGAAATACACTATGCGGAGGTTTAAAAGCCGCATCCACAGTAGAGGTCAACCGCAACTGTGACGAGATGAGCATACCACTCAAATGACAGAAAACTTGGTACGTGATTTTTCTGAAGGCCCTCCAAAAAAGCACTGGGTTTGAAAACGGTTATCGGTACTTCTCGATGTCATTGTATTATTTAAAAAGCGGAGCAAGACAGAGTCAGAAAGGCTATTAGCTGTCCAGCTGAAGGGTAGTCTGAGTACGGATAGAGAAACCCTGTGGAGTCAGAAAGCTCTGGAAACGAGGGTGGTGCATCTGATAATTTCCGGGAAACTCTCAAGTTGACACATTAAGAGAGACTGAAAATGTTCGTAGTTGGTGACGTCAACAAGCATAATATTAAAAATCTGTCAGCGTCTTGACAGTTGAACTGGATATTTTAACTAGCCTTCTGCCCTGCATTTCATTCAACTCAAGAGCCGCAGTGAGTTTAGAAATCGAAATAAAATCATCCACCTGTAACATCTCTTCGGTCCCTAGCTGCCATGCCACCGGAAGGAGACACCAGGGCTGGGATACTGCCAGATTGCCCAAGCCTAGACGGGGGAAGCCGAGAGGCAGATGTCGGGTTAGAACTACGGACCTTCCGGTCAGTAAATTCGCGCTCAAACCCTCAATTCTGAACCTTTTGCCTTGAAATGCGGTGTAACGGAACGGCCGCACGAGCTTCCATCAGTGTCATTCAGAGGCGGTGGTGAGTCTTTGTGTTTTACCTTAACCAGGTTGTTTACGGATAACAGGATATTCCAACAATCTTGGGCCATATATCAGAAGCGGCCTCAGCAACGTCAGGGACATAAAATGGCTACTAACTTCAATATGACCTTATCACTCGAGACTCCGTCATGAGGAGACTGGACCTTACCGTGGTGTGACGGTTTGCGCACCTCAGCGACCCATCGAGCCATACTGGGGGGTGCCCCCGCGACACTCAGAACATAGTCCCCTGGTCCTCCAGTTTGGGGGTTGGAACACGTGGCGACTTGTTCCGTAGAAATGGTAATGCATTTGTATTTCCCGCCAAACACCGATGCCTTGCGGTTGTGCTTTTGAGCCAATGGCTTTGGTTGAGGACCCTAATCGTCCTCCTGTCTAGGTGTGGGCGCCCTTAAATTACCCCAGTCCACGTACAACCGTGAACTGCACATATACAAATAAAATCATGCCACATCGGCCGTCGCGTGGTGTCACCAGCTTAGTCGCCTTACTTGCTGCATACAGCAGGGCGGATAAGCGAAAAGAGGCTACTGCTGACATCTCCCTTCTTTCTCTTTCGCATACTTTTTCTTCCCCCTCTCCCCACACCCCATTAATAACTCTCCTCTTGTAGACCAGCACTAAGGACTGATGACTCCGTTCGTTTTGCATCAGTTTTGCCTGCAACATCTGCTCGTCACATTGCGTCGACATCCTCAGGTATCTCCAAATCAATCTTCAAGCATCGACACCCAGTCAATCTGGCCGCCTTCAATGTGCGCACTCTGAAGTAAGCAGGACATCAAGCTGCTCGTACTCTCGCACTGGACTCGCTTGGAATTAATGGGTAATGTGTCTCAGGAACAAGAATTCAAGATGCAAGCACAGTGATTGAGCTAACCACCCCATCAGTCTCCACTAGCTTTCGGCTACGCACCTCTGGTGATCCAGAGGCTGCTGCGGAGGGATGTGCAGGGGTTGGTATCGTCCTAAGTCACCGGGCGGAAGTATCCTTGCTTGACTGGATACCTGTTGATAGTCGCCTCTTTGCAGTTCGTCTGGCAACGTCCGTGAAGGAGTCTCACAAGCGGCCAGTTGATCGATGTCTGTTTATCGTGTCTGCCTACGCCCCAACTGACTGTAGCTCCGACACCGTCAAAGACAGGCTTTACGACTCCCTGAATGCGCTGCTGCGACGAGCTAAAAGCTCAGACGTCGTCGTGGTTGCCGGAGATATGAATGCACAAGTGGGCAGGCTTAGTGTACCTGAGACTCAATTAGGAAGTCGACATGGATTGGACTCGGTACGTACGACAATGGGGAACGATTGCTTCAGGTGTGTGCTGATCGCAGGCTGTTTTTATGCAGTACTAACTTCCGAAATAGCCGAAGTCGTCTGGCCACATGGTGTCCTCCAACGGCATGCCGGTCACAAACTCAAATCAACCACATTGCCATCAGTTACCGATGGTGCGGATCAATAACCGACTGCCGGTCGTTTTGGAACACAATTGTGGACTCTGACCACGCGATCGTCCGGCATCGCTTCTCCCTAGGTTTTCCAGGGCCGCGTAAGGTGCGGGCAAATCGCCTGGCAAATGGAAGATTGACAGATCCGGATGTTAGACGAACTTACCAGAATCGTCTTTTAGAGCCTCTTCCAAAAGTTTCACCATCAGATGCGAGCTCACACTAGGACGAGATTGCCACCTCTTTGCATAGTGCTGGGAATTTTGCCTGTGGCACGGCACCATCAGGCTCACTGAAACACTGGATATCAGACCGAACGGTGGCACTGCTTAAATCTCGGAGAAATATCCCAGCCGGCCCCGAACATAACTTGATGCGAGGAATTACCAGACGTCTAGCGAAGGTGAGCGTGGAAGCCCACCGCGAAGTGTGATGGACACAAAGCCAAAGAAATGGAAGGGGCCCAGAAGGCTGGTAATGCCCGAAGATTAGTTCAGTTGATCCGTGCGACCGGTCTCCGGAAACCACCTGTGAGTAAAGCCATCAAGGATCGGAATGAAGTGAACATCTCGAATAAAGAAAAACGCCTCGACCGATGGGCCGAATACTTCGAACAACAATTGTCATGGTCAGCAGCTAGCACCCGTCTGGAGCCGGACCTAAAGCTGCCACCTTGACGTGGTGGTCGGGCTTGAGTGCTGCAATGATCCCGCTGTGACTGCATATGTTCTCTTAGGCTCCACCGAGCCTCTGGTCGGATGACCACCCACCCGCATTGTTCAAAGATGGGGTGAAGTCCTCAGTCAACGCTTGTCTGATCTGTTTGCCTGCATCTGGGAAAAGGAGTCTGTCCCAGACAACTGGGGAGAATAGGTGATAGTGCCCATTTTCAAAAGAGGCTCGTAGTGAGTGTGGCAACCACAGGGGAATCAGTTTGACACCGGTCGTAACGAGACTGTTGGTGTCACTGATGCTTCGTCGTCTTACGGTGGCTCGTGAAACGCTGACTCGAGAGCAGCAACGAGATCCCGGCCTGGTATGGGTTGTGTTGACCAAATTACCTGCTGTGCATAGCCGCACCAGGAGTGAGACAATAGTGCTCTACTCCTTGCGCCTTGGGGTTAGGCATACTTCCTGCAGCCGAGGTCATCGGCTTTGGGAAGGGTCCCCAAAAAACTCTACTGCTCGTTGCATGACTTTTGAGTCAGACATCATCATCAGCATCGTCAGCTGTAAGAACCACGTGCTTGTCATACATTGATTGTAGCTGCCAAAGTTTCGTTTGATTTGGGGAGGTGGGGTAGGTAGCTGCGCATTGGAGGCGGGAGCTGATAAATTGGTGCGTAAATACAGCATTGTCAGCGGAATGTTAAGTGGGGGAATTGAGAAGGGAGCTATGCATGAAAGGCAATAGTTTGGATGCACGAGCGCCATTGAGGGCGCGACTGGGCCATGTCTGACAATATCTCTAACCACTGATGTGGCACGTCTCGGGGTCCCCATCCAGGAAGACGGTTTTGAGTCAGAAGCTAGGAGCAGGGTCCCTGAACAAAACCCTAATTCCTCCCACTGCCCTGCGGGTCAGACTTTTGAGTCAAAGCGGGGCACCCCAACCAAACCCCTTCATCGGCCTAGGCAACCGGGGAGTATCATTTACCCGCACAGTTTTTTGAATGCCGATGTCTCTCCCCAACCCCTTCTCACCACACAAGCAAACGTCGCTGGGTCACTTTATTGTCAGTTATCTACCTGACCGAAGAGACTTAGGCTCTCCTCTGCCTATTAACGATAAACAAAATAACACCTTGCTAATCCACAAGATCCCTTCTACATGGGAGCTTTGAGGTCCCAACCGTCAAACTGGCAAATAGGGAATGCTCGCTGAAACATTATTCTCCCTTACAATTGAGGTGTCTCCAAAAAACACATAAAATTCAAGCGTGGTTATGCATCTCAAAACGCCAAGGACGGACTCAGGTCCAGAAGAGATGATTCTTGGAATATATGGCGTTGGGGTTGCACTCAGCCCGAGGTGAACGCGCTTCGCTGGATTGGATCCCAGTAAACAATCGTCTTTGTGCCGTCCGGTTATCCAGTTGAATCAAGCTCAATGCTTCTCACAATAAAAAGGTGCCTGTCTGTAGTGTGGGCGTATGACCCAACGGACTGCAGTTCTGGCGCTACCGAGATTTATCCGGGCTCATTAATCGAGAAATCACTGATATTGTCATCCTTGCGCACGATATGAATGCCCGCGTCGGTTTTCTGGGCTCCTGGGAATTACACCCGGATGGTCTGTTCGGAGTTGATCCTGGTTGCACACACAACGGAGGCCGACTCCTCCAGTTGTGTGCTGATCATCAACCCTCCGACAGATTCTGGAACAGCGTCAGTGCTTCCAGCAACCAATAGTAGCTGACTTCCCTGGCTTGAATGCTATTCTTGACTCTGTGGACCGTCAGTGCCCGTGGAGCAGAGGTGTCCCGAGTAAGTTATTGACCCTTCTTGAGGCGCTTTACGTCAACTTCCGCGAACGCGTGAATGTCTACAGGAATTCCTTGCTTGACTTCACCTCATCAATTTGTGTCAGGCAAGGCTGTCCTCTTTTACCTTCCCTCTTCAACTTCGTCATCGATACGATTATGGAAGACTTACTCCTAGCATTTATTGCCTGTTGAGTTGAAATATTATATGTATTTTTATCGTTCAGCTGTAGCACCCTTTCATCGCCTAGCTACCATACCACCCAAATGAAGCACGACGACTGGGATACTGCCAGGTTGCCCAAGCCCAGACAGGGGAATTCGAGAGGTAGAGATCCAGTCCGTACCACGGACCTTCCGGCTAGTAAATTCGCGCTCTGATCGCTGAACCATCTCGCCCCCAATGGTTGGGTCGAAATGCTCCCAGGGCGTTCGGTCACAGGTGTCGAGTATGCAGACGACATAGATCTTCTTGCATCTGACGGCATAGTAATGCAAACAATATTAAATAATCTAGACAATTCCGCCTCATGGTTGGGGATGCGCTTCACATCTGCAAAGTGTAGTGTTGCTGCACGACTGAGTAGGATCGAACACTTGCGGACGAGTCGTCTGAGGTAGCAGACAAATTTGTCTACCTGGGTAGCTGTATCAGTCCTTGTGGTCCCGGTGGCCCAGTCGTGCCCTTAATGGCATTCGTGCAGCCAAGCTACTGCCTTCAATTCATAGCTCCTCTCCTAATCTCCCCAATGAAAAGTCAATTCACACCCCTGTAGTTACGCATTAATTATATCAGCCACCACCTCCAACGCACAACTATCTACCCGACCTCACCAAATCATCGGTGAAGGAAACTGTGACATCTAGAACCATTGTACTGCAAGTACGCGGTTCTTACAGCTGACGGTGAGGTAGGTCTTCACTTCTACACATACTTGTAAAGGCCATTTATTCTGAATATTTTGGCCGCTTTTTAGTTAGCAGTAGTCTATCCCAAATTCTCTCCACAAATAGTCAGGTTCAACATGGATGTCCCCTTCCTTAACTTTTGTTCAACTTCGTCAGTAACATTATCAGGTAGTGTACTCTCGAAAAGACGTGTGAATAGAGAGTAGCGGACCTAGTATATGCAGACGAAACTGCGCTGTTAGCTGACGATCATAGGTCGGTACAGACTACTCTCATCAGAATATCGGAAGTAGTCCTTTGTTTCGGCGTGCAATTTGAGCCTTCAGAATGCCAGTCCTTACTTAGGGATTTCCAAATCCCGTTTATCCCCTTGAAACTTCAGAATGAACAGCTCGAGGTCGTTGGTATGGATACTTATCTTGATAGTCACACGGGCCGTAGCTACACCCTGACAGATGAAGTCACTGCATATGTGACCACGACATCAGTAGTACTTACCAACTTGTGTCAGTAAATAGTAATAATCGCTGTAACACCTTTTCGGTGCTTAGCTGCCATGCCACCCGAATTAGGCACGAGAGCTGAGATACTGCCCGGCTGCCCAAGCATAGACAGGAGAAGTTGAAATGCAGAGGCCGGGTTCGAACTACGGACCTTCCGGTCAGTATGTGTGTGTCAATAGCGCACAGAAACATGCGTTTATAGAACGACCGTGGGAGAAGTCCTTTTGTGTATATTTAACATGGCTTCTCCGATCTGATGACTACAAAAGTCGTCAAATACTTAGTCGCCTCCGTTGTATAAAAGGCATTAGCTGGCTGCAGAATGTATGCAGTAAAACTGTGCATTCCTGGTGATGAGTCGGATCCGCCCGAGCAGCAGATAAGACTCATTCGGTCATTACGTCCAGTAGTACAAAACAAGACTGTTCCTTCACCATCCACAATAACATTTTTACTGACGTACTGCCATTAAAAACCTCCTGCCTACCTCTGAAATCCCGGAGGTCGAAATGCTCCCCAGGTGTTATATATTGAATGCAAAGATGATATTGAATACACTGGCTCGGGTCCTCTACAGACGCAGTAGACTTTAATCCTGCTACACAATTTGGCGTGCGCTTCACGCTCGCATGTGGGTCGGAGACGTCACCACTGCGCACGGAAGACCTCTGAAGACTGTGTCTGACCACTGGTGGCTCCGAAGCATTGCGCGGGTCTGGTGGGAACATCAGGGAAATAATTATGAGGAATTTCAAGTGGTTTTTGAAAAAATCTACTCCCCCTCGATATACCAGATGGTCACACTTCACAGATTACGCAGATTAGACTACGTACTTCGTATGTCAGAGGACCGTCTGCCTCGTAGAGCCTTCTTCACCTAGCCGTGTCGGATGGAGACGACCCAGGGGCGGTCTTGGTAACGAAGCATGAAAGCTCCTACGAGTCAACTCAACCGTGCTGTCGTCTCGTCGGAAGAGGACGACGACAAGCAGCAAAACTATCACCTTCACAGCGTGGCATACCGAAAAGACAGAAGCATTCAATGCCAATGTACAGGCTGAGCCATCGTTCCCCTACCCTCCTTCTCGTCGTTGAACGGAGCTGAAGCACCCGGAACCACCGTACTCCGGTGCGTGGTTCGTAAGCTGACTGACTCACACCTCCGAAGTATAAGATGTTGCTACAGCACTAGATAGAACCAAATTCCAACTTCACGCTTGCAGACCAACCAATCGACGTGGTAGAAAAAATTTACTTACCTTGGTAGTTGTATAGGTTACGGTGGACATGCTGGAAACAAGATTACTTTTCGAATCAGAAAGACCAGTGCAACTTCTACAAAGCTCCAAAACCTACGGCGCTGACGTGACTAAGGACAGAATAGACACTGCGGCAGTGCGATCCGTAAAGGGTTATGGATCAGAAAAGTGGTCTCTATGAGCAGAGGTATCTCCGACGAATTGGCCGAGTCTCATGAAAACATCGGATCGAGGTACGCCAAATCGTTTTCGGACGGAGAAACCATCCCGCGATCAACAAGCCATTCATACTTTATAGGTTGCGTTGGTTAGGACATGTCCTTCGCAAGTCAGTAAAACGACTACCTCGAATAGTTCTTTTTGCTAGACCTGGGCTGCGAGGAAACTAACTAAGATGAACAGTGGCCAGAAAATGAAGTAGGAAAATAGTGACCAGTAAACTGCGGTTTCCAAGCATAATCACCCATCAAGGTTACTGACACTGAAAGACGTGAAGAGATCACGCGCTCCTGTATCAAAGCTATCGCCTCCAATGCATAGATGTCCAGTTTCCCGATTCATGAGATAACTAGGATGATGCAACATTAAACAAACGATCACACTACCATCTCCAATGCCTGACCATACCTCCGCTGTACTTATTTTTCGGTGATTAAAAACGAATCAGTCTGCACTGGTACTCTTTTGGCCTCGAATTATGCGCAGTCATAGTGAAGCGGCTCACTGCTCTTCTTCTGACTGCTCCCCTTTAACCTGTCTGACGGGGTTGCACCATGTGGAGCGAAGTTCTGGTCAGTGTAGTTCGCAGAAGCATTACAGCACTCAAGCCCGACCACCATGTCAAGACAGCTCTGGTGAGGCGGGTTGGTGAGGTGAAAGCTCGTATCGGAATCCATGCTTTTGACGAGTTTCTCGAGTTGTCCACAAGTCCCCAGCTACTGTTGACTCCACCACACACAGTAGTGTTTGGGGTAGTATTCTGGTATACTGGTACAGCCCCTGGCGTCTGATGATTCAGTGCGTGCAGTTCGAGAACTTTTCGCATGTACGGTCGCGAAATGGGTAAGCTAGTTTCAACTCGGAAGTAATTATGAAAATAACAGTCGCTCAGCTGTAACATCATTTCAGTGCATAGCTGTCATGTCATCCGTAGGAAGCATGAGGGCTTAGATACTGCCAGGTTGCCCAAGCTCGGACAGAAGTTGAGATGCAGAGATTGGACCCGAACCAAGGACCTTCTGGTCAATAAGTTCGCGCCTTACTCACTGGGCAACCTAAAAACGAGCGATCGCACAATTTCCAGTGCACTAGCGTGAGGTGCATATGTAGAAGCAATCCAAGCTATTCCTGACCCTCAACAATGTGCGGATGCATCCGCGCATTGTCACTACTAAGGTCCAAAACTGAGTGTAGACATGTCTACATTCAGCTTTGGACCTTGGTAGCTGGCAGTAAACAATGAAAACATAACACCAAATACCGACCTACTGAGATAGTTTAAGTGATTGAATCAGTAAAACCATGACTGTTCTTGCATCAACATACCCGAAAGCATCTACGCGTCTTCTGTATGTGTCAAGGTCATGCTCAAGTGGAGTGGGCTGACTTTGACCAAGCCGATTAACGTCGATTAGCATAGTTAGGTTATCCAACTTGTAGTACGACGCAAATGCCATTGCCTCCCAGATACTCCCCTCAGCGGATTCGCCATCACCAATTATACAATACACCCGGTAGCTGGCTTTGTCAATGTACTTTCCAACATACGCCATCCCAGCGGCATTACTCAATCCCTGTCCCAACGACCCTGTGGCGACATCGACGAAACTCAGACGCTGAAACCATATAACAAAGGTAGTCAAAGTTACCGGAGTCGGATGGCCTTCTAGGTCTGAGTCTATTTTTCTCAAGTTGAGTAGGTCATCGTCTTTCAATAATCCAACTTCAGCCCAGGCCGCATAAAGGATAGGTGCAGCATGGCCCTGAAAATTCGTAAGCAAAGTGGTCAGCGCAACAGACCTTTGAAAGGACGAACCTATCACTTGATGGATTTCGGGGATCAGTCGGCTTATACTTCATCTCTTTCAGGAATAGCACAGCCATTATCTCCGCTATGGATGCACACGAAGTAGGATGTCTGTAAAATGATTTTGATCAAATTCAAATACCATACCCAGAGTTAGAAGCATTGGTGCATTTGATGCATTTAATACGCAATCTATCCGCGGCATTTTGAAGATACAAAACTGTGCTCTGGTCGACCATCTTCACAACTCGAGTTCCGGAATCCCAAGTAAACGAAACCAAAGGACCCGCCGGTCACAGTGACATGTGATTTCCGATTTCTGAACTGACCTCAAATAGCAATCGTAGAGACGTCAATCAATAGAAGCAAACAACAATCACTGTCTCCGATACTATGGAGTTTTTGAAGTGAAGAATTTTACAGGTAGTTAATCTAGTCAGACTGCACGTTTCACTAAAAGCTTGCTCATCTCTGTTTGTTTAATTGAGCGAATTTCCAGGGTCACCTAACGGCGACGCGCATGTAACTACCATATATCCATTAACTCACAGGTTCAAAATCCTGCAACGTTTAGCGGTACACAGTGATGTCAAGATGGTACACGACTTTCACGTAATAACTCAAACAAGTTGAACTGCGGTGGACACTTGAATAACTCTCCTATCCATTCTAGTCATTTGGCGTGTCAACTTAGACTAATTAGCCCACAGAATTTGTGCGCGACAGTGTTGTTTCCGGCGCTTGGCTTGCGTCGAGTATATTTTTTTGAGGCAAACTTGATGCATTGTGCAAAAGTAATGCCACTATGCTTCACTACGCACTGTTTTCACTATGAGGTATGCCGAAGTATTCAGGAGCAACTTCGGCGACTTCCGACAATCTAAATGTAACTTGTGACCAACTTGTTGCAGAATCTCCCCTCGTAGAAAGTGCAAAAGAATCCAAAGGCCAGTGATGGCCAGTGGTCATTGTGATCGTATGCGCTTTCGCCCAACTCGGCTGCTTACCGCAAATGCTAGACCTGTACATTTGCGCGCCGCTGGTTACGAGGCCTTAACTATGCATGACAGTCAGATCCGATGGCCAACGATGGACCTTCGTCGTCGTAGCCGTATGCGTTATCGCTTCGTACTTCCCGCGCCTGAAGACCATGGAACCACCATTGGCGAAGCGTTTGTATTTAGTTAATCCACCAACACAACCTTAATGAGCGACCATGCCTGACGGCATGCCTCCCACAATTTGGGAATAAACATTATTATTATTATTATTGTTATCCTTTTCTTATTTCGTAAACCAATTTCACTGGACGATGAATCTGAAGTTGAATGTGTACACTCAATTTGAACTCATAACTTCGGCAAACGGGTTATGAAATCTTGCTGTTATAAAGGCGTAGTTATTACTTGATCGCTTGGTTCCATTCGCGGTAATGAGGGAGCCGTGTGTACACGATAAAAAATATTCAGTGATCATGCGCATCAATGAACGTGACAAGGTTGAAGCTTAAGAGCAGGCATACAGTCGCCCCACTCTCTACATCATGCTAAGCCTCACATTTCAACTAACGTTGTAGTTCCCGACATGATTTTCGCTCCATTCACTCCTCTGCCCAGTATACTAATTGCACCACGATCTACCCAATCACGGTCAACCTTACCTCATGTGCGGAAAACTTCCTAGATAACACAACTGGCTTGCCGCTGAACCTCCAAATAATAGGCCGACCTTAGATGCAAACCCAAAATTTCTCTGAAACCATAGTTCGGAGGAGGAAAACTTTAACATAAAGTTTCAGCATTTGATGGCATTTATTCGGTCCCTTAAGATCTCCCCATGCCGGCGCAGGTTTCTTGGAGGTTGTTTAAACGTACTCGAGGTCTACTATGGGCGCGGAATTTATATAATAATGGCTGCCAACGGCTTCGCGTGCTGTACCTCCGATGGCGGTGGGAAATTTGTGGAAGAGCCAGTTTCTTCACGTGTTTTGTTTTGCATTGTGTTTGGAAATAATCTCGGAACTACAAAAACGATAATTTCGCCCTCTGTGTCGCCAAAAAAATCACAGCTGAGCAGCTTTCAACGACCTGTGTGTGAAAAAGTCTCCTATCATTGTGGCATGTGTCCTGCGAAACCAAGTCAAGGAATTCGTCACTGGTCACAACATGCTATATCAGGCGCAAGGCTATACTGAACCATCGATAGTGATTTTGGTAGAATTAGGTGTTTATGGGCAGAACAAGCAGACAGCACAATAGGGTGGCCAGTGCTTTCCAAGCCCTGGCACAAATTAAACGGAGTGAAGCCATATTTTGGGTGCACGTAACACCCTCATCCGGTAAATATTGTGGATATGCTGAACTACGGGTATGGTAGGTATGGTACCGTCATCGCAACGCCGTACTTGGGTCCGTGGACAGCCCCGTACGTGAACCTCTTGGGTGAGTTGTTTAGGGTTGTTAGTGAAGTTAGATTCGCCAAGGAATCGTCGCAAATTGAGACCGGCATGGATTAAGGGTACTTTTGGTCCATTGAGGGCGCACTGTGTTTCATTTCTGTCATTCAGACAAGGCAGTAAGACAGCCGTGTCTACATCCGGCACACAAAATAGGAAAAGTCTCAGAAAGACTTCTAGAGACACCATGATGTGAGTTATACTGCGGCCGGAAATAACAAACGGCCAGAAGTGGTCACAATTCCTGACTAACTAACATCTTTTGACCCGGTTTTCAAATAGCTGAGGAAACCTTGTCCATATGGAGCATGCAGACATGGTTCTCATCTTCAAAGAGGAGGAAGGTGCAGGTGTTTTTGACTGAACTGACCAATGTCCTTTGTTATGCACCGTGCACTCAGAGTGTAAGGTAGTAATGATGTTTATTCACAACTAGTGGGTAGCATGGTCGGATAGGCATGATCATAAGATTACATTCAGAATTAAGCATGAGTTTGTTCGTTACTTGTAGCTAATAGGCCGAGTTGGCGAGAAGGTATAGTCAAGAGCAGGAAGGGATTAGTTGCGGGTGTGCTATCAAACTGGGTATGGCAGTGCCGTGCCATCATTGCACTGACGTACTTCGGTTTCTGGACAGCCCGTAACGGACGTCATGTTTGAGATGATTGGGCTGGGATGTGCAATTCTGTGAGCAGCGCGGTTTTTGAGTTGGCCAAGGGAATTTGCAGAGGTAGGACGAAGCCAATAAGATCGCAGGTATTTTTCTGGTCCGTTTGGGGATCTCTGGGGATGTAAATCACTGACCAGGTGGGATGGAACACAGCAAACAGGGCGTCCAAACCGGTTATTGCCGGGTGTTGAGCAGACTTGACATTAAGTACCCGCCCACTCAATAGGTCTTCGTTGCCCCTGCATCCATGGGTGCACGTATGATGACGCACGTGTTCCTTGGATCCAGGGCTCAAGTCTATACCACTCGGTCTACGGCTGATACATATACACCTCTTTAGCTTTAACTTCACTGTGCTCAAAATGCATACGGTTGCTGGATAATCGATGTACACACGAGACTAATTGAGCAAGTAGTGGGTTTACTCTTATAACAGTAAGACTGCAGGTTCAGCGTGGACACCCATTTGGAATGGAGGACAAAATGATTTAGTAAGCACTTGGTGAGTTGGCCACTACAACTTTGTTTAATTGCATGTTTTAAAGGATTTGTACGGTGTGTACGAGTCGTAATTGATTATACATTTTTCATTTCAGAAATCCTGTCGAGTAAAAGCGGCTTCCTGAAACTGAGAACTGGATTGACCACATATTACGTTTGTGCCGATACAACCAATAAATGGAAACATGATTTTTAAAGGTGGTTGTGTATTTTTAGGCATGGGGTTGGCAAACGGATGACATGTATAGATATGAAGGACCGCCGTTGGTCGTTGGATTGGTCTATTATGTATATTGGGGCACTAGTCAGTTACGAGGATGTGTACGGGCCCTTCAGTTACTATAAGTAGCCACGGTAGGCAACGTCGAGTACG
Source organism: Clonorchis sinensis (assembly GCA_003604175.2). Lineage (NCBI taxonomy): Eukaryota > Metazoa > Platyhelminthes > Trematoda > Opisthorchiida > Opisthorchiidae > Clonorchis > Clonorchis sinensis. Next base: position 119,049,035 of record CM030369.1, read on the forward strand.
GTTATAAGCGTGACGGGCCGTGGTTGGCCATCGGGTTAGGCTGTTGAGCCTAGTTGAGGCCTCATATTCGGCGTTGCGCATAGACACAGGCCTAGCAATTGCCATAAGTAGCCAAGGTAGGCGACATCGACTGCAGTTATGAGTATGACAGACCCACGTTGGCGTTAGATTAGGATACCACGCATAGTTGAGGCCTTATTTTCAACGGCCCACATAGTTTCTGGCCTGGTGTTTACTATAGGTAACAGGGATAAGCGACATCGCTACAAATGTGCGTGAGAGACAGTCGTTGGTCATTGGATTAGGTTATTGTACATAGGTGAGGCCTCATAAGCAGCGTCGCACATAAAAGTGGGCCTAGCAGTTACAACAAGTATTCGAGATGATTGAAAACGCGTACAGTTATGATTATGAAAGACCGTCATTGGCCATAAATTAGGTCGCCGTGTATAGGTGAGGCCTCATAATCAGCGTCACACATGGACATGGGCCTAGCAGTTACGATACGTAGCGAAGAGAGGCGATATTGAATACAGTTATGAGTATGACTGGTTCGTCATTCCTCGTTTGGATTAAGTCATCGTGTAGGTGGGGCCTCATAATCAGCGCCGCACATTGACACGGGGCTAGCATGCTGCAGTGACGACAAGTAGTCGAGGTGAGTGACAACGATTATCGTTATCATGATGACCGCTTTATGGCGTATTCCACCTATGATGAGAAATATTCTAATAGAAATGATACCATTGTGTTGGTAATTTACCGAAGGTTACCTCCTGACGCTGTATTATCCACGGGCTAGTTATGCATAGCTGAGAAATGCAATCATCCACAGAGATTGCCCTCGCATATCCACTGCACAATTAGTGCTGTTTTCTGACAATTATGTACTTAATGGAAGCTGAGCTCCATATGAAAAAGTGTTGTGATGAAGTACGCTGAACAAAATTATCTCGTCCATTAAATCTGGGGAGTATAAAGCAAACAAACGTTGATGACCGGTTTTCCTGGGTGGATTCTGCATAGAATATTCTGTAGATGTTATTTTATTCTTAAATAACGCGAAAATACGGTAAAGTGCGATTTTGTGTTTTATATCTCGTAAACCGGTAGCAAAATGCGAATCGGTGATGGTCCGTGCCCTTGAAATTTCGCTCACTTAAACAAAATGCTATGAGCAACATATCACCTACGAGTGTAAATGGATTATACTAACTCCCCGCAAAAGTCGCAACCTAACCCTATAGTTCCGGCGAAAATAATTTGGGTGTGCTTCTAGTGAGCGGCTGCTCGATGTTCTCTTCGACATAAGAGCTTTCCTGCTCTCGTGCCCGTTTAGTGGCGACCACGTTTACATTTGGATACAGCTCACCGCCTATGGCGCTGTCCTCTTTCCCCACCCAAAACTCCTGTACCACAGTCCCGCCAGTATGCCTTTATTCTGACTGTAACCTTATGATCATGCCTGACGGCATACCCTTGAAGTTGGGAATAAACATTATTATTATTACATTCTGCGGATATTGGTTGTCACTGTGGCGAATGATCTTCCTCTTAGGCACATGGGAATGAGCAGCAACACTGAACGAACTAGATCACGGTTGCAGTCCGTAAGCTTATTTCCAAAGAAAAGCCCATGTTTGTCACCAGGTTCCCATCGACAGTTAACTCACAGTGTTGGAACGCCGTGCAACGTGATATGCACTCTTTACGGTTGCGTCTATGCGTATAATTACACGAAACGTTCAAGTTGTCGGTTGTATTAACATCTCCTCCAAGTCTGTCAATAGACGGCTTTCATGTTTGTAGATTCTTCACGATTGATCGTTCAGGTCGCCAGGGTGCGGCGACATCAATGTTCACCAATGGTGCTTTGCTACCTTGCAACCCCAATTTATTTGAAGGCCGTGTCGTGGGGAGAAGAATAAGAATGAATGGGGAAGTGACCTAGTGAGCCCACTACGATCGTTCCGAGATGTTTGTACCTCTGGACACGGAATTATAGATATAAAAGAGGAAGCACAATCTCCGTTAATGAAGATTAGTAGCCATAACTTGCAGCGTCTTCAACCATGCACCGGAGGATGACGCCGTACCCAAACCTTTCGTAGTCGCATTCATGCCGCTATACTGGGTCCAGGTTGATCACTCCTCTTTTGCTTGCATCACTCTGGTTTGGGCACGTAAAATCCCACTCCTCGTCAAACGGTGCTTCGGTATGTTATTACATGCCCAAACCGAAGCATTATTCAAATAAAGCTCTTGTCGTACAACGGACTACTCGTTTTCTAACGGTGTCTTTACGGAGTCCTTGCACAAACTGTGCGAATTATGTTTGTTGACGTCTCAGGTCGGCTGCTTACAAGGGCTACTTCTCTCAACCATTCAAAAACCAGCCCGCACTTTAAGGTGACAATTGAAATTGATAACTGGAACCGATAGTTGAAATCCAGGGGTACACCGCTGCCTGTCTCCAGTCAGCAAAAGGAAGCCCAACCTTGAACATTCGTGCATATGTCATGTCACATTACAATCAAAGTTTACGCAGATTCCAAGGTGCACAAAGCGCGCCACAACCTTGAATTTCTCTTCTGGGATTGAAAGTGGAGTGTTTAGCGACTGCGCATTCCGGAGTGATGCGGAGCGTTCCGAAATACGGGACCTTGGTTAACTCGTCTAAAATATCTGTGAAGTCCCTTCTTCAGACGAACGATGTCGCTTGCGTAGTCCAGATAGACAAGGTTTTTGTTAGCGGCTATTTGCACAGCATGGTTTCAAAGGTCTTGTTTGCTTTGCATCACACCTGAAAAGTCTAAAGGGCTACTGCAAGACTGGGGGGCTCGGAACCTAAGCTCATGCTTGTTGATGGGCCGATTGAGGTAGTAGACAAATTTGTTTACCTTGGCAGCTGTATCAGTCCCGGTGGTCTGGCGAAAGATGATATTTCCATCCGTATTGGGAAGGAAACAGCTTTTTGTGGACATGCGTCACCTGTGACCTAGGCGTGACATCAGCTTAACCTCCAAGGGTCGAGTTTACAATGCCGTGTGCGGCCCTATTATTCTACGGATAAAACCTGGCCGCTGCGCGCCGAGGACGTCAAAGACTTTAGTGTTTGACCATTGATATCTTCGGAGCATTGTCCGAGTCTGGTGGGAACACCGGATCAGCAATGCTGAAGTACGTCGAATGGTATTCGGAAGAAATAAGTCACCACGGTAGATGAACTGATCACACTGCATAGGTTGCGCTAGCTAGATGTGCTGCGTATGCCAGTCGACCGACTTTCCTCGAAGGGTCCTTTTCGCACCATCACGTGTAGGTTGGAAACGAGCCGAGGTGGTCAAACAATGATTTAGCAGCGAAGTATAAAAGCCTTACCAGGTCAGCTGGCCATTGCCCTCTTCCTCGATGGGGACACCGTGATGTGCCTCATCAATGGTTACAGACATTGGAGCAAGAAGAACAGACCGGTCAACATACCGAAATACCATGGGGAATTTTCGATACCTATGAAGTCCTGATAGCTGAGATGTAGTCTGCACATTCTCCAACAGTTTGAAGCCCTTCTAGAGCTCTAGGGTCAATACTTCACTAATCGCGATGGTTGCAGCAGTTTGATTCCCTGTAATTGCCGCATTCGCTGAAGTCCCTGAAGATGGATCACACACACCGAATCTTTCCAGCTGTCTGAGAAGTCTTCTTCCTTGAATCGATGCAAATTGACAAACGCTGACAGTCAACTCATTCTCATTGTGAACAAAGCGAGTGGGAGGCCATCCTGGATCAGTAACTCAAGCAGATATGAGCCTAAATCTCCGAGGCTGCAGGTTCACCGCCCATAGTTCTTTGCAGTTTAAGGATAGATAGACATTCAAGGGTAGATATCAGCAGTTCGTCATTAGAGATGTTCCTAAAGGCTCAACGCACTTCTCAAGGTTGTTGCACCAGTTTCCATGATGGTTATGCTTACAGACCGTTTTCCTTAATCGTTCACAGATTAGTCGAAACGATTTTTCGGAATTCCTGGCGCTTTTCTCCATTCACTTGACATTCCGTGTGCATCAGACTGTCATGAGGAGAATGGACCTTACCGGGTGTGTGACGGATTGCGACCCATCGAGCTATACTGGGGGGTGCCTCGCGACACCTCAGAATCTCCCCATACCAGGTTGGTCATGGTTAGAGGTCCACGAACATAGTCCCCTGGTCCTCCAGTTTGGGGTTGAACACGTGGCGACTTGTTCCAGAAATGGTAATGCATTTGTATTTCCTGCCAAACACCGATGCCTTGCGGTTGTGCTTTTGAGCCAATGGCTTTGGTTGAGGACCAATCGTCCTCCTGTCTAGGTGTGGGCGCCCTTAAATTACCCCAGTCCACGTACAACCGTGAACTGCACATATACAAATAAAATCGCCAGTCGGTCGCGTGGTGTCACCAGCTTAGTCGCCTTACTTGCTGCATACAGCAGGGCGGATAAGCGAAAGAGGCTACTGTTGACACCTCCTTTCTTTTTTCGTATTAGACTTTTCTTTTCCTCTCTCCCCACACCCCATTAATAACTCTCCTCTTGTAGACCAGCACTAAGTGACTGATGACTCCGTTCGTTTTGCATCAGTTTTGCCTGCAACATCTGCTCGTCACATTGCGTCGATATCCAGGTATCTCCAAACCACCAGCTATCAACACACCCAGTCAATCTGGCCGCCTTTTCAATGTGCGCACTCAAAGTAAGCAGGACATCAAGCTGCTGTACTCTCGCACTGACTCGCTTGGAATTAATGGGTAATGTGTCTCAGAACAAGAATTCAAGATGCAAGCACAGTGGATTGAGCCAACCAATTTATCAGTCTCCACTAGTTTCGGCTACCGCACCTCTGGTGATCCAGAGGTTGCTGCGGAGGGCTTTGCAGGGGCATGTAGTAACGGTACTTTCTCAGCTTAGTTCTCGGTCTGAGCCTCCCAAGCTAGCGTGCGTGCCAAAACAACCACCAAAGGTGTACAAGATATATTAACGCCCCAAACGAAGTCAAGAGCATTTGTACAGCGCTTCATATATAGCGTAAGCGGTAATAACTTTCTGGAAATTCTGACGCGTTCTGGATGCACCATTGGCAACCGGCAATCGCCAATACTGGGTCATGATTGGCTGTTGGGTCCAGATTTTCGACCAATCAGATCTGGGCTTGATGCCGGACCGGCAAGCGTCCCGAATTCCTGGCCAATCTTGTGTGGGATAGGCTTTTTGGCTGAAGCAGCACCCGACTGCGGGCGGTAAAAGGGATCTGTGTGGAATTCCGCCTAACACCTCCCCCTCGAAGTTTGTTGACGTAGCTTCGAAGCCGAGGGTTCACCTGCAGTGGCCTCACTGGCTTGCGGATCCTGTCTGTCCAGCGTCGTGGTTGTAATCCGTGCTCAGGCCGGGCCTCCGACGAAGCAGCTGATGGATTTTCTGGAATGGTGCCGAGATCAAAGGTGTCCAGAAGCATCTCTAGACTCAGCTCACTCGGTCCTGAGGGCAGGATCTGCGCACCTGTCGGCCGGATTTGGTTTTGTGGCGGATCCACCTGGCGGGGCCAACTTGAATCTCGTAGAGCACTTTGCCGCGCCGGCGTAGGATGAGTCCTGGAATCCACGTAGGGTGTCTGCCGCTGTAGTCACGAACCAGCACTTTCTGGCCTTCGCTGAAGGAGCGCGCAGTTGCTCCATGGTGCCGGTTGAACTGTTCTTCCATCCTGGCGTTGCGGTGACTAGCCTGCTTTTTTGCGGCCGGATAGTGTCATGCGGTGTTCGAAGCCTCCTTCGAGCAGTGCCTCTGCTGGTGACGCTCCATCAGGTGAGTTTGGGTTTGGCGTCGCTCGATATGCCAGCAGGAACCTTTGCAAAATTTCCTCCGTCGGTCCTCCCCTTTGGACTTCTGAAGTGCCCGCTTCAGGGTGTCAACGAAGCGTTCCGCTTGGCCGTTTGACTGCGGATGAAACGGCGGCGTGAGAACATGCGGACGTGAACTGACTACCGTTGTCGGATACAATAGTCTCTGGTGTTCCAAAGCGACTGAACAGTCGTCGGAGTTCCAGGACTGTAGTAGCAGTTGTGGGGCTGTTCACTGGGAAAATTTCCGGCCATTTGCTGTAAGCGTCAACCACGACCAAAAGTGCTGGCCACCAACTGGACCTGCATAATCGATGTGAAGGCGAGACCAGGGTTCGGTCGGTTGCGGCCACGACCGTAGGTGGGTTTTCACTGGTGACTTAGATGCTTCAGCACACCGCAGGCAAGATTTTGAGACTTGCTCGACTTGGGAGTCCATCAAAGGCCAGTAGACGTAACTCCGAGCAAGGGCCTTCATCCTGTTTGTTCCCGGGTGCCCTTTATGAAACTGGTTCAGAACGGCTGGTTGTAACTTCTTTGGGATGACAACGCGTTCTGAAAACAGAAGGCATCCGTCAGCTAGTGATAACGCGTCACGCCGGTTGAAGTAAGGTCTCAGTTCGTCTTTTGGGCAGGTACGCGGCCACTGATTGCGGTGGTACTTAAACTTCCTGCAGCACAGGATCTTGGTCAGTCGCCTGACGGACCATGTCGGCAGTCACTGGAAGGATGCGAATCGTTTCGGATACCACGTGGTTGACCTCCGGTTCCAGGGCAACTGTTGCGACTACGGTATCTTCTGGTTCCGGCCTGCTTGAATCAATGAGTCGCGACAGTGCGTCTGCTTGTCCGAGGCTGGTAGTGGACTGGTACTTGATCTTGAAGTCGTACCCCAGAAGCAGAGTGGCCCATCGCTGGAGGCGGTTGGCCGTATACGCCGGAATTCCTTTCTTCGAGCCGAACACAGCAAGGAGTGGTTTGTGATCGGTCAGTAGAGTGAACTGACGGCCGTAGAGCATTTTATGAAACTTCTTCACGGCAAACACGATCGCCAAAGCTTCTTTTCTATTTGGCTGTAGTTACGCTCGGCTGGTGTCAAGGATCTGGCCGCATGTGCAATGGCCTTTTGGCTGCTGTCGGGAAATACATGTGAAATCACTGCACCAATCCCATAGTTCGAGGCATCCGACGCCACAACGATTTCCAGAGATGGATCGTAGTGGGTGAGTAGCAAATCGGAGCTCAGCATGGATTTAACCGAGTCAAAGGCGCGTTGGCATTCTTCTGACCATGTCCACTTGTGGTCTTTGGTGAGTAGCTGGTTTAGCGGGCCTCGGAGGCGATGCATGGCAGGCAGGAACGAACTGTAGTGACTGACGAGACCGAGGAAGGACCTGAGGGACGTCACGTCTGTGGGTGCTGGCATACGTCTGATAGCTTCGATGTTCTCCGGGTCTGGTCGGCGACCATGTTGGTCGATGATGAAACCAAGGTACTTTATCGACCGCATGAAGAAGGTGCATTTCTCTCGGCGCACTCTGAAGCCATATTCTTGAATACGACCGAGCACGTAATCGAGACGTTATTCGTGGGGGTTGGAACCCATGACAATGAGGTCGTCCAAATAAGCAGCAACGCCGGGGGCATCCTTCAGCATCGTATCCATGATCTGTTGAAATATGGCTGGCGCTGTTTTCACACCGAATGGCAGTCGAGTATACTGGAACAGACCGCGATGCGTATTAATCGTCAGAAGTTCTCGGATTCTTCCTCAACTTCAACCTGGAGGTATGCATCGGCCAAGTCAATCTTCGCGAAAAATTTACCCCCATTTAGTTTCGCGAACAGATCTTCTGGAAGAGGCAGAGGGTATTGATGGGTATCCAGCGCAGCATTGAGGCCGGTGGAGAAATCTGCACACAACCGGATGGTCCCGTTAGCCTTCTTCACCAACACGATCGGTGCGGCCCATGCAGAGTAGTTAGTCGGTTGGAGAACACCAGCCTTCTGCAGTCGGTCCAGCTCCTGGTCAACGATAGGTAAGGCTGCATACGGTACTGGGCGTTTTGGCCTGAAAACTGGTTTGGCACCGAGGAGGCACAGTCTGGCTTTTGCTTTTGTGCACCGTCCAAGCTCGTCGGAGAATACGGATGCGTAGCGTTGTACCAGGTCCTCAAGTGAACGCGTTGCAATGTGAGTTTGTTCGAGGGCATCTCCAGGTGCTGCATGTGTGAGGTTGCAAATAGAATTAATTGGCTTCTCCAGCAGATTAAGCTTTTCGATCCAGTCCAGCCCCATGAGATCAAGGGGGCATGACGTCAGGTAGCACGTAGCTTGTGCCGTCGAGCCATTGAAGTTTATGGAGCAGTCAACCTCGCCAGTCAACTTCAGTTTACCACCAGAAGCATTACGGGCCCAATGTGTGGTCGGTTTCACGTGCGGCTTACCAGGTCGTTTCCACGTTCGCTCACTGAGCAGCGTGATGTCGGAGCCCGTATCAAGCTGCAAACGAACTGGGATGTTGTTGATACGAACCGTCACGAACTTCCTTCGGCAAGCAAAATCAACCTTAAATGTCGCCGTCACCGAGTTGGACCGCGATTTGTGGGATGCACGGTGGTGTGCGGGTGGCTGTGGCCTCTGAGACCGACAAAAATCTTCTTTGTGGCCACGACGATTGCACCTGGAACATTTATGACGTTTAAACCGGCAATAACGAGCAAAATGCCACTCACCGCAATGCCAGCAACTTGTGGGAGGCTTGTTCGTTTTTCCTGTTGTCAGCTTTCTTAGGCGCACTGGAGTTGATTGCCTGTACACAGCTGCTTGGAGTCACAGATGACTGGCCGATCATAGCCGTGTCGTGCTTCAGGTTGATGAGGCGTTGACATTCGGTGGTGAGGCTCTGCAACGTCATTTCGGCATCCTGTTCAATTCTGTTAAGCAGCCGGGTTCTGATGTCAGCATCCTGGGACGACTGGAGACCGGATACAAAAATGAGGCACTTAAACTGATTCTCTGTCAATGAGGTGAGCTTGAAGCGCTCGCATTCCCGATTGACAACACCGGCAAACGTGATGAAATCATCATCATCTTTCTTGACCAACTTTAGGCATTGGTAACGGATATTGAACAGTGATGTTTGATCGCCGAATATCTGAGACAGTGTTCCGACCGTTTCATCAAAGCTGAGGTCGCGGGGCAGCTTGGGGAGAATGAAATTTGTGTACCGTTCATGCTCCGGTGTGCCGAGTTTTCGCAGCAATAGTCTGACTTTCCAACCGTCATCAAACTTGGAAAAATCAGTCTTGAACATGTCTTCATACCGCTTGAACCAGGAGTCAAAAGTGTGACCAGAAAGAGTCGAATGTGAACTCCGTGATTGAGGCCGCGGCTGCATCAGTTGAGGAAACAGAAGACTCACCAGTGCTGGCTGCTGCTGTCTGGATATGCAGTCTCTGAGTCAGTGATTCAATGAGCTTCAGTTGCGCTTCTTCAAACTGCTTTTGTTGCTGCTGCAAAAGTTCTCGGAGCTGATTAAATTCGATTGACATCGTGGGTTCCCGTTCGCCAATGTAGTAACGGTACTTTCTCAGCTTAGTTCTCGGTCTGAGCCTCCCAAGCTAGCGTGCGTGCCAAAACAACCACCAAAGGTGTACAAGATATATTAACGCCCCAAACGAAGTCAAGAGCATTTGTACAGCGCTTCATATATATAGCGTAAGCGGTAATAACTTTCTGGAAATTCTGACGTTCTGGATGCGCCATTGGCAACCGGCAATCGGCCAATACTGGGTCATGATTGGCTGTTGGGTCCAGATTTTCGACCAATCAGATCTGGGCTTGATGCCGGACCGGCAAGCGTCCCGAATTCCTGGCCAATCTTGTGTGAGATAGGCTGGGAAGCAGCACCCGACTGCGGGCGGTAAAGGGATCTGGTGGAATGCCTACTAAGGCTGGTATCGTCCCACTCACCGGGTGGAAGTATCCTTGTTTGACGGGATACCTGTTGATAGTCGCCTCTTTTGAGTGGCCGTCTGGCAACGTCCGTGGCTGAGTCTCACAAGCGGCCAGTTGATCGATGTCTGTTTATCGGTCTGCCTACGCCCCAACTGATTTCGGTGTAGCCCGACACCGTCAAAGACAGGCTTTACGGACTTGAATGCGCTGCTGCGATTTGAGCTAAAAGCTCAGACGTCGTCGTGGTTGCCGAGACATGAATGCACAAGTGGGCAGCTTAGTGTACCTGAGACTCAATTAGAAGTCGACGTGGATTGACTCGGTACGTACGACAATGGGGAACGATTGCTTGGTGGTGTGTGCTGATCGCAGGCTGTGCTTTTATGCAGTACTAACTTCCGAAATAGCCGAAGTCGTCGGCCACATGGTGTCCTCCAACGGCATGCCGGTCACAAACTCAAATCAACCACATTGCCATCGAAGCCTCGATGGTGCGGATCAATAACCGACTGCCGGTCGTTTTGGAACACAATTGTGACTCTGACCACGCGATCGTTCGGCATCGTTTCCTAGGTTTTCCAGGGCCAGCGTAAGGTGTGGGCAAATCGCCTGGCAATGGAAGATTGACAGATCCGGATGTTAGACGAACTTACCAGAATCGTCTTTTAGAGCCTCTTCCAAAAGTTTCACCATCGATGCGAGCTCACACTAGACGAGATTGCCACCTCTTTGCATAGTGCTGGAATTTTGCCTGTGGCACGGCACCATCAGCTCACTGAAACACTGGATATCAGACCGAACGGTGGCACTGCTTAAATCTCGGAGAAATATCCCAGCCGGCCCCGAAAACATAACTTGATGCGAGGAATTACCAGACGTCCAGCGAAGGTGAGCGTGGAAGCCCACCGCGAAGTGTGATGGACACAAAGCCAAAGAAATGGAAGGGGCCCAGAAGGCTGGTGTATGCCCGAAGATTAAGTTCAGTTGATCCGTGCGACTGCCTCCCGAAACCACCTGTGAGTAAAGCCATCAAGGATCGAATGAAGTGAACATCTCGAATAAAGCGAAAACGCCTGACCGATGGGCCGAATACCTGAACAACAATTGTCATGGTCAGCAGCCAGCACTTCCGTCCGGAGCCGGACCTAAAGCTGCCACCTTGACGTGGTGGTCGGGCTTGAGTGCTGCAATGATCCCGCGGGCTACACTGGCTGGAACGTCGTTCCAAAGGGAAGCAGCCAGACCAAGAGCAGCGAGACCCGTACTACGAGTAATCGTGCCAGGCGGTTTGGGGTAAAGTCGTACTGTCCTCTGCGACAGGAGTGTGAAGGCAGTAAGGTGTTTCCTCCAGGTGACCAGCATGTCCATATTTATGGAAGCAGCGATGCTGCCTTCCCCCGAGGAAGGACGGGTTAGAAAAGTCGGCCCTAAAACCGCACACTCCGATCGCCCAACGGTTGACCGTGACCGCCGGCGCATTATCCACTACGGTCGAAATACTTAAAACCAAAGAGTCCGGTGCTGCTCAAAAGGCACCTGCTGTGCGCAGCCGCATCAGGAATGAGACAGTAATGCCTTATTCCCTGCGCCCTCGGGTTAGCCAACCCCTGCAGCCGAGCAGGTCAGACTATTGAGTCATCGGCTCGGGCAGGGTCCCCCCAAAAACCCTACTGTCCACTGCCTCGTGGGTCAGACTTTTAAGTCAGAGGCTAGGGGCAGGGTCCCCTGAAAAACCCTACATCCTCCCACTGCCTTGTGGGTCAGACTTTGAGTCAAAGGCTCAAGGTGGGGTACCTCAACCAAACCCCTTCGGCCTGGGCAACCGGGAAGTATCATTTGCCCGCGCAGTTCTGTGTCCACCGATGTCCCTCCCCAACCCCTTCCCACCACACAAGCAAACGTCACTGGGTCACTTGACTGTCAGTTATCTGACCGAAAGGCCCTATGCCCCTTGCTGCCTATTAACAGTAAACAAAATAACACCCTTCTAAATCCACGAGATCCTTTCTATATAGGAGCTTTTAACGTCCGTACTCTATGTCAAATTGGCAAACAGGCAGACTTGCTGAAACTTTATACTCTTAAAATTGATGTATGCTGTGTCTCCGAAACACGCATACAAGACCCAAGCGTGGTTATGCATCTCAGAACGCCAAGGATGAACTCAGCTCTTTCACATTTCTCCCTCCGTGTGTCCGGTGACCCAGAAGCGATGACTCGTGGACTATATGGCGTGGGAGTTGCACTCAGCCCCAGAGCTGAACGCGCTTTGCTGGATTGGATCCCAGTGAACAGTCGGCTTTGCGCCGTCCGGTTATCCAGTTCAATCAAGCTCAATGCCTCTCGGCATAAAAGCGGTGCCTGTTTGTAGTGTCGGCTTATGCCCCAACGGACTGCAGTTCTGATGTTGAGAAGGATACCTTTATCGAGAACTATCCGGGCTCATTCGTCAGGCAAAAAGCACTGATATTGTGATCCTTGCAGGCGATCTGAATGCTCAAGTGGGTCGTCTGAGCTCCTTGGAATCACATTTGGGCGGTCGATTCGGAGTCGATGCTCGCCGCACAGACAACGGAGATCGACTCCTTCAGTTGTGTGCTGACCATGAACTGTTTCTGGCAAGTACGAACTTTCAACATAAGCGTTCGCATCGCGTAACCTACGTTTACATTGGATACAGCTCACCGCCTATGGCGCTGTCCTCTTTCCCCACCCAAAACTCCTGTACTCACAGTCCCGCCAGTCATGCCTTTATTCTGACTGTAACCTTATGATCATGCCTGACGGCATACCCTTACAAGTTGGGAATAAACATTATTATTATTACATTCTGCGGATATTGGTTGTCACAGTGGCGAATGATCTTCCTCTTAGGCACATGGGAATGAGCAGCAACACTGGAACGAACTAGATCACGGTTGCAGTCCGTAAGCTTATTTCCAAAGAAAAGCCCATGTTTGTCACCAGGTTCCCATCGACAGTTAACTCACAGTGTTGGAACGCCGTGCAACGCGATATGCACCTTTTTACGGTTGCGTCTATGCGTATAATTACACGAAACGTTCACAGTTGTCGGTTGTATTAACATCTCCTCCAAGTCTGTCAACTAGACGGCTTTCATGTTTGTAGATTCTTCACGATTGATCGTTCAGGTCGCCACAGGGTGCGGCGACATCAATGTTCACCAATGGTGCTTTGCTACCTTGCAACCCCAATTTATTTGAAGGCCGTGTCGTGGGGAGAAGAATAAGAATGAATGGGGAAGTGACCTAGTGCTAGCCCACTACGATCGTTCCGAGATGTTTGTACCTCTGGACACGGAATTATAGATATAAAAGAGGGAAGCACAATCTCCGTTAATGAAGATTAGTAGCCATAACTTGCAGCGTCTTCAACCATGCACCGGAGGATGACGCCGAAAGTACCCAAACCTTTCGTAGTCGCATTCATGCCGCTATACTGGGTCCAAGGTTGACTACCTCTCTTTGCTTGCATCACTCTGGTTTGGGCACGTAAAACTCCACACTCCTCGTCAAACGGTGCTTCGGTATGTTATTACATGCCCAAACCGAAGCATTATTCAAATAAAGCTCTTGTCGTACAACGGACTACTCGTTTTCTAACGGTGTCTTTACGGAGTCCTTTGCACAAACTGTGCGAATTATGTTTGTTGACGTCTCAGGTCGGCTGCTTACAAGGGCTACTTCTCTCAACCATTCAAAAAACCAGCCCGCACTTTAAGGTGACAATTGAAATTGATAACTGGAACCGATAGTTGAAATCCAGGGGTACACCGCTTTGCCGCCTGTCTCCAGTCAGCAAAAGGAAGCCCAACCTTGAACATTCGTGCATATGTCATGTCACATTACAATCAAAGTTTACGCAGATTCCAAGGTGCACAAAGCGCGCCACAACCTTGAATTTCTCTTCTGGGATTGAAAGTGGAGTGTTTAGCGACTGCGCATTCCGGAGTGGATGCAAGGAGCGTTCCGAAATACGGGACCTTGGTTAACTCGTCTAAAATATCTGTGAAGTCCCTTCTTCACAGACGAGAACGATGTCGTTTGCGTAGTCCAGATAGACAAGGTTTTTGTTAGCGGCTATTTGCACAGCATGGTTTCAAAGGTCTTTGTTTGCTTTGCATCACACCTGAAAAGTCTAAAGGGCTACTGCAAGACTGGGTGGGCTCGGAACCTAAGCTCATGCTTGTTGATGGGCCGATTGAGGTAGTAGACAAATTTGTTTACCTTGGCAGCTGTATCAGTCCCGGTGGTCTGGCGAAAGATGATATTTCCATCCGTATTGGGAAGGCCCGAACAGCTTTTGTGGACATGCGTCACCTGTGACCTAGGCGTGACATCAGCTTAACCTCCAAGGGTCGAGTTTACAATGCCGCTGTGCGCTCCCTATTATTCTACGGTGTGCCCGCTCCAGTGTCTTAGTTCAGGAAAAAGACTACTCAACAAAGAACACAACAGCTTTACTGCAAACAATCGAGTGCAAAAGTTACAACGGCCCCACTCTGGTGGGAACACCGGATCAGCAATGCTGAAGTACGTCGAATGGTATTCGGAAGAAATAAGTCACCCACGGTAGATGAACTGATCACACTGCATAGGTTGCGCTAGCTAGGATACGTGCTGCGTATGCCAGTCGACCGACTTCCTCGAAGGGTCCTTTTCGCACCATCACGTGTAGGTTGGAAACGAGCCGGAGGTGGTCAAACAATGATTTAGCAGCGAAGTATAAAAGCCTTACCAGGAAAATCAGCTGCGCTGGTCATTGCCCTCTTCCTCGATGGGGACACCGTGATGTGCCTCATCAATGGTTACAGACATTGAGCAAGAAGAACAGACCGGTCAACATACCGAAATACTCATGGGGAATTTTCGATACCTATGAAGTCCTGATAGCTGAGGATGTAGTCTGCACATTCTCCAACAGTTTGAAGCCCTTCTAGAGCTCTAGGGTCAATACTTCACTAATCAAGCGATGGTTGCAGTCAGTTTGATTCCCCTGTAATTGCCGCATTCGCTGAAGTCCCTCGAAGATGGATACACACACCGAATCTTTCCAGCTGTCTGAGAAAGTCTTCTTCCCTTGAATCGATGCAAGTAAATTCGACAAACGTTGACAGTCAACTCATTCTCATTGTGAACAAAGCGAGTGGGAGGCCATCCGGATCAGTAACTCAAGCAGATATGAGCCATAAATCTCCGAGGCTGCAGGTTCACCGCCCATAGTTCTTTGCAGTTTAAGGATAGATAGACAGTTCAAGGGTAGATATCAGCAGTTCGTCATTAGAGATGTTCCTAAAAGTGCTCAACGCACTTCTCAAGGTTGTTGCACCAGTTTCCTTGATGGTTATGCTTACAGACCGTTTTCCTTAATCGTTCACATAGATTAGTCGAAACGATTTTTCGGAATTCCTGGCGCTTTTTCTCTTCCATTCACTTGACATTCCGTGTGCATCAGACTGTCATGAGGAGAATGGACCTTACCGTGGTGTGACGGATTGCGACCCATCGAGCTATACTGGGGGGTGCCCCGCGACACTCAGAATCTCCCATACCAGGTTGGTCAATGGTTAGAGGTCTGACGAACATAGTCCCCTGGTCCTCCAGTTTGGGGGTTGGAACACGTGGCGACTTGTTCCGTAGAAATGGTAATGCATTTGTATTTCCCGCCAAACACCGATGCCTTGCGGTTGTGCTTTTGAGGACACGCTTGCCCACCAAGGAATGCCCCGGAAGTTCGTGAACATAATAAGCCCTTTGTATTCCAAGACTTCCGGACGTGTGAGAGTATACGGCGAGCTCTCCAAAAGCTTCCGTACACAAAGTGGCGTCCGTCAGGGATGCCCACTCTCCTCATTCCTGTTTAACTTTGTGATCGATGAAATCATGAGGCGAATGCTGGAAGGTCTCCAAAACTCTGGTGTTCAAAAAGCCTGTGACGAAAAACTTATCGATCTGGAATATGCAGACGACACCGTTCTCATCTTCGAAGAGGAGGAGAAGGCGCAAATTTTTTTGGATGAACTGACCAAAATCACATCGTCCTTTAGTATACGCTTTGCACCCACAAAGCGTAAGGTACTGGTCGTGGACATGCAATCATTGCACATGCCACTCACGACCCAGTAAGAGATACTCGAAGTTGTGGGGCGTCTTACGTATCTTGGACGTTGTATTAGTTCTGATTGTAGTGCGACAGATGAGGTCAATGCACGAATCTGCAAGGCTCAGGTCGCGTTTGCTAATGTGGGAAACCGATGCGTCAAAGCGGCAAATCCCTTAATCTCAGAGTATGTGTGTATCAGGCTACAGTACGGGTTGTTTTGTTTTCAATATGAATTGACATCCGACTATGAGGTTGTTGGAATATAGTCCAGAAGACGTTTATGTTGAACTCTTTTAAATTCGAGAATTGCAAGCTTTTCAGTTGATACCCGAGTTGTCCGCCCCCTACGCGGCCCTGAACAGCGAAGAGCCAAATGGCTCTCGAGGAGTGCATTGTCAGAATCCACGGAACTATTTGAAAACGAGCGGTCCTCAGTTGCTGATCGGCGTCATTGGTAGACAATGGTAACGTAGTAGCCAGACGATTTCACACACACAGCAACAGCACTGTTGACACTGATGCTTGACTGTCATACAACCACAAAGTTTATGCAATTATATATAAAGCCTTAGCATCAAAAAAGGGAAGTGGACCTGGTGCTGACCTATCGCAAGCATTCCGAGGTGCCTATACTTCCATGCGCCCAATCAGAAAATCTGGAAAGAAACTGATAGCACGAACGCCACTAACATCTTAACCGCCATTTCTTGCAGTGTCTCTAGCCAGGCGCAGGAGGGGTCACGAGGACCCCATCCTGCTAGGCGTACTGAACCAACGCACCCAAAGATGAGGGCGATTTCGTCTGTGTACTCCAGGTCGACAAGTTTCTCATCAGCAAATGTGGTTAAGAGCATCGGCTGATCGACAGAATTGAACGAATCCCTTGGAGTCAAGGGATTTCATGATTGTAGGTTTTTTGCACATACAAAAAACGAAGGGTTATATGACATCTAGCCACTTGATTACCCAAGTTGAAGAGTACGACAGGCCTGCTGACTTAGATATAAACTGGGTAAACTATTGTGAGTGGGGTTTGCTTTCTTGGTTGTCCCATCTGGTACACCAGTTGATGGTATCGTGCTGAGTCTCATCTGGATGACATGTGGACGCACTTCCCGTCTTTCAGAGAAAGGTTCCCTTTCAATGAGCACTTCTTTGCGACATCAATTTCTATTTGAAATGCGCTGGTGTTGAAAATCCAGTGTTTCATGTCCTCAAAAGTAGACGCGGGTTTGAAAGCGCATCGGGAAGATCGTTGAAGTAGATAAAAAAAGAGGAGTGGTCCTACAAGCAGCCTCGAGGAACTCCAATGGAGACCGGTGCAGAAGAGTAGGTTCATCTGACTTTCACTCGGAACGTTCTGCTTGAAGGGGAAGGCTCAATCCAGCGTACAGTTTCTTGAATCCCTCGGGGCTCAAGTTTGTGACGAAGTGGAACGTTTGAAAATCAATCGAGTACTTTTGAGAAGTCGAAAAATATGGCGTCCGATATGAGTGCTTCGTCTTTGGCTTGTGTCAAGCTGTCCACAAATGCGAGCATGTTCTCCATGTAAGAACAGTTTAGAGGATTCAGTTTTGCGTCGGGGATATCAAGTTGCTCGTAGTGAGGTGATTTAGAATAATGATTCATAATGCGTTCCAGCATCTTGCACGGTATCTTAGTGGGGCTAATTGGCCTGTAGCTACCGGGCGGTAAGCTGTACTATGGTGTAACAATCGCTTCCAAGCAGAATGAGGGTTGCATTCGTCCATCGACTGGCGAAACATCGAGTTGAATTGTTTTGCCAAGCTGAGCGATGTTTCGACCAAGGTCCGTGGATGGACTTCATCTGCCCCCAAAGCACTGAAGAGGTTTGTCTTGTGCAAGAGTTGACGAACACCTCCATATAAATCAAGTTGGTTAGGGGCTTTTCGTAGTTCCTTACCAGATTTGAAAGTGATGATGTCGGTGGGGCAGAATACCAGGCTGCATAGGGGCCGAGATGGCTCAAGTGGTTAGAGCGCGAATTTACTGACCGAGAGGTCCGTGGTTCGAACCCGACCTCTGCCTCTCGACTTCCCCTGTCTAGGCTTGGGCAACCTCGCAGTATCCCAGCCCTTGTGCTTCCCTCGGGTGGCATGGCAGCTAGGTACCGGAAGGATGCTACAGCTGAACAGTTTTACTTTTTAATAGGGTTCTCTGTAGGCTCTAGATATCACTATTTGGTCACTCGTTGGGTCCTCTTTTCTGTCCCTCAAGGAGAAGGCCGTTGGGTTGTTCTTTTGGTGGTGTTTCATGTATTTAAATAGTGAATTTTTATTTTTGATGACGAGGCATAGTATCTTAGCTTGTTTCTGCATGTTCCATTGGTGGATTTCGGATTTACAGCGGTTCCGCATTTTACGGATGCTAGCTTGTTTTCTGAATCCCCTGTAGAATAGTTTGGACCTTATTCCCTGAAGGTACTGAGTCCTCCTGAGTAGCTTCTGGTTCGTTCGACTGTGCGCTGGCCTCTTTGGAATGAACGCTACATTAACTTCGTGAATTTTCTGGACAATGGTCCTTTATATCCCCTTCACTAAAGCTGGTCAATGAAGATATACATTCCTGAGAAGTCTGTGCAGCAGAAGTCCCAAATCCACGTTCGAGCTTCAGGGTTCGTAGCACAGTAACATCAGATGAAGTCAAAAGTCGACACACATTGGTCACTATGTCCCAAGAAAGCCTCACTTATCACTTGATCAACAAATAGCCTTCCATTGGTATTAACCAGATCTAGTGGGGAGTATCTAGTGTGTGCGTCGACATGCTAGCTTCAAGTGCTCTGTTACACAACTTTATTCAGCGGCGATGCAACACGTCCGCTAGACCCGATCTTCTGGAAAGTTTGTTACAGTGTAAGAAACAAGGATCTCTGATATGGGAAAATCGTGAATTATTCAATGGATTAGTTAATGGATAATTGATGGATTTATTCTAAAAAGAATGCAGTTTTTGGCGTTATTGCTCAGGGTTATGGGCACCTGCATGCTAATCGGTGTTCTCGCATCAGGAGGGAAGTTCATTAGAAATTTTAAGCAACACGAACAGGTCGAACTCCTAGCATTTGGAGGTGCTTAAGTGCGCAGAGCCCATGATTCCGACACAGATTGTGGCTGCATGGCGCTGGTATATACACATTCTGCGAATCAGATTTCACTGGAGGAAGTGTATTTAATGAACCAGATCCCTTTTATGACTTCTATCCTCACGAACACCATACAACGCATTTTAGTACTTCGTACCGTCGTTGTTTGTTGGGAAGTGCAAACGAGCAATATAAGTTACACACCTCACTATCATCTCGGTATGTTTGTGCTAATGATGGTCCGCGACAAAATCATCGACGAGAAGACGACGGATTGGGTTTTGGTTATTCATTTTATCTTTTTAGTAGTGTTCCGTATTGGCGTCAGCATATTAGTATAAAACTTTCCATTTATTATTTCCATCTAGCCACTCAGCTTCCGTGGTGGCTATGAAAGAAATGTCGTTACAACCACGGAGCCCACATCTTGTGCATTCAGTGAGCTAAATTTTCGAGAAATTAAACGGTAACACTCAATCACAAAATGTTCTTTTTGCGGTTGGTCATTGTACTCCGACTAGCAAGCTTAAACTCTCGTTGCTTACCACAGAAAGTGTGAAAAATAGATCCATTCCGTCCTAAAAGACCCGGTAACACTCAATCACAAAATGTTCTTTTTGCGGTTGGTCATTGTACTCCGACTAGCAAGCTTAAACTCTCGTTACTTACCACAGAAAATGTGAAAAATAGACCCATTCCGTCCTAAAAGACCCGCTTCCTTTTTTTCAAGATTTTCACAGAATAGGTTTTATAACCGCGTAATTGTTCACCGCTCTCACCATTGGAACGAAGTTTCTCGGTATATGGTTTGCACTTCTACCGTTCTTCCCTGAGCCTGTCCAGTCCGATGTGTTATTCTATAAAAACAGCGCGTGCTTCTTGGTTGGCTTCTCATGTTTTACTGAAGCGGATTTGTATTCACGTACCATTTATTTCGAGAGGTTCGATTGTGGGAAGGCGTTTACACCCACGAAGAGACAAAGTGTATTTATCACGTGCAAATTGTTCATTCTGTGTTTCAGGTGTTCCACAATGACCAGTTCCCAGCTACCACAATCAGTTGATAGTTCAATGGATTTTGATGATAAGCACCCGATAGACCTATCAGCTCGCATCACACAACCTACTTTGCTGCCGGGTCTACAGACATTTCCTGCTCCTTTTTTTGCCGAACAGGCTAACCAAGCTGGGCCCCACCCGGAGAACGATCACACAATGACAGTTGAACGTAGTTCATCCAATCATCGCTTAGATGTGGTTAAGGTTGACGGAAAAGGTTATTATTTCTGCAAGATTTGCAAAAAGCGACTAAATTCGCTAGTTTCCTTACGCCAACATGAGTCCGGAAAGCGACATCAAAACGCCTTGACCACCTCCGCAGCTATGTCACCGGCGTCCAGTTTTGGTGAAGACAGCGTTAGTAGTTCGTATAATCGACATTCGCCCACGCGATATCCTTTGAAAGATCGCAGTAATTTGTTGGACATTTTGGGCCTCGAACCGTCTTATTTTGCGGAACATAGCCCAACAAAAAATCTTTTACCGCATTCCCGACAGAATTCCAACGTTTCTGATCAGATAACTCCCCTTGGTTCCACTGTAATGGATTGCCGTGAAAAAGAGCTTGAAAATGACATACCTCTCAGGATTGATCCGGAACCCATCACTGTTTCGTCGCGTTCGAGCATTTGTGGGTTGAAGGTTCGGGATGTGCTCAAGCGCGTTTGCCTTACACAGATGATATCGCTGCTCTCCGACCAGACAGGTTCCCCGTTGCCCGTAACCAATTCCTTGGAAGACGAGCAAATGCTGTTGCAGACTCTAACTTCTCTGTGTAGCTGCACATTATCAAACCGCTCCTCAAACAATTACTTTGATGAAACATTAGTTGAGTCTCGCTTCCTTAGTCCTAACCAACTGGCTCGAGATTTCCTCTTACTCTCCTGGTGTCAACAGTTGGCTATGCTGGACAAATAGAGCTATGTACATCTTCCATCCAGATCTTTCGCACCTTTTTACTTCAGCGGCATTCCAGCCGAAAGTCTATGCACTTCTGGCCTATTTCCGCAGCATTTCTGAACTCGGTTCGCCGCGTTGCGCTCAACTTCTCCTTGTCTTGTTGGAATCTACTCATCCGAATTAAGAAATACACATACATCCCTCTATCGCTTCGAAATTATTTGGTTTTGTTCGAAGCGTTTAACTCAGTAAACGGGCTTTTGTTGAAGTGCTTTGACGTCTCAGTTACTTGAACAGTGGCCTCCGTTCTTCTTACCATTTTCTGATGAATGGACTTGGCTTTTGTGTCCCTTGTCGTCACTAAACGTATGTTACATACCCTCAGATAGTTCAATTTCATGAACGCCCATTAGATTAGATGGTCATTTATAAAATTCTTGCCATTGGACAGAAAGTTACCGTCCTTTAGACTGTTCAGACAGTGACTCCATCATTCTATCCCTTCCACGTGGCAGACACTCGTCAGATTTGTGGAATACCTGTAATTGCCACCTTAAAAGTGATGTTCTCGATAGCCACATGAGTGATTACTTCAAGTGGTAGACTTTTGATATATAGAGCCATGTTTATGCAGTAAAATAAGCCGGCTCGTATATCATTTCCATGGTGTTTTGTTTGGATTCATCGCCCAACACCTTGATTCCTTGGAATGTGCGCTCCTAATCTTTCCATATTCAAGTACAATCTACAAGACAGTGGGTGAAGAGGAAAGTTTTTTACCGGAGACACTATCCGGTCAGTCAACAAGTCGATAGCATCCAGAAGTACGCAGGATTCATCCTCACCGCTTGACGTTGCTGTTGACCTACGTATCCCGGCTCTCTTCTTTTGTTTCAGCCGGCCTGTCGAGACAGCTTGCCGGATTTGCTCACTATCGCATGTAAGTATCTACTGCTGGCGAGTTTCCATGTTAGCTGGCGGCAAAAAGCATTATTCAGTACAGGAACATGGCACTTTACTTATCAGAGGTGCTCCCCTTTCTTGACTCATACATGGCGTATGGTGAACATCTTTCTGGGCGAGGGCACACTCTGCACTTAAAAAGGTTACTGCGTCTTTGAAAAAGCCCATTTAGTTGCACCAAAGGGGGCCATGCGGAATTTTAGCTTTCAATATATTTTCAAACTTAGGATACTCAGTATTGATAACCTAGACTGTTTTTATCATTCAGATGTGGTCGCTTGTTAACCACAGACAAAGAATATCGGTGTACTGCTTTTTCCTAGGTTGTTGAAAACGCAAGTCCATTGTATTCGTATTTTCATCTTCGGAGCATGTGAAATTCCAACCTTCGCAACCGTCATCCACGCGCATTGATTTGTAGGATTTTGTGCTCCTAGTGTTACCAAGCCCTCATGCGGATGAATTACTTTGGTTAGTTACCCGACAGAGCTCGAGGTGGCTTGTCGGTTAAGCGCGAACTTACTGACTGGAAGGTCCCTGCTTCGGACCTAACCTTTGCATCTTGACTGCTCCTGTCTGGACTTGGGCAACCTGAGAGTATTTCAACCCTCATGCTTTCCTCGTATTGTATTGCAGCCATGCACTGAAAGGGTGTTGCAGCTGGATGACCATCGTTATTTTTACCCGACAGGCTACAATAACTACTCAAAAAATGTGTTCGTCATGGCGGTTAAACATTGTAACGAACATCTTATAGAAGTAACTGGTCCGTGAATCTCAAATTCATAATCAAATTACTAGCTATGTTTTGAAGTCAACGCACGGTGAACTGCTTCACTGCCATAACCACTTGGTTACACATAAGCAAAAGGTGTCATGACTGTTTGACTATCGTTTTAAGTGTAAGGTTGATGCGAATTAGAGAGAGACTGTAAATGTGTACTTATTTATTGTCTGTTCTGGCCAGTGGACTGTGTCAACGGTAACAGTCAAATGCGAGGGTGAGAAATCTCCTCTGAAGTCGGGTCATTTTCCAGGGTGTAGCTGGAATGAGGGCTTTCATTGGATGGCGATTTGCAGTTGTTGCATTTGGAGTGGTCATTTAAAATAACGCAACTCGTATACTTGGGTCCAAGGCCATGTATGGACGACATCTCTGATGTGCTACCAACCGAAGTATTTTGGTGCATGGACAATCTGCTACGTGCATCTAAAGAGTGGTAAAATTCTGAAGTTTGCGGACGCTCATTTTCTGTCTTCTCATCCGTCTAGTACGGCGATAAAATAGAAAACCAGGTTAAAAGGCTACCTGGTGTTGTCTTACTGGTATGAAAAAAGAAAACCATCTACTCTTGAGTTGAAGTTTGATTAATTGGCCAGGGCAATGTCAGAGCTTTCACGTATGTTTTGTTAGTTAGCGGACCCTTATCTAAATAATGATCGTTCCAAAGTTCTCGAGAATTCGTTGGTAAGTAGCCTTCGACTTCCCGGTACCCGACAGATTATAGTGAATGACTGAAAAAGATTGTTCTGGTGGTTTGCATCGATCCGCTGATTGCCGATACCGCGTGTCCGTTTTTAGGCGAATCGAGAACTGGTTGTCTGAGACAAGCACCGTGTCATCCGCTCGACATAGCTCGCTCAACATTCGTAAACAAACGAATGAATAGATCACGAATCGCGTTGGAGATTTGCAACACCTAGTTTAAGTTGTAGCTTGAACTAGGTTCGTACGCAAGTGCAGATCGGGATTCTTTCTTGCCTAGATCCGTCGGCATAAATATGGTTTCTGTTTTATGAAACTACAAACGACTACCTGGTGTCCACAAGCAGACTGCACCGGACAGCTGATCAGTGCTCATTCCAGCCTACGCTGTAGTTTACGCGCTTGAGGTCGAACAACGTAGATGGCCATCAAGGGTGAATCTTCTCCCTTGATGCAGTCCACCGTCCATTGGCTACATCGTAGCTGAGCTTCCTCTGGTGTTTTGACTTCCATTAAAACTCTCCATCCCAAACAAAAATGTCATGAAACAGCAGGTCCCCATTTGTCAAATCGAAAGTTCCTTTGATACTAGATGCCCATTCCCTTTGTTTACTTTTGAGAAGGGAGTTACTTTATGAAGGCAAGGACTCTTCCGAGTGTCTGTACACGCTGAAGAATTTCAGGATGACGGGTCTATTATACAGCGTCCGGATAAATCTGGTAGTGTGCATGGCTTCTACAAATATTCTGCACTGGTCAGACCATGTCGTCTTACTACATACCAACCGTCGGGACAAGCAATTTTTATATTACACTGTAGAACATCAAGGAACCTGGGTATCAAAGAACCTAATGCGTCTTCAACGTAACATCTGTAGGAATGTGGTTGCTCAGTACCAATTTGAACACGTTGTTGAGAGGAGTAGGCGCAAGATCTCTCGAAAACGACATTATCTAGGTGCTGTAAGTGTTACCAAATAGTTTTACTGTTTAACTCACCTCATACAGCTCAACTCTCGTACCTTGCGCAGACTGGTGCGAACATCGCTCCCGTTGTATCCGTTTCAAGCTACTTAAAATTATTTTCAGTAGCCACATTAGATAATGACATTATAACTGCTGCCAGGCCTCGTAGCCACTAATTTCTGAAACCACGGCCTTCGTGAATTCACTGTTAGTCGCCTTTCTTTGAACATCAGATCCAAACTCCTGGTCACATCTCATCTGTTGTGCAATGTTTCTGCTGGTCTAGCTATTGTTGAAGATTGCCATATCCACTGAGGTACAACCGATCTCAGCTACTATTTGTGGTCTTACCAATTAGGCAGTTTTGATATACGGTTGGATCTCCGTGTCTTTATTCCTGTATCACTTCGCCGTAATTTTTAGAGGAGAATATACCTTGTGTAAGTGCGTTGAGCTAACTAAAGAACAAATTATCACTGTTCCAAGTGGTGTTTTTCAAATAGCATGTCAGGTTCATGCGCCGTCATCAGCCCATGATCGATTGCGTGTTCAGAGCTGTCTTATTCTTAGCAGCACACAGTCATCACTAGCACATTCACCTGTGCTACAGGCTTCACATAGGTAAGAAAACCGTTTTTTTATCAATATTGTCGTTGTTATCATTACTACTGTGATCAGTGTGTGACCATGCTGTCCCCGCAAACACAACTTCGATTGATCTAGTCTGGTCCTCAGGCTACCTTCTGGCTCACTTATTGCATTTCACTATATGCTCATGGCGTGGCTACACTAGGGCTTGTCACTTTTAATTGTGTACTATTTATTCTTATCATTATTCATTAGTGCTGGTACTGTTAGGTTCATTGCTAAACATGGTACGTCAGCTCATCAGCGGCATCTACGCTAGGTTGCTTGCATAGCTGGACTTATTTGCAATAAGATAGTCATATTTGTAGGCACTCCTTAAACTTTGTGCTAAGCAGTCAGATGTCATCACTTTGGTAGACTTTTTTATTCGTCACCTGAGTTTCGTACCCATGTTTGGCCGTGTGTGGGTTCAGCAATATAGTTGAACTATTGACATAAATAGACTTGAATTAGGCTGAAATCGACTGTGGCATAAGGGTGTGCATAAGAACCATGCTGGATCAACCTCTTCGTTTTTTTGTTTTCGACGTAGAAATAGAAAAATAGTTTTAATCTTGCAATAACACCAGCTCAGCCTGTAAAGAAGCCGATCTTTGACGAAATTAAATCAGTTATGTCAGTAGTGGTCGAATTTGTTCAACTTCAGTCTGAAGAATGCATCTTCACGTTTGTTTTCATTCTATAAGCAGAGGACTGCGGTTTTAGTGTGAAATTTTCCTAATCTTAAGCTATCTGCCTACAGGATTCGATGATTGTTTAAGGAGTCCCTGTGTGAATCGCCTGAACACCTGGACAGAACAACGCTTCATCAGTTTCTCCCATTTCATACCACAAAGCGTGTCGCTGTCGTCCCGGAATTACAGACGGCTTTCATCGTTGCCTCTGTCGTCACCGTGTTATCTATCTATCTTTTAGTAGACAGCCAAGATAATCAAACACTGTGATGCTGGAACCTGCAGGTCGATAATATTTTGACCCTGTTCTTGAATTAAGTCGGTTCGGCCAATTCGGGGGACTTGTGTCCTCAAAAGACGTTATTTACACCTTTGGCGTTCATTGCCACTGCCTACTGCGAATTACCAGGAAAGTCAACCCAACTAGTATCTGGATGCACAGTTCTTTGCTTATCCAGATTAGAAATACCAAAGAAGCCTTCAAAGACATCTGGTTTAAGAAATTCACTGCGACTCCTCCAAACCAGACGTCTCTGATACGAAGTTCTTCCCGTCGAATTCTCACAAGTTCTTCTACATTTGGAAGGCAGAGTCCACGGTCTTGTCTCACAAGTGGTGGTTTCACTCTCTGTCTCATTAAAGGACACGTTCCTGAGCATCTACCAAAAAGGTACAGAGAATCCCCTTATTTTAAGGGTTGTGACAATGCTAAACGGCACAAGTTGTGAGAGTATCGAAGCTGCTCAAGAATAGGTTGCACCAGCCCAACAACGGTTTCAAAGGAGATGATAAAAAGATTTATTTTTACTCGATGGACGTTAATCTTACGCGTGTTCTGCATTGGAAATCAACAAGCTCGATTCATGCCTTTCCGGTGCTTTGACCCATCACTGAGGCATTTAATGCTTATCTGCAGTAAAATAGGCATGCTCCACCTACTGAATATAACGAAAGAAGTAGTGAATGCTGGCGGGACCGATGTATAAGTAAGCGACGATCGAATTAGGTTTCAGATTCAACTCTCACTTGCTATCGTGTTCAGAATCTGCATGGAATATTGTTCATTGATGGACGAGCGTAGCTTGTGTTGAAAATGTGGCGTTGGAAATGCCACCTAAATCTACGAAAATGTTGATACTCGAGTGATTTTTGCTATTTTTTTGATTATTTTCAAAACGAATATGCTGGACTTTCTTGAGGTTCTCGTTACCTTTTTGTGATTGTTCTTGAGTACACCATTACTTTGTTTTTTTATTAAAAAGAGCTTTGAAATTTTCTTGAAACCGGGTTGAGGACATACTGGAATACAGATTTTATCAAGGCCTATTGAATAATTCGCAAAAATTGTTTTGAGGGTACAGCCCGAATCGTACGGTGAGTATTAGAGAAATTCTGCTTGACAGAATTAGACGAAATAAAAAACAATGAAGCTGCTTCCCTCAGGAATCACTTCCGGAAGTTCCGTGCAATTTTTCAAGATTGGTTCAAACAGTCCTACGATTTCAGCACGATTCTTCCGCACCAATATGGAGAAGTACTAGAGTTTGGTTTCGCTCTGATTAGAACTCACTAGTATTAACTCACCCTGACCTTAGTGGAAATTGGACTCCGGAAATTTGACATGCTAGACGAACTTGCTACCACCACACTGGCGGCGGACGCTCGGTGCAGCTGACTTGTGCCTCCACCGGTGAACAAGGCTATGTGCGATCAGTGTGATAGGTTTACTAAATGGTTTCGACGGTTGTACAGATCGTGTGGAACATACTTATTTCACCACGTGTTAGTTATGAACAGCTGGAATTTTTTGTTTGATGTTTATTTACACAACATATCTCTGGCTCCAAAGTGAATAAAGTGAGTACCCGGACAACATGTGTCCCAGAAATGGTCCCAATGTGGTTCAAATTACCGGACGGTGGGTAGTAAAACCAAGTGGAGTCAAATGTCGGAAGACTAATAAACGTGTGTGTCGTAAGTCTAGGAATACTGCTTCAAATGAGAAGACTAACTTGTGTTTTCACGGTGCTATAAGAAGCCTACAGAGTCAGTCAACGTAGATCATTACTCATGTTTCACAAGAAATTCTTAACTGAGTTCTACGTAAACGAAAAGTTCAGTCTTTTCTCAATTGGGAGATTATTTCGTCTTTCCAATTCAACCATGACCAGAACTTTGCGGGGTCGGAGCCTAAGGAACGTGGTAGTGTGTAGGGCTGGCATTTTTAACCGTCGCGGACCTAAACGCTGAGCATCTTAATTAACGGCACACTAACGCATTCTTCTTGAATAATAATGGAACATTTATAGAACAATCTCCAAGCAAGACGAGGGCTCCACAACCAATAGAACTGAAGAAGGATAGGGTTAAGGCGTGAATTTACTGATCGGAAAGTTCGTGGTTCGAACCCAACCTCGCTATTTCGATTGCTCTTGTCTAGGCTTGGATAGCTTTGTAGTAACTCATCCCTTGTATTATCTTCAGGATGCATGGCTGTTACAGCTTAACGGCTACCACAACCAATATGGGTCACGATAACACTAGGAGATTTTTCGGTCAAGGTGACTACTTTCACAGGAAAGTTGCCGAATCTGTGTAGGCTTTATAAAGCAGTCGCATCATCATGAAGGACTTGTGACCTCGCTAGCGTGTATTAAGGACAGGTTTGGATTAGACTATCGACCACATGTTGGTTCTGGATATCACGTGGTTGTGCGCAGATAAAGTACACAACCATGTGGACTGAAATCTGCCGAAAACACGGGAAAATACACTGTGTCATGTGACCTTGCTAACCCAAGCGACAAAATGAAGCTTTGATTAACCACAATGTAAGTTGGGCTTGAATGTTGGGTTGTTCATGGGCAGTTATACCAGATTTGGCAACTAGGGATGCCATTAGCACCATCAAACTACAAAAATATTTCCTTCAGTTTGACTAAGGAATCACTATCTGACTCGAACCCCACATAGATTTAATAGTGCCTTTATTCCGAGTTCGATGGATAGAAAAACCACATACTATATTGTCGATCGCATACGCGGTAAATAGAACCAACAACCACTTCGTTGGCTTTGATCTGAAAAAAAAACACGTTTAAAAAATGAGGGACCTAGTATCACACTAGAGAAACATTACTCTTATATAGGCAAGTCTGATGGAAATGACCTATTCCGTGTAAGATTGTGCAGTCACTATGAAGTTTTATTGATTTTATACTATATCTATCACTATTAATACATTAAATGCTTCGTTTTCGATAAAGTGATACCAGAAAATTAATGAAAATAATACAACTGGAGTTAGTCGGGGAAATGTTCATTTTGTGTCACCGTTTGTTACCAGCGAGAATTTTACCGCACGTGTGTGAAAGTGGCTTTGTTTATATATTTGTTTGCGAATGTTCCGTAAATTATGTAAATCAAATGACACGTTGCTTATCTCAGAGAATCAAGGAACATCCATCTCTTCGCCGACAATTTGGACCAGCCAAACACATGACAAATGCTACTGCTTGTCATTTGACTGATCGATCGACTGCCGAAAAATCGAAGGTTATTCGCTAAGACGGTGATCGTTATTCAAGTAACGGTTTCCTAACCTTGCCAAAAAGAGGCAAGTGAAAACTTTGCAATTGGCATAGCGGTCAATATTTTCCACTAATAAGTAAGCAGTACCGCTGCCTTATACCAATAGTATGGCGATGTTATATATTATAACCTAATTCCCTACTTTGTGGCTGTACTTGTTCGACGACAAACGAGCGGTGACGATCTTTTACAATCTTGTGTGTTTTCTGGTTTTAAGTTGCAGCAGTATTTCGGGGATTAAGAAATACAAAGCAATCAGATAGATTACAACCAAAGGAAGGTAATCCCCTGCCTGAAAATTGCTACTGACCGCTCTTCAAATTCCATTGTGTTTACTCTATGATCGGTCTAGAAATACCTTCCTAACCTGCAAAAAATCCGTTCCTGTCCCGTCTATTTCGGTTTTAAATGAGGTCGATATAGCATACCAACCAAACCAATGGGACGGTTTGGATGGAATATGAGAAGCGGTGACCCAATATCACTTGAGGAAAAGGCGTGACTGAAATGGCTGATGTCTTATCTGCGAGAGTAGTTGTTACCACTGGAAGACAAGATGTAGCAAACAGCCTAAACTAACCCGTTACTGTTAGGTAGTTTGGAATGTCACAATGTCTAGTGATACCTGGTGTGAGTCACAGGACAAGTGCACAAAAGTAAAAGCCAGTATTCACTGCCACAAATAAGCCAATTAGCTTCGTTCCCGGAATTTGTGATTTGCGTAGGAAACCGCCACCACGCGACGTGCTTCTGTGGATATGAGTTTATCCATCATTTTACGTGAACTTTTGTATCTTAGTGGCGCTCACGCTTGGTGGTCGAAACGCCAAAATTTCTCACTCAATAGATTTTCTACGCAATCCTCCACAATCTCACCATTTATACTGCAAACCTTTAGGTGTGTGGACGATAATGGTTGCAAAGGATAGCCACGGTAGTCACTAGTAACGCTGATAGACTTCAACTGTCAATGTAGTTGGTAGATATGTGCTGAAGCACATGCACGTTTCGAGCGTAAAAGTGTGACATGGTGCAACATGGTCGGTGGCTAACTCACAGCAACACTCGTCTAGTAGTTAGGCAGTTTGTAACTGGTGTCCGCACACAGTTTGCTCACAATAGGCGTACTTAAATTCCTTATTGGAAAACATGAGTTGTCGGTGATGCTGACAGATTCGCGAAGACGTCAAATAAACGGGCCATTTTAGGAGTGTTAGAAACTTCATGCGTACACTTAAACTTTTTTTCGAAGTCCCACGACCTTCGCTGACATTTAATTAGAATCTCATAGTACTTGTGGGTGTCTCCTGCACCCTAGCGGGTCTTATAACCAAAGAAACTTGCGTCTCCAATCGTGTCTTTTTGTTCACTTTGTATGTGGCTGGACTTCTAATTCCAAGACCTGGCAAGACCCTCTCTACTTTCTGACAGTTTACACCAAAACCTGGGTACCTGGACTATACCAACATCTGCGAAAACTTCACAAGTGGCCCACTGTTGGCAGTGACAGACATCACGTGGCAGCTACCGAGCGAACAGAGTTGTGGCGAATCAGCTGTAAGGTTGAGACGCATTAGAGTAGAGGAAAGTCAGTGTCTTCGATAGTCCAATCGATAGAATACCTTTTCTGTAGGCGAGAGATCGGCGGTTCGTATCCGTACCCAGACGTACCTTTTAGTCAAGACTTCTCGATTATACTTTATGGAAACATTCCATACATACATTCCATGAATGTATGTTTCAACAGAACTAAGGGATTTGTTACATGGCAGTTTTGGTCCATTTGATTACAATATCCGTCAGGAATGCATTGCTGCTCTGCTTTGGAAAAATTGTCCAAACCGGCGGGTCGATATCGGGTGCTGTTCGCTCTCCTTGCTTAGCTTTTTTAACACTGTGTGAAGAACAGGTGTGAAGAGAGAGAAGAATAACTTGAAGACGACAACTATGACATTAAACTAAGCAAACGGTACAATAAAGCCAAGCCACGATAAAACAAACAGAAAACAGCATCGGATAATTTCATGAACCAGCGTTTGGGCGGCACGAAAGCTTTTCATGTGTTTATGGGTTAAAAAAGCTGAAGTGAACGGACGACTTTGACTGGTCATATGAACGGCTGTCCTGAAAGGTTTTCGTTGTACTACGGTAATTGGCGTTTTGTTTAGTTAGCAATCTTTTCCATATATATATATATATAATGCTTTTAAATATCAGTACTCAATCTATTCGATCTTCTCTACAGTGACTTTTTCTGATATGATGGCACGCAATAAAGCAATTTGTGGGTTGTTCTTTCTTAATAATACAACAATCTGTATGCTAATATAATTTTTTGTTGATTTTCCGAGTCATTTCTGCGTCGGAGATGAAGGGCAAAAAGCGGAAAATAATCCTCTCATGACGAAATAAGAAACCCCATTTATAATTAACAAAACCGAACATTCTGGTCAAAATTGTCGAAAGGGAAACTTTCCAGTTTTCAACGCGCCTCGCCATATATACTCGTATCAAAACAGAAACTGATAAGGGTATATGACAGCACTTTAATCGTTAACCATTTTAACCGGCTAATCCAATCTATCAGATCTTTTTGTCGTTCATTAGTTGTTGCGTCATCCGGCAGTTTCACGTGACACAACTAACAACGGAAACGAAATGAGGACCCTGATTTGGAGCTATGTTTTAACCACTCGTATGCTGCCGGACCAAGAAGCTGTGCATATCAATGGCAATATTCGAAGCTCAGTACAAATGTTGACCGTGGCCATCGACCGAATAGCAGATAACGTAGCCTAAACATATCTGGTTCCGGGAGCAATTTGTGGCCCTGACATTAGTCAGGGTCACAGGACCTTGAACATTCCAGTAAATTAAAGTCTGGTTGACGGTGATTCCTCGGATTTCATCCAGTAGTCTCCGTATGCATAATACTCTACAGTAAATAATCAACACCTAGTACAATCATAGTACGATCAGTTTGCTCACGGTAGTTACCACGCCTATTCAGATTTCGAACAATTTCGCTTTGACAACGATTTTAAAAACGTCTCTCAGTTGCTGTGCTACTGTCAGTGTAACGACCAAGAAGAACGGCTCAGCTGAGTACTCGAAAGTGAATCTCCTTAGCATGAGTGAAAATCAACAACTTCTTATAAGGACCTTTGCTCACTTATCGGGCAATTGCTCCGAAATTTCACCTTGATATCACATGATTGTACCAAATCATGAACCTATAGAGAACATCGGAATGAAGGATTCCCTCAGTTTCCATTTAGTGAATTGGGGTTCCTTCCAAGCCTATATCAGCAGACAGTCCTCATTGGCGCGGTCTGTACCTTCGCTAAACCCAAAACAGGATGTAAGACAACGTATACCACAGATGACTGCTTTTCACGCAGTAAAATAACTGCCTGAGACTACGAAATGCGGGCTTTTATGCTGATACTGTTAGACATATGTGTCCGTTTATCAATGCTTGTCGATGTCCGTTTTCGTTACAGTCTTACACAATCCGTAGTTCATCTCGAAAGCCGGTGTTCATGCACCGACATTAGATTTGGCCGAATGGAAAGACATATTGTGATGGGACACAGCTAAAACACTTTAATAGTGTTATCTAATATCTTTAAGTCCAAACAACTAAATTCGTTTCAATCATTGAAACACCAAAACAACTGTTTAAGGGAACTCTGGAAAAGAGGGAAACATATTACCAGTATCCTAACAGCCTCTTTTCAGCATTTAAAAATCTGTGCAAATAGGTTAATCCATTCAGTCTGAGAGATGATCTTTAGTTCCTAATCCATCCACCTGATCACTACCGTTACCGTAAAGCTACCTCTCATGTCGATATATTGTAATTCTCCATTATTCCTCAGTTAATGAGGCAGTTGGTTGTGTTTTTTTTCACCCGTCGGAAAATTTAATCCTAATAGCAATTTTTAGGTAGGTTGTGGTTATTATTAAAAATCGAACAGTACGTTTTCCTTCTGAAAGTTCGCCTGTGTAAACAGAAGCAAATAGAGAGTTTTGGTTTCGTAGCAGTCTATCATCATATTCTGGAGGAGCACGCGAGTAGAGTATTTACCGACGAAGAGGCATTATATGTATTTTTATCACTTCTGTCTCCGAGAAAACGCGCCTGAAGTAGGCCATAGCAACCAATGAATTACTCTCATTCTGTGACGATATTCTCCTCAAGACTCATGACCTTTAGTCACCAGTTTGCTTCGGTTTGGCTTACCATGTGAATGGCCCCCGAAACAGAACAGGCTTTATAATCCGTTCGTGGATGTTTGCTGTCTTTGTGTACATGTTTGGCACAGTGCGTTTTCAGAAGAATTTACTAAATACACAAAATATGGGTCATCAGTGAAAACGCTTTTTCTAGCCTGATGATAAGGTCAGAAGAGTTGGAAATTTTCAATTGTAATGAAAGCTAACCTATGCTGAAAGACCGAGAATCACTGTACAGTTTCATTCTTATTAGCAATCACCAGTAATGTCCAACCCACAAAACTCCAGGGAGTTTAAAACCGGTGATTTTCCGGCCAGCGGTCCAAAACTTAACTGTTCAGCCTCAAGCGGCTGAA
This sequence comes from Clonorchis sinensis, assembly GCA_003604175.2. NCBI lineage: Eukaryota > Metazoa > Platyhelminthes > Trematoda > Opisthorchiida > Opisthorchiidae > Clonorchis > Clonorchis sinensis. Next base: position 119,082,978 of record CM030369.1, read on the forward strand.
TACCAGAGTCATTAGCTCTCGGTTAGACAGGATATAGCGCCACTCACTGTTCACTTTCGGAAACCGCACTACGTCATGGACTATTGACTATCTCCTTAAGTGATGACTTTCCAGATGGAACGTTCACTCATCCTCCTTTGAGCTACTCAGGGACTGATGGTGGTGTGAGGAATTTTGAGCTATTGGCCATGCGTGGTGACAGAAGATTACTGTAAGTCGGTAAAGCCTTCTTAGTAAACGTTCGTTCAACTCCAACCGTATGAGATTTTTCCAGTTACATCCAGCTTTCAAACACTCTGATGGTGAGTTTACAGTTGAGGATAGCATTTACCGAGAAATAAAACATAAGGTCTTCACTGCGAAATGGAAGAGGACTTTGCAGTATCAGCACCCCAAAACCCTGCAACTGGGAAGAAACATACTGGTCTGGAGAAAACAAGGCAGAAAAATTACACACGGCCAGGAACTTGAATTAGCTTTTGCGTAAAAGCCCAAGTATTACAGACTCACTTAGGTAAGAAAAGGCCTCACCAATTTCTCGGAAGCTAAGCTAACTGCAATAAATAGAGATAAATTCATCCAGGAACTGATATGTCTATGCTGTTGTGCACAGTCCTGGTGAGACAAGAGCAAGCCAAAAATCGTTTGAAAATGGTTTACGAACAATCCTTAGATTTGTCGCTGGGCAAATGAGTGTATTTCTCGAAAACAGTGCAATTTGGGTTCAAGTAGAACATAAGGTTGACGGAAACTCGGGGACTGCGCCTACCTGATGAGCCCCAAGAAGGGCGAAACCGGTCGTGGGCTGTCGAAGAGTTTTCAGCAACCTTATGAGTAGTCCATTACGAATATGCTTTCAGGTTGTTAGTATTTTAATGCAAACGAAAAAGCAGTCCTTCAATCGTCCGGCTCCATAGATTTTGAATATCCCTTAAAAGTTATTTCGGTTGGTGGATTATCTAAGTCTTACGACAGGTGAATTGCGAGTGGACTAATTTTAATATTTTTAATGGATTTTGGGATCTTATTTTGGTGTTTTTTCTTTAACTCTTACGGTATGTCTTAACGACTACGTCACCAGTTAACGCAATTCGACAGACGTTGACCGATAGGCTTCTGCAAGGCTCAGTTATACTAACGGAGTATCAAAAAGAATGAGTGAACAACCCAGTTTGCATTTCTATATATAGTCACTACATTATGTGCCATTTCAGTCGTTTATGCATTCGTGATGCACCCTTTGACGGAAGTTTGGTGTGTACTCCCTAACGAAGTATGCCAATTCGCTAAAAATTTTAGGGGCAACTGATCTTAATGTATAAAAAGCGTGCACAAGAATCTCAGAAGGACGTGCGGACGTGAACGATATTACCCTGAGTTCGAAGTTCTGAGAAAACTGACTGATCTCTCGCTTACTGAAGCAAGACCAAATGAAATCGAAGGGAGTTTGAACGCTTTATTTGTGAAAACACCGAAAAAAATATGATATTTATTTCTGGATTATAGAAGGCGAGCAGCGTTTCATCTTCCTTGTTGATAATCAACACAAGTGTGTAGCTCAGTGTGAACCCTCAGTCTTTTGTATGAGTCTTCGAACTCTTTACCCTTTAGTTGATAGTCTTTAAAAGATGATTCTCGTACCTTGACCTCAGAAAGTATTAACCTTCGTTTGTTTTTCGTCTGCGTATTTCAGACCACATAGTCTTGTTTTCACTATCTCCTGTGGAAAATCCATTCAGCCCTTTCTTTCCTGAGCAGATTTAATTCAGTTTATGCTTTACCCAACGTCATCATCTTTAAAATGAGGTCGACTTAATGTAGTTTGTGAATGTTAATCACTCTCTTAGGTAGTCAGAGGAGAAGCAGACACCCACAATTAGCACTGCGTAACCACCAAAAAATGTTTACATGTCGACAACTGCAGTGAAGTACACTGGCAGAAAATAAATTGTTCACAGCATTTTGAGGGTTGATCCTCCTGTTTTTTTTTTCAGAAATAATGGAAGTCCATTCTCATGCGATGACATGTTGTGAAATAACGTTCCCATCAGATCAAAATAATTCAGAAGAATGTATTCCTATGAAATGTTTTGAATTACATGTTTTTAACGAAGATGGCTATCTCGATTGCGATGAACAATAGAATCCAAACAGACTGATCCAATTTAATGGTGCCAGCGAGTTTTATTTTTAAACGTTTTGAATAATCCTCTAAAGAGAAGTGTCCACGTCGTAAACATACGACCTTTCACATGAAAACGCATATGTGGTGCATATTTTTCACCTTATGTTATGTGCCAAAACACGGTTTTCCACTCTGGCCAAAAAGTAATTTTGCAAATAGACGTAATACACTATTCCTAAGGTTGCGGAAAATTCTTCGATAGCCCACGACCGATTTCGCCCTTCTTTGGGCTCATCAGGTAGACCAATCCTCGAGTTTCCGTGAAACTCATGCTCTACTTGGAGCCAAACTGCACCAAATTAGCGAAGTAGACTCCTTTGAAAACAAATTTAGTTTTGCGACTCACCTGAAACACAGTTTAGAGATATCATGAACGGGAGATTCAGGTGGGTTCTAAGTGAGTCTCTCGCAAAAGCAAGCTTGTTGGCAAATGAGTATAGTTCGCTAGTTTTGCAAATCTTTCACGCAACGATAAGCATAAAGTGAGGAATATAGATATTCTTATTTTCACCATTATTGGTGAACAAAACACATTAAAGATTACGCCAAATGTTGCGGTCATAGGACCGAACGGAATGTTTTATAAAAAGTGCCTTGGGAATGTGAATAATGTAAAACTGGCCAGAGGTGCCTAAAATTATATCATTAGCTTTTATTTTTTTGTTTGTAATTCAATTAGGAACGTGTCATTCGCTTTTCGCTTTTCTAGTGGATTTTCCAAGCAAGTTGAACTTTATTGGACATGCGTTGTACTGCAAATAGAAGACGGAAAAATATCATACTGTTATTGATTGTGAGCTTCCTTTAAATGTGATTCATCCCCGCTTGACAATGCTGCACTACCAGCCCAAATGATCAGTGTTTTTTTAATTTATTTATTATAGTAGGAAATATCACTGTCTTGTGTCTCGAACGTATAGACGACATCAGTCGTTTGAAGAGAAGGTTTTGGGTGATTGCAGGATTTGTAGTGTTCACATTCACACTACTCTCTTTTGAACAGTCTTTCTCCTGTCCCGGGATAATTATTCTGATGAGTCCACGCCAAAGAGGGGAAGCAATAGACTCAAATTTCGCTCTTTTTAGAGCTCATCACCAAGGCCTTGCCTTCCTTTTACTACTGACCCACCAGCGCACGCTGGAGGCCAGGACAGGAGGATGACTGTTCAGACGAGAGTAATGTGAATGTGAACCCCAACCACCCACAACAAAATAAAATATTGTCGAGCGGGTTTCAAGCGGCTTTGGCGCTACTTGGCTGGGAAGTCCTGACAGGCGGGTCAGTCGGTCATTTTAACCAAGCTATGTTACTGGGTCGTTGTTCGAGGAGTCGGGCAAACTAGTCAGGTCGTTCATGCGTGAACATGTTCACCTGCTCAGTTGTGAAAATCCGGAAGTGTTCAGCATCCGCTGGTGGAGTAGTGGTAATACGCTCGCCTCGCATGTTAGATGTTCGGAGTTCAAATCCCAGCACTGATTAGGATATACAATGTTGATGAGCTCTAATAAGATCGAAGCTCGAGTCCACTGTTTGTTGTGGACTTACCAGAATAATTAGGCCAGAACAAGAGGACGACTGTTCAAACGAGTGTCTGAGATCATCTCAATTGCCAAATGAAAAATCACTACTATGGTGTCTCACATCACTCAATTATAACGGCAAAGCTTGTGTTCCATTGGTTGAATCAGCCCAAGCTAATAAAACTTGACCGCTTTTTGTGTTCCAGAAGTTTGCTTCGGGTGCATCAATCTCAATGAATCTTTGTAACTGGTTATCATCTTTCGACAGGAACCTGCATCTCAGTGCGAACTCAACTTCACTCGCTGGCTATTGATCCTCCGCGAACAGACCGCACATTATCGCTATTCGACTTGTGCATACTTTGGCAACCCGTTGAACTGTATCAGAGGATTTTATTGGAGCACCATGGAGCCCTTCTAATCAGGTTGTTTAACTGTTAGAAGTCTAGCAGATGCAGTTCTCTAACCTCCATTTTGGGCGCTGGAACAAGTGCCGCCTATATTTGGTACGAGAGACGAAAATCCGAGAGCAGCAAGCGGGATTTCAACCTGGCACTTCGTGCATTGATCAGACCTTTGATTTAGTTCAGTTGGTTGCTCAGTATTGGGCACAGCACCAACCAGCAATTACTGCTTTCCTCGACTTTAAAGCAACAGTTTCTGGACAAATGGGCTTTTCTAAATATTACTGGCCAAAAAGGAATGCCCCTGAAGGTCGTTAACATCCATTATGCCCTGGATATCCATACGTCTAGTTAGGTTTGGGTGCACAATACATTGTCTGAAAGTTTTCCGACAACAGCTAGAGTTCATCAGAGTCTTACCCCTTTTTGTTCATCTTTACTATCTACGTTATCATGGGTTGCATATTCTAAAGCACATTCTGCGCATCGGAATCACTCCTAAGGAGCGAATGATGACCTGGATTGTGTGGACGACCACTTCTTGCTTTTGATAACTATTTGTCCATGCAAATTACTCCAAATAGAATATCGAGGTTCATGCCATGTTCTGACATGCGTTTTTCACTTTTAAATAATAAAGTCTTGCTTCAACATTTGCAACCCTAGGTCTCTCTGAAACTTGAGTTCGTTAGTCGGTTCAGGCTTCTTGGCAGCTGCGTAACCTGTGATTGTACTATAAAAATGAAATTAATTGTCGCGTGATCAAGGCACTGGCAGCGCTCGTGAACTTGCGTCATTTATGGCGTCAGAACCGAATTCCGCCGAAACTGAGGGACCGAGTATATAGGACAACTCTTGCTCAATGAATTGGAGACTTGGGCCCTGTGTTCCGAGGACCTTAAGCGTCTTCAGGTATTTGATCACCGGTGTCTCTGTAGCTGGCCGCAGCGAGTTCGTAGCGAAGTAGTGCGTAAGCAAATACTTGTTTGTGAATCCAACTCGTTAGAGCATCAGAATAAATTTACCAGGTTGAGGTGGCTGGGACTTGTCCTTCGTATGCTCAGTCACCGTCTACTAAGGAAAGAGTCATTTTGTATTCTAACTCACTGTTGGTGAAAAATTTTCAGGAAACAGGACATGACGTAGCAAAGTGAAATGGAAGCGGGTGTTGCGGGAACATTGCGCCTTCCTGGCTGGAGCCCATGTGATTCTGCTTGCAGATGGTTAGAAACCCTGCAGGATATGGCGCGCAAACGATCCCGGTGGCGCGCATGTTGTAATTTTTAAGCTAGACTGCCTAAATAAAATTCATCTGTCGTTGTATGCTTGGCTTATGCCAGTTTAGGTTCGTAAAGGACTCATGGCTGATCTCGCTGGAGGCGCCTCACTTCGACTGATGCTCTAGTGCTTCTTACTATGCTATCCGAGGATGCAGATACCTAAATAACATCTCCTTGAAGATATAGGAATTATTCGCACTACATTCCCATACTTCCTCCCATTTCGACTCCTTACTAGGGCTTCCTTCCTCTATTTGAATGCAAGCAAAACATCATTATATATTGCTAGTATAGCGCTATCAATAATGCTGATAACGATTTGTTGCCGGAATCTTACCAGGTCAACAAGTCACAGGTTAGTTTAGAAGAATCCAAAAATAACTTGTGTTTGATTTTTTCTTGCCATAATTTCTTACTTATGTTGAAAACCCAAATAAAGACCACTCGTAGTTTGCGAGTCTTTAAACAGGTGTCGATTTTTAAAGCAAGTGCACCTGGATCGTAAAGAAACACTATACTATACTCCGCCCTGGAGGGAGAATCCCCAGGGTTTCAAAACTATTTCCCAGTCGAGCGAGTAAAAAACACAACCAAATTTTTTGATTATGCACTAACGCAATAAATCTGTACATTTATTCGGATAGTTAACGCCTTAGTATACCCGTTTCCAAAAATTAGGGTTGAATTCTACCTTTGAATTTGATTGGAAACTTGAATAGAAATACACACAATACAGATAGACGTGTGAAGTGTTTCGTGTGGTATTTGTTCATATCGCATCTTTCTGCTTCGAAAAGAAAACGACTAGAGGGTAGACTCAGTTGACTCACGTCAGCAGAATATCCACATCGAGAATAACGGTGGTGGCACAAGGTGCATAGATGTTCGTTGTTTTTTCCCGCTGCATTTGTCACAGACTTCCGTCACCAAGCGCGGTGGCATTATCAGTGCATCATAGTACATCAGCCAATCATACACCGCTAACTTACTACGCAGTGGTGAGGCCACTGTGCTTGGTGTCGGAACGCATTCAGCTATCGTAAAAACAGCCAGAGCATTCATATTCCGGACCTCTAATGCGATTGCCTTCCTCAAAATTCTCTGCATTGCTTCATTCTCGCGCCTTAAGTCTAGATTATGTTTACTAATTGAGCACCTAACAAATTCAAGTCCATATAAGCATTTATTTCAAAGTTCAGAAATTTTAAATAATTTCGTCTCCTTTTTGGATCTTTTCCTTCATATAGGATAGGGATTATCGTTCAAAACTTGGGCAACTTCCAGGGGAGTACCTGTTAAGGCGTCTGAGAGGATGACTTTTTCTCTGTCATCTTTTTATCCCAAAAAGTCATACCCTCCATTTCGGGTGGTGTCATGAAAGCATACAGGACAACGGAGTCATCTATGCAGTGACACTCAAGAACGGTGACATTTACTAGGTACTTCAATAAACTAGGCCTCTCTATTAGTTGCTACTGGATTTTCCTCATCGTGGCTTGTTGGTTTCCCAAGCGTTAGGCTGTCTTCTGAAAAACAAGGACGCCTGACTAACTTGCTCACAAGGAATACGTGTTTTTGCGTCTTTGTTAGGGGTTGCTTGATAGATCGAAATAGGGCCTTGTAAGCTCTCAAAGGCACCAGAAGATCAAACAAGACCTCCGCTTCTATATGATTAGTTTTATTTGACGCAGGTGGACTCAATTCCACTGGTTAGGCTTAGCCGTGGATTTCCACTTTGAGGACAAGTGACACATGGTTTGTCTCTACACCAGAAATACAACACCATCTTTTGTGTTTATTCTTCTCTACGTAGAATTTGTCGTCCCGGAAACACAAGTAGGTATATCAAAATAGCACTTCTAATCAGTATTATTTTGTCAGATGTACCGATCTAACTATGGGAATCTCATCTGTAAGTGTACCATGCATCGAAACGTAACATATCCTCGTGTGTGCCAGTACTCCTATGAACGGTGCAAACAATTCTTCTGGATCTCTGGAGTTGCTACTCTAATTTCAGTGGATTGTACAAACTTACTGGAAGCATTTGCGTCATGAATCATCTTTGTGCCATTTTTAGCTATCTAGTTTTGTTTTTCTCCGTTATTTCGTTCATTATCAAGAAGATGCACGTACTATCCAAAAAATGGCGTTGTTGCAGCATGGGTTCTCAACCGTTTCATACTGCATTCTCGATAGTAGAATAGGTGAACTGGTGCTAATAATCAGTTGTTCCGGAGACCCTGTTCTTTCAAAGGTTGCAAAAGATACATTTTCCAGGAGAACATCGAATTCGCTTTCGAAATGGTGACGTTATTTTGCGGGCACTGACGCTTTTGATACCTAAACCGTTGACCCTCGTCTAGTCAAAACATTTCTGTTCACTGCTATACGCTATCCAAAACGGTAAAAGTTGTTGATTCAAACCAGAGGAAACAAAATCCCACAACTCAAATGTGCATTCGGTGCGATGTAAATGTTCATCAATTTCTGATTAAATTTACCATGTCTTTGGTCGTTATAAACTAGGAACCAACCAGCAAGTGGGGTAGCACAGCGAGTACGCTTATGTGCTTCACGAGAGCTATGTCATTTGCCTGCTGTGAAAACGTCAGTGTTTGGAACTTCGCGCTCGTTCTGTCCCTGTGACAAATACTCACTGGTGGTTGGTGATATCCGCTTGCCTGTCAAGTGTGTAGACGCCCAAAAATACAAGCAAATCATTTCGACCAGAATATGTAGACCTGGCAAAACAGAACGCCTATTTTCCGCACGATTCTGACTGCTCGTGAGTAAAGTAAATGCAGTGCAGACAGGCTAGCTAATAAGTCCAACTTAGCAGTCAAGTTTTTCGTGCTGTGCATGCAAGTTCGACTAAGCGCCTACAGGCCTATAAATAGCACTTCTGAGCAGTATTCTAAAAAGAAGCATGGAATATGGATGACTGATTGCAAAAACGATGGATCTCAAAATTGTTTTGTAACCAGTCGTCAGTGCTTAGTGATTCCCGATGCTGGTTTGTTTCAAGTCAGATCTGACTATGATCCTTGATCTGTATGACCGTATTCGTATAGGACAAAACTGCGATTTATTAGGACAGCGTTAAATGCACAGTGTGTTCTTCGAGTTACCCATTACTTGCTCCACCTTACGAACGTATCGAGTGTGTTTAGGAGACAATAGATAAGAATAGACATGAAATAAAAATTAGGGTTGCCCACTTCTGAAAACAGTACTCCTCAAAAATAACTATGCTAAGCTGGTTCAAGTGAATTCCAAAAACTTCAGGACAAACCTTCGCTTGGACCTAGGGTCACAGTCTGGAGCCACCGTGAGTCAGAATCCAGCTCGACTCAGCCTCTTGTGTGTATACGGAAATTACAAAATAATATGTATGTGGAAGGTCTGGCGGATAAAAGGAGTTTACACAGTGAAAGATTAATTTTCGCGCACCGGAAACAATAAACATCAAACAACATTGGTGAAACGAGTGTTCCTTCTATTCATTAGATGTGTATACCTCTAATTTACCATAACAGCCTAATGAGTGGTCGTCATCCTTCGCCAGTTAGATTTCTATCAACTAGTGGTTTGTTTCATTATGTTTTAACCCAAGTGGGAACTATCAGACGATGTGATTTACCAAGAAGACATATTCTGCAGTAAAAAACGCACACATTGTTACTTAGCGGGTTGTTGCAAACTGTTGGTTTACTCTGTTATACCCAGTCTTGCCCCTAGCCTTTATTACCTATAGTCGACTTTACAAACATAAAGTGTGTTACGGCGCGGTGTGACGAATGTAGACAGAGCTGAGTTATTGACTCTTTCAACTTTATTTGGCAGGCGATTCGCTTCGAGAGGAGTTATTGTACCATTTCTGTTGTTGACGTTAGCTGGGATAGTTCGTCAATAAGCCCAATTCGGTCGTACATTGCACTTCCAGTAAAAATGGACCGGAATACTGGCAACCCAGGTGCACTCACTGATGGATGATTAGGTGATCGCCGCGCTGTTCATCACACTTGACAATTAGCTCGCAAACGTGTTTTACTTGAGGTGGCACCATTAGCGAGGTGTGCGTCGACACTACTTTTACCATTTGGGAAGAATCTCGTTTTCAACGTTAGAGGTTTTCCATGGGTTCGCAATAGAAATTGCTTTTACGCGGATCCTCTTAAAGGGGCCAGTTTTCCCCAGAGGTTTCTTGGTACTACTTTATAAGCCAACACTGGTTTCTTATAACAACACTTCTTCACCACCAAACACCCTTTACTTATTGGTTTTTCATCTAAGAATGACTGTAGTTAATTGATTCTCAGATTCGGATAGACGTGAAAAGTCAACCGTCCACTCTGCTTATATTTCATGTCTATTGGGGATTCTTTCCAGACTAAAATGCAGTAGGAAATAATCAGATTTCCCCAACGAATTGATCACAAGAAGATTAGACAACAAGGATAGTCTACTCCAAGTGACTGATGACCGGAGTATTTTGGTATTTAGAATGCAAAGAATTCGGTTCGGACTATTCCTGGCAAAGATTAGTCTATCCTCTAGGAGGAAACCCAATTTGCACACCCAAATGTTAAGTTTACTTTGCAATTCCGGCACGTGTGTACACGTTTAACGGTTCAACTTTTTCCAGCACAAACAAATGCTTCGATTGCGTGCGAAGGTGTGGAATCAACGATACTAGTCATTATTGGTAATCAATAACAAGGCATCATCCACCATCTTGAGTGGTCTAACGCATCGGAAGCCAATTTGCGCGAAGTGTTGGGCGTTTGGTCACCTTAAATTTTTGTGGACTTCCGGTACTTTCACTGTAGGGTGACTCCAAGCAACTGAGGGGCGGATAGTTGGATTGTTTAGGTCTACTATGTGTTCCGTTGCTTACGCAGGTATCCAAAGTATCGTGGCCAGCGACTAGACTAAAATGGTCAAACCGTTCACGACTGGAAACCTGTTTTTCTTTAACTGAAATCACACCGTTAATTCTCACATTTTGAGAAAAATGGAAGCAGGAACGCATCGAAAACCTATGTTCGTTTCAGCTGTATTCTATACGAGAAACACTAGTAAAATATGACTGAACTGACTGGTACTGGTACTTCCCTGAGCCAACATTAAAAAACCGCAACTATTTGCTTCGAGTTGTTTGGACTATGCACTGTGCCGCTCCAACCAATAATCAAAGTAATGGTAACTCAAATTTGCCGGGAAGAGGCCAAAACATAAAATTAAACTTGTCTGTTTACAATTGCAGTTTTACGCCACCATTTTGCAGTCTTCGCGCTCATTTTGCTGGATTTTCACTGAAGCCTCTGGGACAAACATGCAAACCTCGTATGAGATGACACCGGTCCATGTGGAGAGCGTAGCAGCACTAATTCTATAAAGTTTTTCTGTTATCTTAGCATTATGTTGTCAAGTGTTGGAAAAGACAACGTGTTAGCGTCGTCCGTGAGAGTCGTGTCGTAGTCGCACGGGGAGACTTTTGCAGGCGTAAGAACCCACCATAAAACAGCCAACAAACCCTGGTCTCATAACCAGATATTTCGCCGAAAATACTGTAAAATCTCCGAGCTAATGGTATCACTTAGAAGTTCTAGACTGCCCCTATATGTAGTGTGGCCCTCCTGTAAATATACCCAAAAGGAGGTACCGTATTTATCCCAAGCCTACTAAACTCAAAGAGCAAAAGTACCAAAAGTGAGCTTATTCGTTTTTAGTTGCTCTAGTAGGGACTTTGTTTTTTGAAGGATTTTCAATCCATCCTGTTTGGATAGTGTTCAGTGACAACGCAGTCAAAAGGTCGTATTCTTGTCAAAAATGTAACAGCCCCAATAAGAGTCAGAGGAGTTCTTTCGAGAACTTCCCTATTAGGATGGCATTTTTAGGAACTCACTGTCACTGTCATCACTGTATCACATTTGATGGCAGCCGTCGTATCAAAATTTCAACCGTAGAAATGATTGAGAATTGAATGTGGACTTAGAACACCCTATTTCACACTTTAACTACGTCGCCTTCTGCTTTACTGCGTACCAGCATTCACTGTTTTGACGCTGACATAAAGAAAGCCTTTCAATATTTATGTATTTATTTCTCCCCATTCACTTCCAAGCCTTGCAGCCGCACTTCTCCCAAGGCATTTTCATCGTCATTTATAAACCTTGGATTTAATTACCCGCGGCTGCGTTGTAATATTTCTATTGACCATGTGCTTGTTCACATTCGGACAGACGGCCAAATCAAATGAGAGCAGACCCCCTTTTGAGTTTATTACTCTCGACTCGCTATGGACGTTTTCAACAGGAAGGGTGACAATCTCATGAGTTGATATTGTCATTGTTCCCTACCTCAAGAAGCGGTCGCATAACAGCTGGCTTTATTCCGTTGCGAAAACTTTAGTAAACAGGGTCTTTAAAGCCCAGAAGGCTAATGTGGAATATACACGCCGGTAGCAATCACATTAGTGTTGGCCCACAAAAGTTGTTGGAATAAACATTAGAAAAAACATTTCTCGCACCAGTTGTAATCCAGAGAAAATAAACAGACACAACTGCAGATATCAGTTGATCATAGGACAGATCGGTCAGCCTGAAGTGCTTGGATGACAGTACAGCCTGAGACAATGTGGATAGAGTTGAGCAATGATCAGTGAAAAATCCTTAAACCCGGAAGGTTGCGAGACGGAATGACACTGGGGCACGGCATGAACGCAGTGCTTTATCACGCGATGTACTAATCCTTTCAAGTGAGGGTTCTTGTGCCGCATACAAGTCTAGTTAGGGTTCCCTATCCAGTTCTACAGGGGTCTTCTAGCCTTTATGGGACTTTCAACGACAAGTCAATGTGGAATCGAAAAACATGTATGAATTCAGTGCTTCTTCTATCGGGAGATTTGTTACCGAGTGCTTCTTTTTGCCATTCATTGATACAAGCATAGATGCAATTCTAATACAGTTCATTGTATAAAATGGCCGAACAATTCGCCAATTTGATTAGCGTTTTCTCCGATTGCAACCCTCAGCACATGGCATGCCAGAAAATATGAACTATCCATTCCTAGTACTTATTAGCAGCTGGAAAATGTCATGAAAGCTAAAGTCGTGCTCCGAAATTTCGCAGCATATTTTAACCCACATTTGTGGCTTTTTTCTGAAGCTTTACGCAGACACTGATCGATCGCTGTGATGTATGTCTTAAAAGTGCAAGTTTTTGTTTCGCCCTGGAGGTTGGCGTGCGCCGAGGAAGGTCCCAGTTTGTGACGAAGCAGTCCACAAATTATAGTGGGAAAAGCGGTTCATTTATATCGTCGTTATGGTAACTGCAGAAAGTCTATGTGGGAAACTTGAGGGAACCAATTTGTTTCATGCATACTTGGACCGTTTCTGCTGTCACGTTTCGGCGGTATTGCACCGGGCCACGAAAACTATGGCTATAACACGAAAATACACATGGTCATTCTCGTTTCTAAGTACTACAGCTTTTACGTAACATTTGAGGATAGAAGGCAGTGCTTATAACAAGGTGCCGCTGCTTGGACACAAATCAGGAACATGAAAACACACTGACTGTCCTGACCGCTGGACTATTCTGACACTGATGATTATTCAACTTAAAAGATGTAGTTTTGACGGCTGTTTAGCATCAAAAGCAAAATTACCAAGAAAACAAAAATATACGCACCAGAATGTGTAAGATAATTGGAAATTTTTACGTCAACGGATAAGTGCTTTTTATTGTCATCATCATCATCATCATGATCATCATCTCATCATCATCATCATGCTTATGTACTAGGAACTTTAGGTGAACAGCGACTCCGCTACCTGATGAATCACAGTTTCAGGCAGCCTAGTCCTCTCCAGATAGCCTGATTTGTATACGAATTTGATTTTGACGGGAGACATAGACAAGAGATTCAGCTGGATTCATCTGAGTCTTTTGTCAAAACCGAACCAATGTGTAAAAGAGATTAGTTAGCGAATTTCGTCCAAATTGTATCCAGGTGAAACATGAGGTTCGGTGAGTGAAATTGGTCGCGGGCTTTCAAAGAGTTTTTAGTAACCTTACAAATAGTGTGCTGTTTCTGGAGCTTAGTACTGTTCCCGGTTTTCTGTGTATCTGGACTTCCGTTCTGAGATTCACGAGACCAAAAAATGTTTCAGAGTAAATGTACAAAACTGGCTTGTCGCAAATGACAGGCAGGGAGCCTATCAATGGTATTGTTAGCATTAATTGGCCATCAAATACAGTGTGATAAATCGTACGTGATCTCCGATTACATGAAGAAGATGTGGGGGAAACGCTCGTGATAGATCAGTTTTCAATCCGTAGCATGAGGTTCCATTCACATAATAAAGACTGTTCTCGTCGATCGTCTTCTTGGAATTTTTACAGACTATTTGGGTATCAGCCCCAACCTAATTCCAAAGTTAACTGTTATAAGTTTTCTGTCAGTTCGGGTTTCTTTATGACGCGAATGGATCATCAAAGCAACTATTTCTGTGAGTTTAAAAGTTTGGATGACCATGGACTGGTATGAAAAACCCCGAACTGTAAGACATTTTTAGAGAATATTCTTCTGTAAAACTTGGGAGGTGGTCGAGGTCAAACGCTAAAAAGCTCGGTGTGGTAATTATTCACATAACTGATTATTCTTTAGGTAAGTATACCAAGTAATCTCAGAATTCTCCGATTGTCCTTCAAACTGCAGATTTCATATGTCACTTGTTGTGTGATATGTGTGCCAAAGGAAGCATTGGCAATTCAGTCCAGTTATGTGCTTTTGAAATATACATCACCAAGACCGCATATTGGTTCAATAAATTGTGTAGGCGGTTCATTACAGTTATTTTATCAGAATCAATCAAATGGTGGATAATCATCAGACCCAAAGCAGTGTGACTAACAAGAAAGCCTATGTGGAAAATCAGTCTCACATTCATGTGTATAAAAAGATATCACCGTTTCTTCGAGCTCAAGATGCTGTAGGTGGGCAATGGAAGCAATGCTACAACGGGTAGGGCTTTGTCAGACAGGTATTCAGGCAGGCCTCGAGAATACTATGAAAGTTTTCGTACCAATTATTTAAATGAATCACTTATTGCCGAATGTGATCGCCTACCTCCAGCTATGCCTGGTCCTTCTTGAATAGCCCAGATGAAGAAAGCGGTCGGTAATGTTCACTGGCTCATGGGAATGTGATAGCCTACCTCCAGCTATGCCTAGTCCTTCTTGAATAGCCAAGATGAAGAAAGCGGTCGGTATAGTTCACTGGCTCATGCGCAGCTGCGGACATTAGGTGAAACTAAGAAACTTATCAGGCGGGATGTAAGTGGTCACTCAAGCGTAATCCACTAAGAAGCGAGTCCCGGATGAGTTTATTTTAATTGTCCGAGGCGTACGCAAAGGATTTTCTTTCCTCTGCATCAAGCTTAATGCCGTCATTCAAAATTCCATCCGTTCCAGTCGGAGCGTACAAGGACATTTCATGCACAAATTAGTGTGCGCTGATAAAGCGTACGACTAAACATCTAACCGTATGAAACTATGGCCCCACCTATTTCACCGGATTATCATTTGATGTTTATTCTTTCAAGAAAATTCATTGCACAATTTACTTCTTTTAAGAAGTTCAGTTCAATCGGAGAAAGAAGACAATCCTCTACCTAAGTTGAAACTTAAACAATGCCACCTGTTGGTGAAAAAAGAACACACTTTATACTAGTCAAAAACCAGCCGCTCAAGGTTCTTTAACACAGGAGGCAAAAATAATGTGATGAACTAAACAAGGAACCGATCTTAAACATGTAGAAGGTAGAGCTAAACAAGTGACCAACAGGGACAATGTTTGCGCCGTAGACTGCCTAAGTGAAGTGGTCTTTCTACATAAAATGAAGTAGACAAAAAGTCTACAAAGTGCATGTACCAGTGCAGTAGACTATTTTCTTTCTGATGTTACTCCTGAAATTTGAAGACCAGTGCAGTAGACTATTTTCTTTCTGATATAACTCCTGAAATTTGAAAATTACGTAGAGTTATGTAAGACAAGCCAGAATAGATTAACCGCGTCGAAACTTTGTCACTACCTGGCGTTCTTGAAAACACCAAAACCAACTCTACAAGCACCGTGTCCTATAATAAGTTAGGTAGCCGATTTCAAGCATTTCCAAACGACAGACAATGGAATCAGCACTTTGTGTTCCCGTAATAAGGGTTGCATTGTTCTTGGCAAGGAAGCTAAGTAAAGAATGTGTATTTTGGTTTCCCTGAGGAGACTGTTCATTTTGAACCGAAGGGTGCAAGTCGGTTTTCGTCCCAGCGTGACAGGACTGCGTTTTACACAATAACGTCAAATAGTTGTCAATAAACGGACCATTTAGTCAACGTTTGGCAAAATTTTTGACGAGACCCCATGGAAACTAATAAATCTTGTTGATCGTTGAACGTGCGCATCGGTGGTACTCTGAAGTTACTGGTACTTTGGGGAAAACTAGAAATCGGATAAGCAAGGTGAATACCGTAAATTGGTTGTTGATCCTTCGAACGAAGTTTGCTGAATATTTCATCATACTGTTCTGGAAATGCGACGGCTTCCGGATTCTGCAAAAAACGTGAGATAAAAGAAATCGTTCAGAAACCACTGCTGTAGGAGCTTCAGTGGATTACAATAAGTCCACATTAATACTCCCAACCCAGAACTTTCATCTGTGAGTGTTGTCAGCTCACAGTAGCCACTCACAACGAGCAATACTACCCGAAACCGCGCTCAGCACATAGTTGGCGGGTTGAGACCGTAGCTTTCCATTTGCCTTCATCACTAAGATTTCGTCTTTCCCGACGTAGAAAGTGAAGACATGCGGGCAGCTCAACTTAATGTTCACCATAAAGGGTATTGTGAGATACATTCTGATGGATACCCTGTGTTGGTTAGACCACTCATGGGGCAATATACTAACCCAAAGTTAGGTTTCTTACTGACCAGTCGTCTGAATTTCATTTTACAAATAAATTCATTTCATTGAAACCTCCATCCCGTCACTCTGGAAAACACATGAGAGGTCGACTGTGGTAGATTTTACAACTTCATTGGCTGGACTACAGCAAGTGCAAAATAAATCGATAGGTGTTTCAAATCACGTGCTTCCAAGGGAGATACATTTCCGCCTACCGAAAGCAGACAACTACCGTGCGTATGCTTACGCATGTAACCAGCTGCGGCCGCATCTATCCCCACCTTGTCGTATGTGCATCGAAACGTCGTATGCACAGTCGATTTTCGTTCCTTGAATGGGAAAGATGCAGCTGCTCTCCATCAGACATGACTGAACACCTCCCCACATTTTACCGCCCACTCGCCAACCATCTGGCACCCACAGCAAACGAATGCACAGTTTGGCACTCAAGGCTTTCTTTCAAAATTTTCGTGATTGGCCGAGCCGATGTGTGTGCTAGGCTATTGCTGGAATAGATTCGTTCGACCGACTGTGTTGTGTAAACTCCTGTGTTGCTTTGTCGTGCCAGACCTAATTAACGTGGTTTGTGGAGTGAGTTAACGATTAAAGTAAAGCCTCTGCTTTATTTACGGATTCCATTTTAAAAAAGGATGGCCGTCGAGCCCGTGGTTTTGAGCTTACGACGTCCAACTTCTGACAAGTCCTGGGGATTTGCTCTAGAAGGTGGTGCTGATCAAGGCCTTCCGGTTTTTGTGCACAAGGTAAGTTATATTGCGGACAGAAGGATGTGAGTCATCTCGGTACGTGTTTTTCACAATCATGCATTAGATTTTCCTGAGGTTGTGTAATGCGTTTAGTGAAGTTAGTTTTGGTTATGTTAGATTTTGGAAAGTGAAGCACTAGTATAAATTTTGTTGCGGTTTTTCCTTTGAAAACCTCTGCGAGCAAGTGAAGTCCGAATGCTGGATAATAATTCGACGCAGAATAACGGATAACCAAAGGTGCCATGATCTATACCGGTTACCGTCAAATGCCATAGTGCATGCGAAAAACAGTACTCAGTAAATTAAAAAATAAAAAAACAAAGCAGTAAAACAAATAGTAAAAATTGACTTAATCCGATCGGTCCCCATTGGAGCCCATCAGTTGAGGCTAAAACATCGATCGTTTGGTGTTAAGCTCCGAACTTTCCACTCCTAAATTTGACATGACCTATCTGGCTAAAACACACGTGCACTCACCTGTGAACGAAAAATCTGGATTTTTAAGACCATAATGGTATGTATACTCCCACAATACCCCCACAGGTATCCACAGATTCACACAAGGCAATTTTTATTGCCTCATTATCCAAGACCGGACATCAGAAAACCGTTCAGGGTCTTCGCACACTGCATTGCATAGCTGAATATGAGTACGTCCTCTCCGCCGGCATTAGCTGATCAGTCAATTTTGGATTCGTTGTATCAGCACTCCCGATCACCAACAGGTTTATCCTAAGATGGACATTGCCAGAATGATGAGAGTGGACTGTAACCTCTCTTCAGGTGTGAGGATGCATATTGGCAGAGATCACAGTAACAGACTTCCATAGGACTTCACAACCACATAGAGGTTACTCCCTTACTTTAGAACTTTGACAACTCAATTCGTCCACAAATTATTTAATCACTTCCCCCTTTAGCGTGAACCATCCTTAGATGTTTCAAATCCACATATTTCAAGGGCCACGTAGCAGTTACCACCAAGCTGAGTTACGCGGGACAAGCCAATGTACCAATAACGTCCAAGCTATCGGAAACGTTGGCATTGAAGTCAAAGCCAGAACTACGCATCTACTCTCTGGCATTTTCTGAATTTACTCTCAGGTTTCAAAGACATCCTTCGTCCTGATGGCACCCCTTTGGTCCTCCCACACAGGCCTCCATCATAGTAAAATAATCATGCATCACAAGTGACCTCACTGAATACTATCTCGAATCTGGCTAGAAGATAGGATGCATGTAACCAAGGGTACTTTTGCTTAAGCCAAACTTTGGGTGCACTTCTCCGCTGATATTGAATAGCCAAGGTCAACTCAATTTGCTGCTCAGCTGCATAATACATCAAGGATATCCCCTTCAGAGAGTTCTTTAACCTGGAACGAAAGCTGAAGCATGAACATCAACAAGATCACCGAATGGTTACGAGTTTCCCTCACAAACTTGCATGAGGACACTTTGCTACCAGAAGGAGGTAAACGACGCTCAAACAAATGAAAACCAACAAGTAACATTAAATAACACTAGAGGTTTGCCTAGAGATGATGCCAGAAGAGCTTGGAAAACGCACTACAGAGTATGCTTGAATCTTATTAGGAAACAATACAGGACAGGGGCCGTCGAACATTTTTTAAAATTAATGTTGCACGCTTCTATAAATTTTGCGCGAATTTCCAAGAATCGGTCTGCTGGATGTATGTCATTCCTGAAGATAAGCTCAATGGCTTTGTGTACCCGTAGTGGCTTCTCTTCTAGTAGTCGGATCCCTGTTCCGACAAGTTAGTTTAACAAATTAAAGGCCATATAATTTAATTTTACCATGTGCACGATTGATTCAAGCGACTGGCACCACTCATCCTAATCAAGACAAAAAACGTAGGGTGAGGAATGGAAGTACTATTCTATCGTTATCATTATCAAACATCATCATCAGAACCGTGTACTTGTCGTACAGTGGTTGTAGCTGCCACAGTTTCGTTCGCCGATGATTTGGGGAGGTGAGGTAGGTAGGCGCTCATTGGAGGTGGGAGCTGATAAATTGGTGCGTAAATACACCACTGTCAATGGACTGTTGTGGGGGAATTGGGAAGGAAGCTATGCATTGAAGGCAATAGCTTGGATGCATGAGCGCCATTGAGGGCGCGATTGGGCCATGTCTGACAATGGCTCCAACCATTGATGTGGTCCGGCTCGGGGTCCCCATCCAGGAAGACGGCAGTGACCAGCGCAGCTGAGTTTGCTGGTAATGGATTTTATACTTCGCTGCCAAGTCATTATCAAACACACACTGATGATTGTGGAAACGTTGAAATCCGAACTTTTGTTAATAGCCAGATTTCAAACGAATCTAATGCGTAGCCCAAATTAATTCAATTCCTTTCTACTTTGGCCAAGGAGAAATATTAAATACCTTTCATATGAAATACGGTTGTGGGCTCAGAAATTGTCTTTTATGTTAGGCTAAAAGGCTGCAACTTTATCGCAGGCGATCTTTCACAAGACAATGCATGGGCTGTTGTCCCCTGTTCTGGGACAGTCTTATTTTCTTTATTGGGCCAGAATTCTGAGTTAGGTTGAGGGTACTTTGTTAAGCGAAAAATATACAGTCTGCCAAAAGAATGTAACAAGAACACCCCTGTAATCGGATTCAAACGAACGAACATCACCGCCTTCTTGGTTGCAAGTTGTTATGGATTATCTCCTGATTTTGAACACCACTCATTCTTACTTCGAGCTCATTGGTACATTAAAACGAATGACCTGAGGGAATCTGTTTACGATTAAGCCTTTTTCGGTCTTTATACATGTGCTCTGGATATCCTGTGTATGCGTCTTCCAACCAGTATAATGTTCCCTCTCAAGACACTTAGATCTCAGTTGTTCATGACCGACTACTCGGTACTGTCAATCATTCTGTCATTCTGATGGCGTAAGGTTCAGTATACTTCACTATTTAACGCTGGTAGAAAGAAATGTCCACCAAACAAGCCCTATATGTAAGGTGTGACTCAAGTCCTTTTAGCTGACATGCAACTTAATTGAGTCAATATCCAGTTCATGACGGGCCACTTTGCTGCTGTACCATCTATGAACTTACCGTCTCAGGACCAGTGAGAATCAGTTCAGCCTATTTTTTCTACACTTTTTAAAGTAATATGTAAAAACTACATCTCCATCTGTAACAGCTTTCCATTTCTATGTTATTTTGATATCAAACTTACATAACAACTCCCCAGCGATTTCATTTAGTTCACCACACTTCATTGGTCGAAGCTGTTCGGCCGCGTGTATATAGCAATTTGGGCTACAAAAATGCATAGGAATGGCGTTGTTTTGTCCATCATTTAAACTTGAGAGTAAGACAGATGCGGCGAAAGCACTGCGATGATTGCACAATCACCCAGAGGTTTTTGGTAAAGCTAAACCGTGAACAACAGCTGTTCTAGCTGAAACAAAGATAGCCATGTGTGTCCAGTTAGGTGTAGGGGATATGAAGCGTGACAAACGGATAGACAAACTAGGCGTGTCCTTCTATCCAAACGACATGTAGTTAAGTTTGCAAATCACTTCACTTTTACCTCCAAGAAACTATAAGACGCTATTTGCAGTAACTATATACGTGTGCTGTTTCGCTCCGCCTTGCTTTGCTCTGATTGGCTCCACGCTTTAGTTTTTCCCAGCCCACTGGGCGTAACTCCCGTCTGCGACAAACAAACTGCGTTTGGGTACGTCAGGTTCAAATGAAACTTTTGTGAAGTGCTGAAATCGTCGATCAAGTTGAACCTCTAGGACAGAAACTTGTTCGTTCATTTTCTGCTACTATCATTGTTTCAGTCCGGAGATTTCGACCTGGTTTGGGGAGTACGACTAATTTGGAGTACAGAAAACTAAACTGAGGAAAGCGTCAATTCTGAAACTTAACTACAATTAAAATTCGTTATTTCCACAATTTCTGCTGACCTATTCCTTTGGGTAATTAAAAGACATCGTCAACTTTTTATAGGAGGCTATAGATGGGTTAATGTTAAGGTAGGGTAACTCAAGGAATTTTCTACCTCTGACATGAAACCCAAACAACGGCATGTCTTTCAGGTCAGTCGTACCCAAAGTAGAGCTGCATTTATCCATCACGATAGTTGACCTTTTTATTCATGGATATATTTTCGAGAAAACTGGAAGGGTCTCAACACAACAGGGATGTATACCTGACGGGAAAAATACGACGGAGAAAATCGCCACGGACTAGGCTATAGCGACCGACCACAGAAACTTTGGCATGCTAGCAAACTGTCCATAAGATATGAACAGGGAAGCTCATTCCGTTCACGATATTAACCATTTCCATCGTCCAAGACCCAGCCCAAGGGAACGAAATGACAAAGAAATCCTAGCTGGGATCTGCGGTACTGGTGCAGGGTTGGCTTTACCAATCACCGTTGCACAACCGTGTGTGTAAAACGGTAAAGTTGGTTGGTACGAGCAAACCAAGTGATTATTTGTTGCGAGACGTTGAAAGCAATCCATCGAACTTACCATAAATAAGCCTTTGGAATTCACGAGCGTTTGGTTGCTTGCTGAAAGGGTTTTTGCTTATATTTAGTGGGTTGTTCAGAAAGAGTTTTCCCCATCCGAATTTAGCTGTTTTCTTTTCGGTATCCAACCTTCCAATAGAAGGCTTGAGGAAGCTGCCATAGCTCGTATCTGCTGATGAAAACATCCGTAACCTCGCACGTCTTGTGGCATCCCTAGTTTGAAGAATTGCCCTTGTTATCCACTCCAGTTGGAATCAACTCAACCCATTGTTGCCATAAACGTGTCCGTCCTTCATGCTGGATAGAATAAATTCAAACATTCAGAAAAAATGCAGTAAATCAAGAGCGTTTTCACCTGCTACTTAAATCCGATTCAATAAACCAAGAAATCTGATGGCATTGAACAGCTGAATGGAGGCTAGATGCGGGGACATGTGATACATTTGTGTAGCTTGGTTCATTTCTTGTGTTCATCCATTCAAAAATGTTACCAAGATCATCACCAAATAACAGGAACAGATGACTGTCATATTTTCACCAAAATATCTGAACCATGGTACCATCCATTTGGCACTCGAAGGTTGCGGCCCAGGTGACCACAGCTTACTGAATTTGTTGCCTCAACCGGTGTACATTTCTAAATAGTTAAAAATGGATCACACATCATTTCTGGCTCCAGCCAAAATTGGAGTGCAGTCTGCAGTCAAACGTGACCGTGTTATCACTTCATCGCCTAGCTGTGTTAACTTTGACAGTGTGAAGAGTAAACTTTCGTATTCAGATTTTTCCAAATGCCCACTCAAAAGTTGTGCAAAGTGTTAGAGTCTCTAACAGCTTCATGCCACCATGCACAAACCGTTACTTAGTCTGTTGCGATTTCCTAAAAGCGGAGTAGACTCAGCAACATAAAACATGCAATTGAATTACGTGAGATTGAATTACTTAACTCCTGCAGAAGGTGTGCGTAGCCAGACGGTCTTACTGAAGCGGTAAACACCATACGAAGAATCATTTGGTTGAAAGACTAAACTTTGTGCACAGTTACACTTATTAGTTTTCTGTCAGGTAATTGTTGGTCCGTTCGTCAGCTTTGGCAAGAAGCCTTCAGACGTTTCGTCATCAATTGAGGCGATATCACGGTTGCACGGTTGGGAGCAGCGGTGATCTAAAGATACTTGCCAATGACACGTCTACATTGCATGCCAAGGACAACAACAGGATGACTATGTCAGAATTTTTAACCGTCAATAACATCCTGAGAATCAGATAACCAGGGACAGGTATACTTATGTTACCACGTTACCAGATAACCATGTTTTCTAAATTGCTTGTAACACATGCAAAATTTCGCCGTGGTTCGTTAATGTATTTCGGCCCTGCAGTTTATTGAATAAATTATCGACTGAAGCGACTGAAAACTCTAGCAATAGTGCTGGAGTTTTTCGGATTCAATCTATGAATACGGTTCAGTAGAGCACTTTAGACTTGAGAAATACTTTAATGAAGTTTGGTTACTTGGAAAACTGTCCAATATTCCTAAATGAGACTAGTCAGTTCTCCGGTTTTTTCTCAACCGAAATTTTACAATACACTGTTTAGTATCAAGCAGTTGAATACCGGCGTCTTAGAAAGTATTACTATGCAACAGATAATGTTGACAACCCTTCGGCCTTAAAGATTTTATAACCTGCTTCTTTTTTGGTCCTCTTACTAGGCTAGCGTGGTCCAGAAAGGAAAAGGCCACAACATTTAATGTACCCTTTGTAAGGATAGTACGCGCAATCTTGGAAAAGAAGTCCCTTTTATGGAAAGATCCACATTTAGGCGTATCACTTAACGCCTAGCTTTTGACCACTGCTAATCAACCAGTAGAGGTTTTGTTCCCGGTTGCGCTTCTGGGTTTTCACCCTTTACCTGAGCCCCACTGCAATGGAACCTTTCCGCAGTACCAACTAAGCGTAGGAATAAAATGTCTGTGTTTTCCAAAGGCTGAATAACTGAAGCGCGAAGTATGAGTTCCTCTACCCAGTACTGGAAGAGATTTCTAATCTTTTACGTTTGCTGCATTATCCTTCTCTGAACTCTCTTTATTTGACTCATACTCGCCCATCGGGCAGAAGACATTTTGGTCATCAACGAATCACGTGAGGAAAATTGTTGATATAGCAGAGTCAGTGCGTCGGTCAATCGTTACGCTTTCTCCTCTCGCAGTTAAAAGTAATCCAGCAGGCTAAGGAGTGGCTTTTACACCTCAGTTGCATCAGACACCTGGATGCACAGTTCTGTTTCTAAACTGGGTAAACTTAGCCAATATTAGCGACACCTTGCTATTTTCGAAGTTTTTGACTATCATCCAGTTGTATTCACTAAAAATTTTAACCCGGCATGATTACTGGGCTTGAAATATAAATCTTTGAGGCCACCATGGAATTTACCTGGCATAAAATTTTACAGAAATAATTAGGCTTGTCTGTAAAATGAGTATGCGTATAAGCACCATATTCGGAGGCAAAGAAACACTGTCTTGACGTAACGCATTACTCACCCCGTTATTGAAATCGACACTCCCCGACCAATTGCCCCATTCCAGAGTTTCACCTGGTGGGCGCCATCCACAAGTTCCCGTGAACCTTGTGTTTTAGCTGAATACAACTATGGGACTGGGCCTACCTGTTAAGCTCCAAGAAGAGTCAAACAGATCGGCGGCTGTCGCAGTTTACAGCATCCTTATAATTATTGTGTTACATCTAGACGGTGTATTGCACTTTACCGAACATTTTGTTAACTGAAGTATGAGGCAGTTTTGTGCACCACATTCGGCTAAAAGAGCACTTCATAAACGAGAAATTCAGCTGGACCTAGCTGAGTCCTCTGTCAAAAACAGCTTCAAATGAAATGAGAATATGTGGCAAAGGAACATTTCACTTGTCAGTGCGATCAGTGTGATCCAACTAGGAATACCGAGTTCCTCAAGGTTATTCAAACCTACCAGTTTAGTGTTGGAAGTTCGCGTACTTCCACAAGCATCGTTTTAATAGACCATCATCTGTCCTGCACTGAGACAATTTCCCAGTCTTTCCAGTCTTTCAAAATGACTGAAAAAACGCAGCCTCCCATCATAGTGATGAACGGGACGTGTATCTAGTTCGACTACTCACGACGTTTTCACGTCACATTTTAGAAGTTAAACCCTATTTTCATAGAATGTGTTGCTCACTGAAAAGTGTTGTGAAGAAATCAAAACTGCATGCCTTATTTGCCCACTAATTTGTAAGATGAGAAGCTTAAATTACATCCTTAGAGTTGAGTAATCAACACCCAATAGTGTAAAAGCTGTCTAACCCAACTCGAGGGTGGTTAGCTACAACAAGCTACAATTCGCGAATAACATATTCTACACAAGTAACCGCTTAGACTGAGCAGCGCAGTATGATTGGTTTTCGAAGCTATTGTAGACTTTTTCGTTAAACCTACCAGTGGTTCGAACCATTTCCAGCTCTCACCAGGACAACTAGATCAATCACCATCAAGCTAGCACACCAAGTTACGCACATGTTTAGCTACAATATACCTAAGCCAAAATAGCACTTCCCTTACCTTACGTTTTCTATGCGAATTTGTGTTCACAAGGTATATGCATCAGGAGAACACAATAAAGCTAAGCTTGACATCTAGACATCCTTCGTCACCATGACTAAACTAAACGCACTGCATATGCAAATAAAACTGTCAATTACTGATTTATGAGAAAAAGTTGGTCTAAAAATAGGGAGGAAAATTTTTGCAAATCAGTGTTGCTTCTATTTCGGGCAGTGTTTAGCTTTGATGAGCCTGAACTACCAAAAGAGGTAAACAGATCAGAGGTTTTCGCCAGATGTACAAACCAAGTGCATATCGAAAATGAATAAAAGTTGTGTTTTTGAGTTAACTACTCTGCTAAAAATAAGCTGACCTATCCGGGAAGGTCTGACCAAACAGAAAACTATTAAAGCAAACATTGCGGCAGCTGGCGCATCCTATGCTATCTTAAAATGGTAAAAGTGAGATTATCTAGGTTGTACGCACTCAAGACATACTTTGGCTGATCGTCTGCCATAGGTTCGTGATATAACGGAGAGTTAGATTATTTTTTATAATGCTTATACGTATATATATATATATATCATCACCGTCATTCCTTACGTAGGTCTGTCTGACCGCCCAATCATCGTTATCATCATCACCATCATCATCATCATCATCGGCAACAACTTCATCATCGTAGAGGTCGTTGACACTAGAGGAGAACAATGGTCCTTCACGTCTGCGCAAACTTACAAAGAGTTCTTTCAGTGAACTTTGGTAACGGTTAGAAAGATCTGCAAGTAAACATGGACTCGAACTCCAAATTAAGCAAGAACAGTTCAATAAATTTTCATAACAACCAGTTATCAAAGTTGGAAAACGAGCTCATGATGTTGTTGCAACAAGACACTGGTTATATTTTTTGAGGAAGGGATTCCACTTTCTTCCACCTTTCTGAGGATCGTACAGAAATCGGAATGAAATTTAAATCACATGAGGTTCCCCAGATTAATTTTGAAATGCTGAGAAGAGAGTTGTTCTTGTGTGAAGTCCGGAGCTCCTTTGCTTCACGGTTATTATCAAATAAACAAAAGATTCTAATTTTTCAAGAGAAATAGGACAAAGAAAATGAGTTTTGCTTTCCGTTCTAGTGTGAACAAACGCAATAAACATTTTATGCCTAATTACTACGAAACAAATTCTAGTGAACCAGGATTGATCGCTCATAAGGACTTAAAACAAACCGGCTGAAAGCCCGTGATTTTGATCAGGTCCGCTACGAAAGCAAATAATTTGATGAAAGAAAGAAGAGAAGTTCCCCTAGATACAAACCGATAGGGAAGGTGGCCCACTTCGTCTTTGAAGAAGGCGGCCCGTGCTAAGGACATTGTCTCCTCAAGATCTGCTTATAAGGACCCCTTTATCGTTCACAAAAGTTAGCACTGTGACGGCCAATTCACATCCGCTGCGTGATCAGGGTTTATGCGTGTCAACCTATAGTGTGACCAGCTCGCCTCCATTTCAAGCAGCACGTGTGAACTCAACATTCCGGTCAAACAAATAAAGGAAACATGATCACTGCGCTTAAACTACCTCCTCAACTAGTGACGAAGCGTTTGCAAGTCAACAGCCAAGCTCGACAAATAAACCAACAAGCAGTCACTCCACACCAGTTACCAATATTCAAATTTTCCGGCAACTTGACATTGCAAAGGTAGATTCCAGTCAGCCTGTTTGTTTTGTCTCTTGGGATTCTGCCTATTTTGCTTATGACGCAAGTCGTCTAATATCAGCAGAAAGTTGAATTATGAAGCTCTTTTTCCGACTTAAAGTCTTCCTTCGTGCTCGAAACGAAAGCGGATAGGAGCTAAGTCTTTAATGCATGGAGTGCCATCGAGCGGAAAGTGTCCACAACAGCCGTCAAGCGACCTTTTTGTCTTAGACATCTCCGTTATTTAGAATACGGATATACATATTACAAACACTAATGCCAACCGTTTTTCTTCAAGCTGTCCAACGGAAGAGTTGAAAGGTCATCAGTTTGTTCCTTCTGACATGTGAAGAATGACTGCTGATGAAAGGTTTCCAAGTTTTCGCCAGTGTTTGGTTTCTGCTCTCGCTGTTTTTACTTCTGAAGTTTTGCCACCAGTTGGATGAATTTCGCTTGTTGTGGACGGTTCGAACCAGTTATGTACTTCCCACTTATTACAAAATTGCATTAAGGACACACAAATCCTTAAAATTTGGCTACGCAAGCCGGATTACCGATCTTGCCCCAAAAATAGAGAAAACCCATGTGAGAAGCTAGCAGTAGGCTGATTGATTCTGGTCCCATTGTATAATCCTTTGGCTTTTCATTCACTAACCGTACCGTTGATCGTAACCTGATTAATTTCCTCATGTTACCGAAACATTTGTAACAGTATAACGTTAGGGTTTTACGCAGGCTAACGATGACTCACCACGTTCTGCAGATGGTTGTAGAACATGAATATATATGTACGGACGTAACGTAATTCAAGCGCGTTTGCCGGTCAAGCACAAGTTCTTCACGGAG
The DNA here is from genome assembly GCA_003604175.2 of Clonorchis sinensis. Lineage (NCBI taxonomy): Eukaryota > Metazoa > Platyhelminthes > Trematoda > Opisthorchiida > Opisthorchiidae > Clonorchis > Clonorchis sinensis. The sequence goes on from CM030369.1 coordinate 119,110,752, forward strand.
AGAATTACGTACAGAAACAAAGTAGGTGGGTTTGGTGGCATCGAGGTTAACGACCACCGTTAATTTCTCTCTAAATCGATGTTATGAGGATAGCTCAGATTTTGGACAGGTAAAATTTTGTTTCCTTTTTTTTAAAAAAAGCGAAAAGAGTTCAGAAACAAATTTAAAGATTCTCCGAGTTTACATCTCCCACATGTTGATTTCCTTCTCCTTCAGGTCACGCGAAATGGAATCGCTCACAAGTCTGGACTGGAGCCAGGAGATGTTATATTAAGAATATGTGCTACCCCAGTCACGGGTATGACACATGCACAGGTGAAGGCGGAAATTCTCAGGGCGGGCAATGACCTGGATTTTACGGTAAAAAAGTAAGCTGTGGCCTTGTTTTGCATTTACCATGAACTCTCAACAAAATATTGTTTAATAAATGTCACACTGTTGGTCGTGACGACAGTAAAACGATACTCAGATGCTAGTGCTGTAAAAAAAGAGCTTTTGGCTTTTTGTGTCCCGTGAAAACCAAGTCGATACGCAAGTGAGTGTGTTTGTCGAAAACAGTTCAATTTGGGTTCAAGTAGAACATATGGTTGGGGGAATCTCGGGGACTGCGCCCACCTGATGCACCCCAATAAGGGCGATGCCGGTCGTGGCCTGCGGAAGAGTTTCCAGTAACCCTGTTATGCTTTCTTTATGAAAACTCTGATCTTGCTTTGCTTTTATGATGAACCCTTGAAAAATCAATAACTGCTACATAGTTTTTCGTGACGACACTGAGAAGAATTATGGGCGTTAGTGGTGTACACGATAGGCTTGCAAATTGCTGTAAAAACCTGCATTCAAGCTGATTGTATGACTATGTTTTGTTGTTTGAGATTTGTACCAACGAATCCCGCATGGCTGACCTTGTTCTTAATGTGCTGGTTTGAGGGAAGGACACGAATTAATGTGGCCTTCTGATTCCTTTGATATTTATCAAAAGAGACGCACTCAAATCCACACTGTTGGCAGCACGTTAGCCATACACTCACCAGCAAAACATGGGAAGATCTGGAAGACCCTGGTAGATGTAAATCCAAGGCTAATCAGCTATCAAGTAATCTGAATAAAATGGCCATGAATCACATCTCTGTCCTTATCAGCTGTGCAAATTGACCTTCGGGCACAAGCATCAGAGACTAATAACCAGAAACTGACCATTCCTTCCACGCCCACCGAATGAGTCCGAATGGGAGCAGAATTCTCAGTGACCGAGTTGCCCGAGATCCAGCCAAAGATCTTGTGACCATGATCAAAACGGAAAAACCGTAAGGGGTAAAAGGCCATTTTTAAGCTAGGTTTGAAAGAGGCATTTTCTCCTAAGTAATATTATTAGCAAAGCACTGTAAGGCATATCAGAAACCAAGATACCTGTTCCACTAGAACCAGGCCTCCAAAGTATACAGTAGCTCATGATAAAGTCTGCTATAAACACAACGCAGCGCCGTTGCAAAACTTTCGGGTACAACAAGACAATGGCAAACTCACTGCAAACTACCTCAGAGGGATGAAGGAGAAGTGCTGCTTCGACTTGTTGTAAAGGTGACAACTTAAAAAAGCGCTTCATGGGAGCACGTTAGAATAGCGCTACTGGAAAATGCCTAGAGTAATCGGCATAAAATGTAGTGTGCTTCTTTAAATCTACAGACGCTTCAATACTAGTGTCACATCATCAGTTGCTGTCTGAACAGTTCATCCAAGATGTACGACCTGCTCTTGGTGCCCATTTGTGGTTGGCGAGAGCAACTGGCCAATTGGACGTAGAGGAAATGGTGCACCTGGCGCGGGAATTGGCCGAGGCGCCACTAGTCGTGTTGAAGTAGCGGTAAAAGAGGGAGGAATCATCGATGGAGGATCTACGGACCAAAATGGACCAAGTAACCGAACAACTTGCCACCGTGAAGACAAAATGGTAGAGGCTCTTTCGAACGAACCGATGCTACAACTGTGACATGCCTGGCTACTGAAAGAACCAGTGTGACCATACCGGACCATCTGTCAATGATAACGGATTGGCTCACTCGTTTTTCCCGGGTGAGCTGCGATTAATGCAGTGGTACAGGTCGTTATTGAAATGGACAGGAAGAGATAGCTCTGCCTAAACTATCCAGTGTCATTGAGACGGAGAGGGAACGAACTTGGATGCAAACCGTTCACGCTGGCATTAAGGGCTGTGAGAGGATACCGATGGGGATCGACGGGGTGTGATTGTACCAAGCGTTCATAGGCGACAGGTCGGTACACCACGAGTTCCCGATCAGGCCAGGCGTAAATAAAATAATTCACGAGATATTTTCTCAAAACCGCGGAATCCATCGTAGACCTAAAGCGGGGCAAGCTAATGACAAAATACGGCTTAGTCAAACTTGAACGTTACCCCAGCGCTGCCGTAAGCGAGCCACCTGTCCTAAGGCTTCCGTTTTGTAGTGTTCCCTCAGTACACTCGGTCTTTGAGGAGTACATCAAACTGTTCATAGGCATGAATATACATTTAGCTTATGCTAGTGGATTGAAAACAAACTCTCCCCTCCTTTCGAATGCTTTAGTCCGTACGGTATTCGTCAGATACCGCTCTGTCTATGGGCTTACGTGCACGAGATGCTTTTGAAATGGTAGAATCGAGAAAGCCGATAGTACGTAGGACTCCTCGGTGGTCCTGGTCAAGAAAGCGAACATGAAAAACAGTTTTTCATGGATTTTTGGAACTTGAATGAACTGCTTCTAAATCGAATTGTAGCCATCCACTAGGCCGCGGAGATTTTGGGTTCGCTGCAGCAGTCCCGACATTTCACGTTGGTCCATTTGTGTTCTGGATACTGGTCACTAGCCATAAAGTTACAGTATTGATAGAAAACGGCGTTAACTTTTGAGCGATCCAGTAACCGTTTTGAAGGATATCGTTTGGATTACCGATGACGTGCTTCCTTTCATCAGTACATTTGCCTGTCATGCATACGAACCGGTCCTCACGCAGAGCACGCAGACAGGCAGTTCCGAAAACCGCCTGTGACAGTCTCTATACGTGGGGGACCGTCGTGTTTGCAACGGCAGATATGTGTACCATAATATTGTTTAAAGAAGCTTTCGTCTCTAGGCTGAGTTGTCTGAAACTGATGCAATCAGCCACGAGTTGAGCGAAGAAAGTCTTCGCAAGCCATTTGCCAGGGTCCATGAACGGAAAAAAAGCTACCACACTGACAACCAAGAGATGCTGTTTATTCTGGTGTCCCAGAAGCGTCTGCAAAGACACACAAGCTCTTCCAGCCTAACCAAAAAGAAAAGGAAGCTTTCAGCAATTTAAAGTCAGAAAGTGTCATTACTACCCAAAGATTCCTCTACCCAACAAAGGCGATGCCTTTCGGGGAAGAGTAGTGCAAAGTAGGACAAACAAACAATTTTAAAAAATCACTGCATTATTTGACTTCCAAACTAACTTGCAGTACTTGCTTGAGCACGGACGATGGCAATTCGCGGTACTTAAGAATATAGCTGGGAATATGTTAATCATTATTCGCAGTGGCTTGCTCTTCCATGATCCCTCCTTGTGAAGTGCCTACCTTGAGACCTAGGAATACCCACCTGCGTGGTAAGTAGTTCAGCAGCAAGCAGCCCCACATGGGGTCCTTTTTAATTCCTATAGATGATCTGTTAAGAACGAAAAATTGTTTTTACACTTTGCGAAATTGACTCTACATCATACCATCCTGGGCGCAGATATTCGGGTCTATTGCCCAAAACCAACCTAATCTCCCAGTGCTATACGTGCATATTACTATTCAGCCACTTTTCCGATGACCAAATATGCCAGTGCTATACGTGCATATTACTATTCAGTCTTTGCCACTTTTCCGATGACCAAATATATAACAGGCCATCTGTTTTGAAAGGCTTTTGTCTCCGTAAGGTGGAGAGGGAAGCCTTAGATGAATAGCCCTAAGAGAGCATTTAAAGTACGTCTTGACAGCAAGTATTTCTGAAATGGGACGACTATTTCATTACACAATATGGCACAGGTCAAGATCATCGGAAGAAATCTCTTAAACCCTCACCAATTCAGCAGTACTCTATATAGGTCAAAATAAAGACACTGAAGGACCGTAGGCGTTTGTAGAGAAGTCACTGTCCTTGATACTATAAGGTCTGATCCTTTGCCCACTTTGTTCAAGATAAACTTCTTTCAAGACAGAAATATTATTCTCCTTGGAAAACAATCGGAAAAAATGAGATCGTTCTGGGTTGTTCCTCCGGAGAATATGCCAATAATAATTAATTTAATCGTTCAGCTCTAAAACCATTTCGGTGCCTAGCTGCCATGCTACCAGAAGGAAGCACGAGGGCTGGTATACTGCCAGGTTGCCCAAGCCTAGACAGGGGAAGTCGAGAAACAGAGGTCGGATTCGAACCACGGACCTTCCGGTCAGTAAATTCGCGCTCTAACCACTGAGCCATGTCGCCCCAGAATGTACCAATACTTACGACGTACCTAATGCGTTTTAATGGTCTTCAGAGGTTGTTACTCGCTACAGCCTTGCATAGTATTTTCTAAAACCGTATCTCAGGCCCAGATAGCTTCAGTAATCGTGAGGTTAGCCAAATGCGTGCTTGGTTTCCAAAGATAGGGAAAATAATTTCGAAAGTTTTTGTCCTTTGCTTTGTGGGAAAAATTTGCATCTCTGGTATATCCGGACCGGTCTCCGTTGGTAATTCCACGATTGTAAACAACCAACTACCAACTCTCAGGGGACCAGCCCGAAGAAGTTTTAGTTAGACAAGCGATCTCACCAGGCCTCTCTGTATATAAGTGAATGACTGACATCCGATTTGAATTTGCCAGCCAGCATTTTCAGCCATCAAACGACAATGCATATTTGGATGACAGTTGGAGCTTGGCGAAGTGATTTGCTCGTTTAAGATCTTGACATCGATATAGTTCTGCAAGAAAATAGGATATCCAGAGCCCTGTGGTAAGTCATCACGCGGCCGAACATTGATGCCAAAACAATGGCCACCTACCCCACTTACATTTCAGCTTCTGGTAAAATTCGCCGAATCTTTTGAGTTTCAGAATAATACCGCGCCAATATTTCAATATTTCAGAGCATCCCGAGTTGATCGTAGATAAAATGACCCAATTCGATTAACTGTACAGTTAAGAATATTCTCAATCGTAGAATGAAAATATAACAAGCAACTGATGTTTATAAAACGGAACAAAATTAACTCATTTCGATTGTTTGCTGTGGCAGACGGGCCGGTATGGGTATGTTAATCACCCACAAGGCCGATTCTACTGATGTGTGCGCGTCCGTATGTTACGAGACTCCATGTGATCTTGGCTGTACTTGAGGAACTGACCCTTTTCCTCCTGACCTGTTTATTATGGAACAGTGAGGTGCGTCGTGTCTTACACCTACGAAGATAAGTATTCTCAGGACCCTCCTGTCAAGTGCAAGACCCTCCCATGATCTAAAACGGTGATCACTGCTTTCCGAGATTAATGGAAGGTCACATCAGTATTGAGTGTGGGTGTCCCTGAGTCCAAACTCTGTTATTTGGATGATGGTTAATAACCGCTTTTTGGATTCAAATTTTGGCAATTATTCTGGACGACCTTACCAATGAACTCGGTTGTGCATCACAGTACACCACACTACCAAGTTTTCGCCCTTCAGGGTAGCTCTGTGTGTAGGCACAAGCTGTCTACCTGATTAGACGAATCATACGTAGATATTCCAGGTGAACCATGTCAGTTTACACTCACTGCTGTATGGGACTTCCCACCTTCGCTGCCGCGCATTAATGGAAAAATAACAAAGGTGGTATGCGCTTCAGAAGATTTCCTCAAGACGGCAGACGTTCAGTTCACAGGTTTTAGGTTTGTGGACAAGGTCGCTAGGAAATCTGCAGTAAACTATCTCGGAGTTTTCCGGCTAAGTTCCAGGTATGTTTTGTTGAACCTTCGGTCCAGCGGGATGACAGATAAGTTTTTTAGGAACCTAAACATTATGTCTCTGAGCCAAAGACCATAGTCAATCACCGTATTTGAAATGCATTGAACGTTGCGTTTTATGCAAATAGTACGCATCCAGTGTGCAATAATAGGTCGTTGAGCAAGTCAGCGATTCAGAAACATCATCCAATTGCAAAAAAGTTAGAAGCATCGGTTGGTTCATAAAAAATATCTGGCTCGTTGCACCTCAGCTTTTTACACCAGACCGAAGAAGTTACAAGAGCACCATTCTTCAGTTGCAGCTCAAATCTGTAATCAATGAAATATGTGCATATAGGTTTATTATCACTGAACTTGCCACGGAAAGGGAGAACAGATATTCCTAATTCATTTCAGCTTATTCCCTAACTCGGTGTGAATGACATTCGCAATGCGTTTTTTTGGCAAATTACTTATCTGCAGTGTCTGTGTTGTCTCTATTTGTATGTGAGAGCTGTGGAGACTTCCTACTGGCCTAATGTGGTCATACATTCATGTTCTACAGACTACCCTAGGCGACCAAATATTTCATATTACTCCGACATAGTAGAACCCAAGAATAAGATTACCGTACTTGATGTTTAACTACTCTTGTACGATTGCTCCTATGTGAGACAGACAGGACCGTTGAGGGACTGCGCAAGAGTTTACCTGTTTGAGTTAGTGGATGAGAGAGAAGCGTATGCACGAATAAGTGGAGGATGGTGCCGTCTAAAGTAGACCCATATTGCCCTTTGCTACTCAGTACTGTCATATTACGAGACTGCATATTGATCACCTATTTGTGAAACGTGTATCAGTGAATGAAAGTTTGCAAGAATTTTTCTGGATTTCACATAAATTACTTGATGCAGGAATTCTGTCCTTCGGTAAGTTTTGAGTTGAGAACAGGATAAGCATTCGCTTTGAAATGCTTTTTATCCTACACCAAACCAGTGCACTACTTCAAATGGATTGCATTTGAGGTACAACCTGCACGCTTACTGATAAGAACTGATGATCACCCATTTAACTGTTTCTCCAGCGGTTCACTGTTAGCTCGAAACTAATTTCGGATGAACCGGTGTGGAAAATTTATTTCACCGGAGCAATACTGGATTGCTGTTGTCAAAAGCTTTGAGTATTCATAACGCTATCTGTTTAGACTCAGTAATTCACCAGCATCCAACACACGCTAATAGGATAGAGGCAACACATTCAACTCCCGTGCGATAGGAGTCCGGACTTGTACACATGGTGCTGTTGGTAAACTCGACTTCTAGCAAAACTCGCCTCAATTGCTTCTTTATTTTGGTGTTGACGTGCCGTAATAACCGTGTTGGAACAGAATAAAGACTGTTCGAACGAGGGTCAGAAAGGATAAAAAGACACAGCCCTGTATTCCTAAATGGTGGTTGAGATAAACCAATCTCAAGGGTAATCGCGTCACCCGTGGCCAAAACCTACCATACTGCAGCTCCTTCTAAGGCGTGTATTAAAGTACCGTGAACTGATCAAGGCTGGCACGCTTCATACGGCGATCAGCTACAAGGGCCACATGACGCATAAACTTCAGTCCAAAAAATTGTATGGCTAAGTCCGTTGCACAAACCAGTCTTCATTTGTTCAACTTATTTATTCTGTAAGGTGCTAACCCTTGTACCAAGCCTTATTCTTTTTCCACAAATATATCCGTGAATTAGTCTCAGTAAATGGGTGGTTCGGTCGAATATCACATGGAGATGTGTTACATGGGAAATGAACACGAACCTCAGATAACAAGCTTAGTTCGGCGTCATTAATTTGTGATGAACACCAAATACCTAACTCACAGCATCTGACAATATGGAGTGAAGGTTGACAGCACAGGATATATGGTTTTTGGTTGGGTTGTTCAGTGGACTTGATAATTTTTGAAGAGATGCTTTACCCAGATAAGAAGAACATGCATTATTTCGCAAATGATTATTATTCAGCGCTCCAATGTGCTGCTTATCTTTTTTTCATATTGGTTGGTTGTTCACCTGATATGTTAACTTTTTAAACCTGGCTGTTGCCACAGTTATTTCTATATCGTTGATACTAGTTTTAAAGACTTATTATCGCTGTATTTCCATACGTAGGCGCGATTTCAACGTGGTTCAGTATAACATAACAATGCAACAATTTGCGGCTGCAAATAAGCCTAGCCAGGCGGGACTAGAATCCCCGGAACCACGAGTGGAGATTGTGGAGGAACATCTCTGGCGCCACGGTGGTCCAACATTCAAGAATGTTCAACCGAAATCCTACAAAATATTGGAGCAACAGCTGCCACAGTCCAGCGTAGGAGGTAAGTATTTAGTAATCTCATTAAGAAGATAAATATTCCACATAGTCAATACCCCACGGTCGTTAAAGCGTTGTACTCGTCCTCAAACCACTTACTATCCCGGCTGAGTGATTTGTGAGCTATACAGCTTGTCTAGCGTGGTAAGCGGGATGCTGCAGTCTTTGTAAATAGATATCTTTCCTTGTTATGCATCCAATCCGGTTTTACAAAAGCCAGATCTATCAAACGGTGCAACATGATTCGCTGTTAAGACGTGCCGCCAAATTAGCAAAGAGCTATGATGCTTATGCGCAGTTCTACAGTCTTACAATACGTGGATTTCCACGAACCATTACGGGGGTTTTGGGCCACGAATGTAATGATAGAGGAACTCTTTACACGTGGTCCAGAAAAGCTGTTCAAATGTTTCATCGAGTTGCCATGCCCTCCGAAATATTTCTGTCTTATTTTTATTTCCAGTTGGCCGAAAATACGTTCAATGTAGGCAAAGGCACTAAGATAATGCTGACTGTAGTCTTTTTTCCAAAAAAATACCATTTCGCCCCGACTGGAGGTAACTTCAGGTTGTTTGGCTCATAAAATTTAATTTCCTTGGTGCTGCGTTTTCAAGCAGTTTTTTTTCACCAGCAAAGTACACATGTGCAAGTTTGTTATTTGTTAGATGTACGACAGATGACATGCGAATGTAGACTTAGTACAGCAAAGTGTCAAAGGAAATACATTCGGCTGAAACACTCAAGGTCAGCTCGTGCATGTTAGAAGTAAGTGTAGCCGTGGCCGTGAAGCCGTGTAGCCGTGAACATGGATATATATATATAATGAGTTCAGTTCTCTGGTAATCAGACTAGATACTAGGGTTACATTGTGCTTCAGGTCTCATGCACTTCAAGTCTTATGTGAAATACTGAGGTTGGGCAACAAGATGGAGAAAGAAGAGGAACCTGGATTGATGCGAGCAGCCGAACCTTGAGCTGAGTTCTTTGTGGCTCCCACTTAAAACAGCATGTGCACTAGCGTCACAAGTTTGCAGCGGACCTTCAGTGTGGGGTACACATCACTTGATCTCCACCTGCGACAGCCTACATATGTACTTCCAGCAAATAGTTTCGGCAGTTTTCCGCGTCTATTGTTATCACCTTTTAGAGAATACTCAAAATTCAGAAGGATTTTGATGCCGTAGTCATGAATTACTAAACCATATGCTAATCACTTCATCTGACCTAAATGTCATGCTTATCTTGTGAACCTAGGTTTTAGGTCACCTCATCACAAGGATCACTTAACGATACACATTTTAATGTCTTGCAGTGTAAGTACTATTGGAAATATTTAGGTAATACGTTAAGCAACACATTGAATAATATAGTGAGTAAGTACGCAATTAGCTGAATATGTAAGTGAGCAAGTAAATGAGCATGTAAATTTGGTTATTTGTTTAGATACTCAATTGATAAGTGAGTTGCTTGGATGGCTGCCTAATTACCTAATTAGTTAGCTTGCTAAATATTTAGTCAGTTAGTTAGCTAACTGGTTGGTCAGTTAGTTAGTTGGCCGGGTATATAGGTGGTATGGAAGTAATTGATTAAATGGGGGATTAGGCGTTTGAATATCGATGTTCTTGGGACAGGACACCTTGTCCAAATGTGTTTTACTTATGTTAGACCCACAGCAGATTCACATACTATTTGTTCAGATGTCGTGCTCCGAAAATGTCCTAAAAGCTGTCAAACTCAAATAAAAACAGTTTGGTTTGAGAGCATTTAAAATCATCTTGACAAAATGCAATAGTAAGTGGTTCACTTTGGAAGAATGGTTACCAGGTCTTCACACAGGACTGTGAGCTTTACCTAACCAACAGCCATGTAGGTGTAGAAAAGACTATGTATTTTATATTATTCATCACTAATAAAAACCATTGGATACTATGATTTTCAGAGGGGTCTGATCGAAGAACAACCACAAATTTTCCGCTCAGTTTATTATAGGCCTTTTATTTTAGCTAGGTTTCCGTCCTTATTAATTTAGTAAATGTGTACAAACGTAGAAACTGACGATATGAATCACCAACAAGTTTTCAGGCGTGAAAATTAAGACATCTTAAAAACGAAAGCATCCAGAAATCGGTTGTGTGCTATTTCCGGTTCTCTCGTTATTATAGGTTATAGGCGTATGACACAATGATTTCATGATTTCTTTCATCTGGTCTACGGACTCAAATCCGCTGGAAATCGTTTTATTCTTCCACATAACATAAAACGTCACATACGATACTGACGAACACGAAAGTGGAACCAATAAGAACGCGTAAGCCAAATACACCCATTTGAATATTAACTTGGTTTTGACAGAAGACTCACCGGGAACCTAGCTGAATCTTTCCTTTATGGTGTTTTTAATAACGTGTGTGCTTACGCTCCGTTGTAATAGTTCAGTTATTGCAACTATTCGTTACAAGTAAGTAGATTCCAAGGCGAAACTGTCGTCACTGCGCTTGCCAAGATATCAAGGGTATACATACTTGTGTACGAATAACGAATTTCAGAATTTGGCTTCTTATTTGGATGCAGTAATACCTCAGAATAGCTGCTCATGTAACTCGTAGAGCCGATCAATTCAGAGTGACAAACACCTCAGGCAAGGTTGTGAATTGGCGACTGTCCCTAAGTATAAGTGTGTCCCCTACATAGTTGGGTGGTCCGCGTATGATAGATCCACCCTAAAACTACGTTTTATTTTCTGTCAAGTCTTCAAAGATACACCACAGTAATAGGTCGAATAACGAATAAAATGGTTACAAGCCCTTTGATCTAATGCAAACATAGCAGTGATCAGCAGCATCTCTTAGATAGTGCAAACAGAACTTATGACCACGAAGTTCGTTCACCCCACATGATTTTTCTTTAATGAAACAAGGAGCATCACCCGTGGAGTGCAACGGAAGCGATTTTTTGCATTAAAAATGATAATCTGGAATTACAGCGTGGAAAGCAAACGTCCTGTTTTGTGTACAAATAATCACACCATTTTTATACAACCATACGCACGTAGCAACAAATTCACAGGCCTCAGGGTTACCATAGGGTTACTAATATGATTTCTTAAGAGACCCGCATCCGGCAACTTGACGCTTCAGCTGAATTGTTCCTTGAAAAAAAGCAGGACTAACTAACAGGGTTTAAAGTTTCATAAAATTGTTTAGAACCGTCTAACCACAAAGTAACAGCTTGAACGAGAGATACGTCGCCAAGTGGGCGAGCTTTAATTGAGGTTATGTTGGGATACTTAGATTTGTAGAACAACGCTCATCAGGTATTCCCGTTTATGGTTAAGAGTGCGCTGCGCTCAATAATGATTTGAAGGTCATCCATTTATTGGGTGAACAGGATATTTAAAAACGCCTGAACCTGACCAGGAATAGAGAATATACATTCAGTGTGAAAATTTCTTCGCAACCGTGCAAAGAGTATGCCGGGCGTGAGAGATTTTGAAGAAATGAAGTAAGTGGCAATCGGCCTCACTGGTGGGTAACCTCATTCGAGAATTTTTGCATGACAGAAATTGGCCAGCAGAAGCGCTATCTAAAGAGTTGGGGAGAGCAGGCCCTTTTGAGGCCTTTTTCGAAGGACTCATTGTATTAAAAGGTCCAGCAAAGTTTAAAGCTAACGTTGTATAGCCAATAACCAGGATTTCAATGACACGTTGATGACACGGTTTGTATACAAAACTCTCCGTGCAAATTGAACCGTACGCATGTGCACTCACGACTGTCCCTGTGGCGGTATTTTCCCCACTGTTTTCAGAACTTGACGGTATTCATTAGTCATCCAAGAAGAAAACGGGATCTCCTAGGCTGATGCTCACGACTTGTTCCGACGCCGTGTAACTCAGCTAAAGTTGATCACTCCAGAAAATTTTACACATTAGACCAGTAACTCCTAGAAACTCTCTTCACTTTCAACCTAGAGGCATCAAGTATACGCTCATGCAGACAATTGATGTTCCTGAGTACCCGTTGTCAATTTTCATTTCAGGTCCTCCCCCTCCCTCTGTATTCGAGCGCAGCATAGATGAACGGTCTCCATATCTGCAAGCAACGGAGCCCACCATCCAAAAAGCCTATGGTCAGTCCTGACCTTCTGGAAGAAAATACAGCAAGGAAAGTGCAGGCTTATCCCAATCATTTCCTTATCACCTTTTCCCCCGAAAAAAATGTTTAAACCCCTCATGTCCGCTTAAGCTCCCTGCTAGCTGTATTCGGATTACAAAGCCCCGCCAACTATAAGCGGATATTATCAATTATGTACATCATTGTGCCTATTTGTTCAAGTCAGCTTTACCCCTTCTATGTTTAACAAAAGTGTGATTGCTTTCTGCGTGACTACTTCCATTGTACCACACCAAAAATATCACTCCTGGTAATTTTGATGATAATCCCCATTGTCCGTGACATGTTTTTCCTTCAGTAGGAATAATGTCCGATTTCCTGCATACCTCATGCAGACAGCAAAAAATGACGGCAAACTATAATGATAAGGCTAAGCCGATTGCTACATTTCAACAACATTTTGGGTTGGATTCACACAGTCCGCCAAAAAAACAGCCGCGACCAAAACTGAGCTGTTTACGTGTTTGCACAAGGCTTATGAGTAACCTATGGGTAATGTACATAACGTGCAACCCAAGCAACCCAACTCAGTTCATGTCTCGTCGTCTCATTCATGCACTTTTCCGCTAAAGAACTTAGGCCTTATCGAAAGAAATTTAGTTTTACTATTCAAGATCCAGTACAACTGGTTCGAACTGTTAAAACCCCACCTCCTAAACAAAGAAAAGGTAGTATATTTTCCATTCCTGTAAAAAATCTTTAAAACGCAGCTTCTGGTAGTGAAGTTGAGTCCAAGGAGGTTACCTTGACTACTGGCATAACAAAAGTAATTGGCCGACTAGTTACTCCTTCTGCTTTTACCCGAAAGTTGTGGGAAAATAAGATTTTGTATTTCCAAAATTTGTGCTCATTCAGCTAACAGTCCGTCGACCAAAAGTCATAAAAGCAGTTATTCGTGTAATTGAAACCTCTTTTGCAGAAAACGCTTACAACGTTCTAGCATAATTACATCCAACACGCACAAGAATGGCGATATCTGGTTATGAAATGTCGTGCTTTTTAAATAGACGCTCTTGTCCACAGAATGCACTCTCTGTCTCACTGCATTTCCTAAATTAAGATAGATGATAACTCCTCCGTTTGTTCCGCTGTTCCGATTCTTGCAATAGTGTCCTTTATTTTTCTTCTCCATAAATTCCAAAGTTTCTCTTTTCTGTTCGAATGCGAGTCACTGTAACTTTCCCGTGTTGACATTTCCGTTTCGGCCAAGGGAGAGCCAGTTTGTACCGGTTAGTTTCCTCCAACAGAAATTCACGGCGAGACAATGCTAACCTTTGCTCCAAATTATCATAGTAGGATAATTCATACATCCTGTGGTGCCCTTTATTTAATTTGCAATTTGCAATTCAGTTTGCAGTTGTCAGCATTTAGCAATGGCTTTGATTATTCTTGATCTTTAGCATGGTAAATGAGTCAGGAAATTTTTTCCATAAATGAAACTATTCACAAGGTTTCTGAAAACTCTTCGATAGCCCATGATCGGTTTGGCCCTTCTTGGGGCTCATCAGCTAGGCACAGTCGTCTAATCTGCATCAACCTTATGTTCTACTTGGACTCAAATTGTATAGATTTTGACAAATGATCTCATTTGCATATCAATCTGTTTTTCAGCTAAATCTCTCTCTTGTGATGAGCCCCAATAAGGGCGAAACCGATCGTGGGCTGAAGAAGTGTTTTCATCACACTTGTGAGTAGAATCGTTTGAGAAAATACACTGCAATATCTCAAACATCTAAAACATCGGCCTTTATACAATACATTCACTTGAAGCATATCGTAAACGGAAGATTCGGTGGAGCTTTTTCTGAAGACCGAATTGATATGCAAACCAGAGCATTTGTCGAAGTCAGTCTAATTTGGGTACGAGTAGAACATGAGGTTGACGGAAACTCGGGAACTGCGCCTACCTACTAAGCCCCCACGAAGGGTGAAGCCGGTTGTGGGCTCTATCAGATTCAGGGACTTTTTTCCTGAACTTCGGTCAGGCCAGTATAGAGGTTAATGAGAATCTTCAAAGAAAATTCTGTGATATGGCAACACAAAGATTAAACTACAGCAGAGCATCCTGAATCACCAAGCTCATCTTATGTGGCATGCATGTCGCCAGAAATTGGATTTCTTGCTAGTGGCTCCTCCTCGACACAAAACACAAGCGTAGAGAGAAATATTTAAATGTATCGGATATGAGAGTGAGTGAGTCTGTGTCTATCAGTGTTTCTGCAGCGACGAACTGTTGAGATTTATTGCCAAAATGTTTATGAGTTGTGTATTCGGGTAAACAGCTTTGCGGTCGTGGACACCGGAGAATATGGTAAAGCACTGCTACATGGTCACGGACTCTTTGATAAACACTAAACTTTTAGGTGAAATTTAAAGTACCACGGTCAGCCAGGTTCGTGTCGTCGGTGTCAGCCAGCCATTCGGTACGACGACTCAAACACTGGATTACCCCTGAAGGCTTTGTATAACCTGCGAAGAACCTTCTCGTATTATCAAGACACCAATTGGCACATTAGCTAATCAACCACACTGAAGCATTACAGTAACGCTGGGAAAGGTATCTGTGATAACTGATGGATGGAAACGTAACAACATCACGTCAGGTTAAAGTTTTAGGGTGAGCTTTCACTACCACAGGATCGATTATGTAAATCACTAAATGTGACTTAGAAGAAACAGCTTACCGGCTATGCAACAATCAAGCATGAGGCTTATTTACATGAAGCTTGCTCTCGAAGGTACATCAATCATTGCTGATGATCTCCTAGTATCCGGACACAGACCCCTCTTGCACAACATGCTGCGGAAAAGCCGAGGACCAAAAAGCTTCCTTTAAGTCAACTGCAGACAGCACTGAACTCCAAAAATCGCTGGAGTAAACGAAGACGTTCAAAGGCCTTGAGGAGTATAAGCTAACTCGCTATTTTGCTGAACTCTGAACTCCATCAAGACTTTGTGAATAGATCATTTGGAAATTGCCTGAGACACTGTGTCCAAAAGGGAGAAGGGTGCATGAGAACAATTCAAAAAGGGCAATGATGACGGTAAATGTTATCATGAAGTAGACTGTGAAGACATGCATCCCTTAAATGCATCGTCCAAAAAATAATGTGTATCCCAAAATTCGATGCAGTGCATTCTCTGGTGTTTTCTTAGTGTGTTTGCACTTCAGGTTACCTTGGACGATTTGAAATATGTTACAGAAACAGGAAAGGCTTTATGGTGAGAAAAAATGTGTACTGTTTCTCAGCCTTACGAGAAAAAATGTCCATGAATTTTGAGGACACAGTACACTCTAAGTCTTTGATTGCTGTGGAGCACGCGGAGTCCGAATTAGCCGTTGTTCAGCATGCTAAACATAGTGCTCTCAGGGAACCTTAAAGCGTCAAATTTTATTCAGTGAAATATGCTTCAAATTGAGATACACCTGAAATCATTCTCCAGGCGACGATGCAAGCTGCTAACGCCAATGTGACCACCAACCTGTGGATTTTGCTGGCGTGGTCAACGGCGGCAACTGGGATCCGAGTTTGAGGAATCAAACTCTATCAGTTATCCATTGAGAAGCCACCAATCTCAGAATTTGTGCTTCTTCTAACAAACTGATCTTAAAGATCACACTTACAAATGAACCTATTGAGAACATCCAAACGTTTGCAAACATTATGAAATTTATTGATTAATGTAAATTGCTCATGCGGGAGGGAGTGGTGTTGGACGCCAATCCTCTGCAACCACTTTAGGCAGTATCCAACGCTGAAATATTTCACTACGAGCTTGTGACTATAGTATTCATCAGTGAGCCGCAAAATACATCAAAACGTTCCCACCATTCATCTCGCCATCTTCCTCAGTTCAAGAGCCAAAAAATACAACCAAACTTTGCATTTGATCGCTCTGACTTAATGCAAAGTGCTAGTTGCCATCTCAGTTTTGTGCTGAATGAATTTGAGACACCAAAGGACACTTAATAGGATACTTCTGTCGACAGGACGAATTGTCCGAAAAAGGTCAGGTAGAACGCCATGGTTTGCTCTCCCTGCCTGTGCAATACTGGAAGATAACCTTGAGGTAAAAAATGAAGCAAGCAGAAAGGTTTATTTGTTCTTGGTCTACCCGTGATAGTATTAACTTTCAAAAAGCAACAGTGTTTGTCCAGTATCGATAAAGAACACAGAAACTACCGTCACACTGGATTTTCTACCCACTAATAAATTAAGCTTCACAGAGTCCATGCAGACTACAGCGCTCTATTCTTCAACCTTTTCCATGCGTTAGTCTTTACTCTAAACAACTTGATACTGCTTTACGAATCCTTCAACTGTACAATTTTTCATTAAAGCCCTGAAGAACGTTTTTAGTCACAAAGCATTTCTTTTGGTCGATAACGAGTCATATTTCCCTGGTGAAACACTTGACGACTGGATAAACGAGACGGGATGCAGATATCTCTACGATGAGTCTCAAGATCCATGTTATAGCGCACAAGCTGAAAACGTTGTCAAGACTCCATCTTCCAGAAGCTAGGAAGAAATCATGATTATATTCGTTTGTAACACAGGAATGCTTTTCACTGAGCAACAGGTGAATATTCCGCGAAGCTACTCGGAGTACTTTCCATTTGTGTTATCTATTTTCTTCAGAAGTGACTTTTTTATCGGCCCAATAATCCAAAACTATCAAGCAGTATTGTGGGTAACGATATTGTCCAGCGCATAGCTCGAATGATGAGCACGGAGAAGTTCTCGTTCCACATGAGATCTATCGATCCTACGCACTTTGAGGACGGTGGTCACTGCGTTCAAAATTCTGTTTTGCCTTTTCACTTTAATGATGTTCCACTTCAAGCAAGCAGGGGCACCACAAAAGGATCTGAACGGTTGTAAACAAAACCCCGAAAGCTTCATAACCGATCTACAACAAAGTGTAAAGACGGAGTAGAAATTTTACACCAAAATGGACGGAGCCCTCCAAGATGCTGAATTGGTGGTACGGATGTCAAACCCAGAAATTTACACAAAAATATGTGAGCCAGAAGACATAGAAGATGCCACTGAAGAGTCTCTTACGCTTCCAACAGCCATATTTATAGATCTCTGATCCGCGTCCGGAAGGAGCAAATCACGTTATCCTATGATGCGACTGATTTGGTACTGTCAGTTATAAGACGATACTGAACTCTAAGTGTGTAGCAACCATTTTAGAGGTATCTGGATGATCTTCCGGTAAAAATGCAAATACAAATACTGAAATGCCATCAGTCACAGAGTCACTTTCAATATTCTCGTTTGCTGTTGGTCAGTAGTGATATACTTCATCCACAAACGCCCCATGTGTGATCAAATTTACCAAAATCAAGTTACTGTTCAAAGCTAACTTTGCCCATTTCCTGACGTTAATCCTTTTGGAGGAGAACTAACCGAAAGTTGGTCACTCGCCACAGGTTGTAAAAATGACTACCTTAGACTCTTATCCATTTGCTTAGCTGTGAGCAAATCCCCTTGATGTTTTGGGAATTTAATAAAGCCGTAATTAACTAACTTTAGCTTCAAATGTCCCCTTAAGAGCATTCATTTTCTCTTATTGACAGTTTATGCTCAAGCTGAACGAAAAAAAACAATGGAGCTCAGCATTAGTTAGTTGGGTTTTATGCGGATGAAAAACCAGCTGAGCTAAGTAATTTGCACTTTTTACCGATGGTTCAAATGGGTCGGATACATGGCTCTGGATACTAATTTTTCTCCTTTCCCTTTCCATCTGATCAGTTTGGAAGATAAGGTACGTTTTTTGTGAATCTCAGGATTTCAGATTCCTACTGAGAGAGGTCAAGCTTCAAATCGATTTTAGGATAACCCGAATGTAACCTGAAAACTCCTAAGCCGAATAAGGACTAAACTGTGCCTGTTTTCATAGGCCACATGACCATCTTGTCAGGGAACGTGCGCATTTTTCTGTGTTCCCTCGAAATGTTACCACACGCCTTTCGTGAAATTCTACGCCTGATGTTACTGTGCATCTGTTCGCGCTTGCCTACTAAGTGCTGTACAATTACTAGGTATATTTTTACGCAGCCGAAAGTTACTGTCTAGCGTTGTAAAAAATTGGGAAGTCAGCCATCGTGATGCTGGAATCTGTACCTTTGCATATGCCCTTTCGACATCGGTTGGAAAGGCAAATTTCTATCAAAGTTACCTATTTCTCTATCAAACAGAGTTTGATTCTGTCACAGTCTGAATCTAATTGCGGAAAAATCCCGTGCAACGCCCATCCCAAAGACCGCTCACTCTAAGCCAAAATAGTGCTCTTTCTGGAAACGCTCTTCACAGGAGAGATAAGTGTTTTGAGCCGTACTTTTGTAAAGTCTTTCGGTACGGATAAGGTTGAAACGAATGGATATCCGGGAGCATGCACTGAGGAGTCGGCCTTGCACGTGGCGTAAAATAAAAAGCCTCGTAGAGGGAGAGCAAGGGGAAGAAACCAGGTGCCTCCGTCATCATTTCATTTGATAATAGATGTGACGGCACTCATATTTGACCCTTTAAATATGACACAGCACTCAGCTGACAAACAAGCAATAATGCTCAACGCTTTCAGCGTACGCCACCACTTGGTTTCTCCTGATCCTCAAGCTTTGCTTTGCTTTGCTTTCTCGAAGAGGTTAAGCTTCTTATTGATTTGTTTTGAAACTTGACCTACTGTTGGGCACACATGCTTGTGCGACGTTATTCTAAAACCCAACATCACATCCCTTAGGGTTGGTCCTTCTGTGCCTTACAACCGCTAAGGGAACCTCATATTCTTCACAACAATATCATGTGTTTCTCGTTGAAAAGCCATCTTGAGCAATATTCATAACCGGTCCAGCTAAATGCCGTGGCTTTGAGACAGGTATGGAATGCGCGGTGTTTTATGGAACAAAACAGATAATAAATGGATACCAATAATAATTAAAAAAACAAACCCGACAGTTGAGTGGTACACATCTGTACATGCTCAATTTAGGCCCCATTGGCTCCTTTTGTCAATAGCTACGCCACGGAAGTTACACGAATGTTCGCTCCTGAATTGACTGTTTGACACTAACAAAAATATAGGCACCCAGAATATCGGCTCTCAGACTGACACACACCACTGTCACCTCTTATGAAATAGTAAAGCCATAGTTTTGAGAATTCAATGAAATGTGTAAAACAAAATGCCCTTCAAAATGAGTGACAAAGCTGTTTTCTCGTGGGAGCTCATTTGCAGCTGTGCAAATTTAGACCTCCAATGTAGATCCAAATTGCTGACAGGGGTATACCAATCGCAACCACTCCTGAGAACAGCTATGTAAATGTTATTTCACACGCGTGATGCGATATCGAAAATGTCACCTTTAAAACAGCATTGTTCTGAATAAGACTATAAGAGTATCGTTTTTAGCGATTACGTTCAGGACAGGATTACAGGATTAGCAAAATCATTACCTCCATAAAAAGGGTAAATGACGAGCTCAAGAGAGTAACTGTGATGGCATATTTTTGCTAAGCGTCCTGAAGAAGGACGGATATAGCACGGGTAGACTTCCCTTACAGTTTCAATCGCTCAGTCACCGATGCCCTTCTTTTGGTGACTATCCTACCGACTACTGGAAACTTCTGGAATAAAGGTGCTGAAGCCCACATGCTTGACCAAAGCGTGTGCAGTGGACTATGGTGAGGCAAAGGCTTAAATTTAAAGTTTCAACGGATCGTGGGAAGAATTTGCACACAAATCGGATAAGTATATGGCTAAAATCTCTGTGGTGTCTGGTGGGACATTCAGAACTCCGGTAGCGGTTTAGGTACATAATGGCACATCAAGTGAAGACTTGATAGATTCATGTCCCTAAACAAGCAACGAAGTGTCGTCGGAAGGCACTAAAATGCCTCCCTCAGGGATGTTTCCCCTTAAGAGGACAGACAGATGCTTACCACCTTCACAGTTTTCTGCACTTGGCACAAATTTCACTTGTTTGCGAGTGCTTTCAGCCAGTTTATATAGGCCACATTAAACAGCTTTCTCTCCGGCTATCGTTAAATTTCTCGGATATTCAACGACATTATACATATATAGTCCGAGCATTCAGTAGCGCATGAAAATGGGATCACACAATATTTAAGCTTCCCACCCCCGGGGAGGATAAAACAACTGGTATGTGCTTTAGGAATTTAATCCTACCTGGTGTTTTTCTAAATCTTGATAAATATCTAGTCGTCGTATGCTCCCGGGTTTCGTTAATGTGGGGGTAAGATCTAAATTGTTACGATGCATGACTGTCGAATGAAGACAATCAAAGTGAAAAGAGGCCACCGACTGATAATTTTAGCCACCATCATCATTCGGGAACCTCTTATTATGTGAATTTTAGAGCTTTCAAACCAAATTCAAGTTCCAGTAAGCCGGAAGCAATTGGGCTTGAGTTTTTGACGGCCTCGTTCAAGGTTACCAAAGTTCCTGAGTGACTGGGCTATATGGCTTTTCGAAATTCGACGGTAAAGATTCCACAGCAATAAAGACCGAGTATAAGATGATCTACGGGAAAAAATTTTTACGAAAGAACTGGATTTCTCATGTCGAAAATTTCACAAGCAATGAATCTTGTCCGACTGCATATTTCACTGACATCTTGTGGGCAGGATTTTGTTGGAGGGTCAGCAAACAACTCAAACTGAAGAATCGCTTAATTGTACTGGCTTCTACTAGCCTCAATAAAGAGGGCTCACAATTAATGTAACGTGACATTTTTCCCTTAAATGTCTATAAAATACTGTCAATGTGAGTTGTCAAACACGAAGTCTCATGTCAAAATCATGCATTCTATGGTCAGTCAATTTTTCGGTCCACAAGGTAGTTTAGGTATTTAACATTAATAAAGAGTAGTTCTTCAGTTATAAAGTACATGTAGTTAAGCTCGGTAACCACGATTATACTGTGTGTACACTCCTAAGTGGAACATGTGGGCAGAAAACACGGTTACCATGTGAATGAATTTTTCTCTTACTCGATGTATATCCTGAAAATATCTTCATTCTGCCGCTAAGTTAGGTAGAAATGTCTGTTGCTTTGCAGTATTGGGGTGTGGCTCGGTGGTTTACGCTGTGTATTGTGTCCGGAGTGATAATATGAGCAATGTATCTGCAGAGCATTGTAGCCAAATTATGCCATGGTAGTCCTATGCATAAATCTCCGTGACCTGTTTAGCAAGACGCGATAAAGCATCACCAACATAACCAGCAGTAATGTGAATAACATAGAGTTCAATCACTTCTCAAAAGGCTTATGGATAATCAACAATGTTAGGCTTCGCCCACTTCATTACCAAACCCAATTCGAAGGCGTGTTCTCGACGACTGGGAGTGTTAGACGCTGCTTCTCAATGGCGTTGACGTCAGTTGCAATATGTAGTCAGTGTCATTCAAAATTTCACAATAACACAGAAAAGTCTTTTTGCATCAGAACTTCGGAAACCTAATCTTAAAAATTAATGGCGTGAATCTGAATACATGGAAAGTTCTTCAAAAAGCAACCCCACACACAGCACTTATTCCTGTTGTCTCATTCATTCAGCTACTGAAATAACGTAAGTAGTTGCAAATGCATCAACCTAATGTTTCAATACCTGACAGAATTCCCTGTAAACCGTACACCGTAACGCGAAAAATTCCCGTTGTCACACTGTCCTCCTGTGTCCTTTTGATGCAGTTCAAAGGTTTTATGGTTGGTCATGGAAAAACTAAAATGCATTACGGTAACATTTAGCCCTTGAACAGTCGCAAACGCCAGTTGTAATATGAATGAGTACCTGCAGTGCCCAAAAAGTGTAAGTTGAGATACTTGCGGAGGATTCGATTGAATTATCTTAAAAACAGACTAAAAACTAAAGACTAATGTCATCCGGTAAACCAGTGGCCAGAAAAGCGATGCTGAGAATTCATTCACTCACAAACCAGGCCTAAGCAACTTATATTTTCGAGGGTATTTAAGCGACAAGGCAAGTCTCATCTGACCACAAGCACCCACAAGATAAGATGACATCCCAATCGAGGGAAACATTGGACTTTCTACAACCACAACACATCGTTTAGCGTAGCAATGCTCTGTCTGCTGTTGGACGGATGTTTAAGACATTTCTTATACTGGGTCCACCGCTTGGCTTCTTCGCTAACGACAATCTTCATACAAAACATTTTTTCCACACTTTCTGTGGTATTCTGAAGGCAATGGTAAATCCTGAACCACCTAAAAGTCAATAGCTAATATGTCTGATAACAATACATTATCAACTGCGTCAGCAATCAGCCTAAGTACGATACTGCGTGTGCCTAACCTAAAGGTACTTTGGGGCTCCTGTTTTTTCACTGTATCACTGTGTTGCTAGACGTGAATCTATGCCTTTTGGACGTTTGACTTCCTGGAATCCCCAAATTTAACGGAATAACATAGATAGACAGATTAAAGAGGTAAATAAAGAAAGCTGAATTGCAAATCATTACCTTAAGGTCTGCGGAAATATTTTGCAGCCATTCGCTCGGGTGTCAACTAGGAGCCTTAGCCCAACAAGCCAGAATAGAACTGATATAAAAGTGGTCCTTAATAATACCATTTGACATTCTTTCAATAAGATCTTTATACAAAAGGTTCCCAATCGTCTACCGGGAAAATGGTAACGCTTTTTCTTTTGAACCCCTAAGCTGGATCAATATCTGAAGCGCGCGGAGGTATTATTCGGAATCCAGCGTCACGTGAGGCGTCCTAAAATAGGTGTTCTAGTGGAAATTTGATAAGGGTATCTGAGCTTCTCTTGTTACCTCTTTTCGTGTTTCTACGCCAGAACTAATGTTCTACGTAATACTTAACTTGCTCCTGCCTTGATTAGTATGCGCCTCACAAGTCGGGAGACAAACCCATTACCAAGACTGATAATAAAAAATGCATCAGTCTGCAAGCTGCCATTTTGCAATCTTCGTACACGTATGCCTTAGCTGAGGCATTTAAATATAGAGTATCGTAGCAAATGGCCAAGAGTGCGCGCAGTGATAATGATAACTTATGGATGTGAAGCTCTTTCCGTGTTTCAGCCTTTGCCTTTAAGACATACTTTTGTTAGATCAATACATCGTCTATAAAACCATTGCTTTCCAAAACATGTACTTAAAAACACCAGGTAGGTGATAACTTTTCACTCCCATGTACCTAACACGGAGGTCGTCAGTTCACGTGGACGGACATATTGGCTTATAACAATCTATTATCAGATTAGAAGCGTACATAAAACAACAGTATTGCCTTTGTCTTCGAAAGGCTAGTGTCCAATTCGTGTGCAGCCAACGAGTACGAACGTCAGCTGTCTAATCTACATTTTTTTATTAGGCCGTTCGCTGGCGAGCTGAGGTTGGAAGCCTTTGTCGTGAACAGTTTGTTGAAGGCCAAAAATGCAAACTGCTTATCACCAAGAACGAATGAAATATGAATCTAAATATTGCCCATCCCTAAGCAATGGATTTCATTGGAAAAACAACGGTATCGCCTGACTTCGAAGCCGTGCCTAGCCCGTTGACAGACTGGTCCGTTCGTCACTTATGACAAAATCAATAAATTCGTCATTTGTTTTGTCCATGCGGCCGTGTGTAAATCGTCTGCAGCAACAGCCTTCTTAAGCATAAACTACAGAGCGCTAGGTCCTTTCGGTGACGGATGGAATAAGAAACGGTCTAGCCTCGTGCGTGGCCCCACAAAAGGCTAAAAATTCGGCGGCCGACAAGGCGAACCAAGTTTTCACTTTAAAGCTCTGCTGTGGCAGTTTCTTGTTATTTTCGCGTAATCCCAGCCTTTTCATGTTCTTTGAATCAGCTGACAATCTTAAGCTGTTTTTAGTGCCTGTAACTTTTCCATCCTTTGCCTCTTGTTTTCAACTATGACCCCAATCAAACTATGCATCTCTGTCCTTGGACTCGCCAGTGTCCTGCAGCCGAAATCCCATACAGACCAAGACTTTTACTTGCTGCCATTGACTTATGCCTCTATATAAGTGGCAAGGTGCTTCCTCCCGGTGGCCAGAACCGAAAAGCAGGCAAAGGGGAGCTCCAATTACGCCTAAGCAAGCCCACTGGTTTGTTTTGAGCTTGAAACACCAACTTTTTTCGTTCTGTATGCAAGTAAAGGCCCTTATCAGTTTGTGATATTCTTCAGGCTCTTTCAACCTGGCGAACGCGTATCGTAAGCACGCAACAGGGAACGGTGGCTCACAAAATTTTGCCAGCAATTCCTCGTTTATCGTTTGAATATATTGCCTACCGCCTTACCAATCACCCCATGGCAGTAGACCCATATGAGCAAGTGCTCAGAGTGCTTGAGCCACGTCTTCGGGGAATTGTAGGCCCCATAAATTCTCACACTTACCAACTTTAAAACCACTATTTCTTCTTAGCACGCCTGCGAAATGGCATAGGACATTATCCATTCATTACATTCATGCCTTTCGTTCTGTTTCATACGGAAGATTGTAGGCGGAACCCTAATCAGAAACACATGTGAACACAGCTAAATAAAAGAAAACGGATGGTAACTAATGTCTTTTCACCAGTGAAGACATACGCCACTGTCTGTCCCTGTATAGGCGAATGATTGACATGGCCTTTAAAACCGGTCCTTTGCAGGCCTGATGATGGTGGGTTATCAAGTGGGCAACACATGTTGAGATTATGTGGGTATTGGTTTTTCCGTGCGAATATTGGGTTTTTGTTTGTTTGCAGCTTAGCAATCGCCGGCATCAGCCTTTTGGCGGAAAGTACGACATATGGATTAGTCCTACAGCGCGCACCGAGATTTGCGAAAGCGGACGTAAAATTGCGCGATTACTATGTTGGTGTCACATTCACGTATTTAACACAATAAGGCATATCGCTTATCGGGAACGTTGCAGAATTAGCTTATGTAGAAGGATCTATATTGGATCGCACAGATTTTTACAGAAAGACACACCCGAAAGTTAGAAAAACTGCTACCGAACCCCAGTAGTTTGGCAGATTTAATCTTAGTGTATGTCACTGTTAAAAGTAATAATCTGCTTCGACAAGGCACCCACAGTAATTAATCACGATTGTATCCAGGTGAAAAGCTGTTTGAAAAGTCTGGTAGTAATGATTTGAGAAGGGTTTGGCAACAAATCCACGGATTGTTTACCACAAGTCGGTGAAATTACGACTTCACTATCCACCTGTTTCCATTAAGCTGTCTGGTACATCGAGCACGTGATTACCCATAAGCATCGTAGTTTTCGAGAAATAATTGTTATTTGTTAGATACTGGACCGCTAAACGTACATCTAAGTTGGCGGTCTTCCAAATTAAACCTTTCTGAGTTTTTCTACTAGCAAAACAGATTTGCCTCCTTAATTAACGATAATTCACTGGGAATGTTTCGATCACCATCCACCGCTTGCAGAAGTTTAGTGGTCTGTCTCTCGGCATACATGTATATTCAGTTACGTTTCTGGTTTTCTTTGCAACGTCCATGTTTGCCGTGTTGGTACACACTATATTTCTCAAAGCTTTCCCGCACAAGGTAGCCTAATGGTTTTCGTTAACGCTCCTGATCAACATCTGAGCTCATATGTTCATTGTTGCCTCAATTAAACCACATTGGCTAAGTGAGAATCCGTCATGAAAATAAAAGTAATAAGAAGAAATTGACTTATGTAACGTCACTGATTTTGCATTTCGCCGCCGCGGCAATCTGCAGAAGCAACTGGTTTTCCGCTGTTAGGCCTTCGTTTGATTGCAAGTTATTATAGTTACCAATAAGCACGGTATCAGATTAATCTGCATTATCTAAACACCAACACTACACCTGGAAAATGTCCAAATCAATACTGCGTTTTGCATTTATCTGACTGACATTTAACCAACTAGTGCCACCGGCACCTTCTAACCAGCCGTGAATAGGGTTTTGTTTACTCTCTACCACACGAGGCCGCCTTGCTGCTCAAAATAAATTAATTGGACGTACCCTGCGGCAGTGTCACGCGGACCAAACACGGACAAACTAGCGATAACTTTTTGCTGCTTGATTCCAATTATTATCGATCATTTATTGTGGCTGCTGAATCAAGGTTAGCAAAGAGGCCCATAATTTTCTTTGATAGAGCTGGAGCGCAACACCATCAGCATAACCCGAACCGTGCAGAATAGAGTGTGGTGTTTTGCATCTTTTTTGCTTCCATCATAAAGGTTCGTATTTTGTCAGTTGCATAAATGTTTTCGTTTGAATAGAAAAGCAACAGAAACGCGCGTTTTGTACAATTTCAGGCAATACAAAAGTAATCACGTGCTTCGACTTTCCCTTCTGGTTTCGCTCGCGCCTACAGTGGTCATTCGCGAGTTTGATGTGCTAACTCTGGTATCAAAAGATCTCAGGCTACCTTTGGATTTTATTGTATGTAAGAACTGTTCAACAGAAGACCCCTAGACAACCAGGATTGGATTATAATTTATTCCCTGACCTGGGTCAACGACGGACTATTTTAATGAGAACAATTATTAGTGAGTTTGTTCCATCTGACTTCTTTATTATTGTATACTCAACCTAGCGTTATTATTTTTATTTTTTTGCCACACACGCTTGGTAAAATGGCTTTTTGGTAGCCAGACCATTACAAGAGTCAATCTTAGTCTGAACATCCCATCAGAGTATAAATCTTCATTTCCCGGAGTACAAAGTTGCCAGCTCAAGCATTTCGTCGACGCGTTTGAATACGCGTTATCAAGGCGCATCCATGTGCCATTTACAAGCTTTGGAGGATAACCAGGTTGAGTTTGTCCTTAATGCGGACAGGGAATTTATCACGGCGAGGATTTTAACATCTCTACCAAGGAGTTTAAAGTGATGACCACTCACCAGAAGCACGGCCAAATTATCTGCGCCGAAAATATAGGGCTTTAGAAGTTGTGCCATTTAAAGAGAGTTAGACTAATCCAGTTGAGTTTCTTGTTGGCATCTTGCCCGTAACTTTTTGTTCAAGTGGACGAAATTTCAAGGCCACAGACTATCACCGATTTGCATTTTGTTACCAGTTTACGAGATATGAAGCCCGAAATCGCACTTTAGCATATATTGGCGTTCTTCGGTGTTCTTCAGGGATGAGATAAAATCCTCTGGATATCCGATGCAAATCCCATCCAGAAACGTCGGTCGGTGACTTTTTTGTTTTATACACCCTAGATTTAACGAATGAAATGTGTTTGTTTAGCGGAATTCGGCACAACGCATTTTCCTTTATAGCTCGCCTTCCATTAGGTACAACAGCGTTAGACAGCTGCATGAATTGTGCGATGGCGATGCGAGGGCCCTCTCTGTGGATGACCGTCTGTCTTAGATATGCACAACTAGCCTGTGGTTAATACAGCGTCGGGAGATAACTGCAGATACAACACCGACGCGTTGATACCATACCTATTAGGAATATCACGCTTCATAGGTGGGGTACGTCATAAAACGCAGCTAAAGGCATCTATTACCGATCACCATGATAATGGTATCCGCTATCACTCATTTCCAACCACGGCCCTTCATACTCATAACTGCACGCGTAGTCACTCACCTCGACTACTCATCGTACCTGCTAGGCTTGTGTCTATATGACTACAAGTCCGCACCTATGCACGGTACCTTAATCCAGCGGCCACCGATGGCCCTTCATACTCAAGAGTGTATACTTTGCCACCCGCCTCGACCACCCACGTGACTTGTGCCCGTTATTCCGGTTTCGGTTTTGGCGTCTACACCGCGGTCGTTGTGCCTTCCTATCCGTGCGCCGTGCCCTCTGTGTCTGAGTTAACCCTGTGTGTCCGTTGCCTTCCAGCGTACTACGCCGGCTCACGCACGCTACAATTGGTGACAGCGAAAGGATATAGTCAGTTTCGAGTTTCACGAACGACTTTCCTGCAAATGTAACGGCACACGGACGACAGAACTGCCAGAGAATCGGTTGACATTTCACACATGATTATGTCGCATATCCAGCCACCCCCACAACCACCATGAACGTTTCACCTGAGCGACGACTTCACCCTCTGGTCGGTTCGAATGAAAGCATTTCTTTCATTGGTACATCCTGAGTATCATGGTTATTATATTCTATCCTATCTAAATGACCCTGCCGCCCGCCGCCTACTCTTTTCAGGCGTTTCGCTGTCTCCACCAGCGGACACCCTCTGGACTAACTTGTCCTGCCTGTTCGACGCACGACAGCTGAGTCATGTCTTGCGATCCTTGTCCACTTTGAACCCTCTCCCAACGCAACGATTTTTCACTCCCATCTTCCGGCCCGCAATTTTTCTCCTTCCATTCCCATACCTGATTGAACGTGTCCAGACTTTGGTGCACCAACTCAGAATAGAGCAGCTTTTGATAATTATATAGGGCAACGTTTCCCAACGCTGTGGTGGTCGTCCCGCCAGACAACCCCAAGGGTCCCGTCTCAGTCAGTAATTTTGGTGAATTTTTTTTATTATGGCCAGCAAACTCAGTACTAAGACCATGATAAGGTCTTATCTTTGCCGATGTACTGAAGCCTTGCTAGTGGCATAGGAAGAATCGGTGAGTTTACAGTTAGAACTAGCAGTCAACACAATGGAGTGGCCACTAGTTTGGAAACCTGGTGCAAATTCGGCGGACTGGGAGAGCCTTGTGGATGCACGTAACACACTTGGCCCGGAAACGGTAGTTATATGGTGAACCACAGCCAAGCTATCAGACCGGGTATGGAAGTCCCGGTGCTGTCATCGTTACGCCGTACCTGGCTTGTGGACAGTCCCGTACACGAACATCGTCAGTGAATTAGTTGATATTATCAGTGTAGTGAGTATCGACGAAGGAATCATTACAAATTAGGACCAGTTAAGATCAAGGGTACCGTTCGGTCCATCGGGGGTGTAGGGTGGTTTGTTTGTGTTATTCAAACGAGGCAACAGAATCTATATTGGGGAATCCAAATTGGGAGGTGTCACAAAGGTCCGATAGAGGGCGGCAGGGTATAACTTAGAATGTGCTCCGGAATATCCGGCAGCTAATAGTTTTTACAATTTCTAACTAGTGTAGTGTGGTGACGCTGCCCGGTTTCAAAATCGAAACCGATATTTAGAGAGAGATTGCATAAAATAACGGTTTGCGATCTGTGCAAACGGGCGGTCGTATCTGAATGAAAGATGCATTAGCTATGTGATTCAGAGCTAATACCATAGCTAGTTCACCAATCTTTCATGCAAATGAGCAAAAAGGGCGGTGTTAGTAAATGGTTACAAAAGTCATGGTCGACGCGTAGGTGACTTTTGGTGTGGCTCGAGCAAAATGAGGTGGTTGAGTTACATGCATTTGTGGTTAGGAAGACGTCACAGCTTATTTCTGGAACCGCTCAGTGAAGCCCATTCAAGACGAGACTGAGAGGGCTGCGGAAAAACAGGTCAGTGGTTAAGGACTTGAGTATCAATAGCGTACCGACTAGGGGCACGGATGGCTTATATTTTAAACCGCTCATAGACGGGTGCTAGGTAATCCTTGAATTTAAGTTGAATGTGCAGACCACAGCATGGCACAGTTACAGCCCAAGGAAAAGCGCAGAGGTTCTGCATCAGGATTAGCGTCAGAGGTGTCACACCATGTGCATTTAGTGAGTACCCGTTACCTTACGCTGGGAGGTAGCTTCCTGTTATAGTTAATGTTTTGGATTTGTAGGGGATTCCCGATTTATATGCCACAACGGGGCAACTTAAGCCAATAGCTGAGGTGCTTGACAAAAGTTGCTTGTTCTTTAGTCTTCCGTGTATACTAATATGTTCAATGGTGAGTCAGTCGTGCTAATCACGAGTTTGTTAACATCGTCCACGGTGGAGTGAGACAATAAAGGAGTCTTGGAGGGAACGTTGGTGGTACAGTTAGTAGAGTCAACTGGGGGTGTTCAGGGTCGACTGAGGTGTATCTAGCCCTGTGGAAGAAGGAATAAATGGCGAAGAGAATGTAGGTCCGGACCCACGGTAGGGGTTGGTATATGAGGCTCAGTTTGGAGCAGCTAGGTTCTTTAGAAAGACCTGCAGATCAAGGGGGAGTTTTCAGCAGTACAGACGTCCGTGTCCCCGGAGCCAAGGAGGTGCGGAATGGGAAAACATGGTACAAATATTGTTGATGGATATTAAGGGATAGGTGGCGGTCGAAATGGCTGACCAGGTGAGAAAAACATCGGTGGGAGGACCGGGCACATCGTGTGGATGGATTGCAGGGAGTCAATGGGGATAAAGGCTACGTGATGGCATTTTGGTGGTGATTGTTACCTGAATATGGGTTGAGGGATATTTAGTTGTAGAAGTGAAGATGGGTGGCAGTAAAGCGACAACACGTACGGTTATCATGGTTTAGGGCAAGGTGTTTTGATCAGGGCATCAAAGTTTTCAGGACGTTTGTTTCTAGCAGATTCAGCTACGTAGCGTAAATGCGACCTTATGGCGTTGTCCCATGACATCCTAGATCATTCAAGAAGTGGAAATGCTGACCGGCTTCCCATCTTCCGCATTGTAGCTCACAGTGAACAGCAGAATCTTCGAGGTACCGGTGCTCCTTAATAAAGTTAGGGGCAACGTTTAGAAAAAGCAGCTTTCGGAATAAATCTGGCACTGCCCTTGGAACAGCCGGCTCATCCCGTAATCTGAAAACTGAGCCGAATTTTGAAACAGGTATGGGCTGAGTGTCCGTGGAAGTGGGCTCGCAAGGGAAACGAAGGATAGCTCGCATGATAACAAATAGAGTGAGGCAAAGTTTGCCTTGGTCACCGATGGAGACCCGAAAAATAACATGTTAGGAGGTGGCCACTTGCGCATTACTGCTGCTTTTAAGATAACAGCACTAAACAATTTTGTAAGTTTAAAGAAAATGCCATCCACGGCCGAGCACAGATCCGTAAGGAGCGTCCAGTAGCATGCTTACAAAAATCCAAAATAATTCACTTCACCCACGGATCAAGACTCCAAAAAGTTATTGTCTCACGTAGTTATCCACTATTAAATTATTTCGGACAGTTTTTCCAGATCAGAACACCAAGCCAGCAAAACGCCATACGAACTCCTACTTCAAGCTGAGGATGCACGTAGAGCAAGGAGATTCTGGTTTTCAGTTTTTACACCGCAATTGGAAATCGATTATCCTTGAGTTGTTTTCTTCATCAGACTTCACGGATTCACGGATTGATACACAGGATCGAGGCGTTTGCCCAAGTTTTTCGGGTCGGTTTTGTTGTTGCCGTTCAGCGGCTGTCGATCACCTGAGAGGTACAAGTGAAAAACGGTGTAGTACCGCTCTTTAAGTTCTCAGCGCAGGACAGTATGTTCGCCAGCGCGAGGACTCGCGTAAATAAGCGTTAATAGTGTTTTGAACTGAGTTCTAGTGGGAGCGTGGACAACCGTCTGAAGAAGGTTATTCCACGCAGCAGCTACCCGAAACGAGAAAAAATTGTCTTATTAAGGTGTGTGCGCTGAGCTTAAAAATCTTCTTACCATGTCCCCGCCGTGTGTTTGCTGGGTCAACGGTGAAAAACCTGTTGGCCAAGCCTTATTCAAACAGGTCCCCCCGAGGCGACGATACTCCAAGGGAAAGAGGTCAAGCACCGCAAGACGTGACTTGTAGTCCATGGACTTGAGGCCGGCAAGAATTTTCGTAGCAGCTCACTGGACACGCTCAATGAGGATAACTTCTTTCGTGCGCCCTCAGTAGACAACCGGGTTGGCATATTCAAGGAGCGGTCTGACATATGCCCCATAGAGTATTTGGAAGTCCTTGCGGGTAATACGGGAGAAGGTGCGCCGAATCATCCTTAGAACAGCGAATGCCTTCTGGGCCGATTGCTCAAGGTGCAGTGAGAAGGACAGGTTTGGAGAGAGCCAGATACCCAAATCCTTTTTGGCATCTATCCTCGTGATGTCTTCTGGTCCTTTCTCACCATGCATGACAAAGGTGTTCGCTGACATACGGACGCACTTTTCGTCATTCAGAGGAAGGTGCCAGTCCAACGACCACTGCTTTGCGGCGTCTACATCAATTTGGAGGGCAGTGGCATTGGAACTCCACAATTTCAAGTCGTCCGCAAAAAGTAGACATGGACTTGCAAAAACATCTGGAAGGCCATTGACTTATATCAGAAACAGCAAAGGTCCCAAAACGGAGCCCTGAGGAACTCCAATGGAGACCGGCGCCGCAGAAGAGTAGGTCGAGCCTACTTTCACTCGGAATGATCTGTCTGATAGGAATGCCTTGATCCAGTGTAGGATTTTCCCTTGAATCCCGTAAGACTCGAGTTTGTGGAGCAGAGGGACGTGTGGGACTCGATCAAATGCTTTTGAAAAGTCGAAAAATATGGCATCCGATATGAGTCCCTCGTCCTTGGCTTGGGTTAAGCTGTCCATAAATACGAGCATGTTCGTCACGCAGGAACGGTTTGGGAGAAATCCGTGTTGAGCTTGAGAAATCAAGTTGTTGGAAGTAAGGTGATCTAGAATGGCTCGCTTCAGAATGCGTTCCATCACCTTGCATGGCACGCTAGTGAGGCTTATAGGCCTGTAGCTGCCAGGCGATAGTCGGTCACCAGTTTTGTAGATTGGCGTGACAATCGCTTCCTTCCAAACAGAGGGAAGGTGGCCTTCGTCAAGCGACTGACGAAACAGCAGATGGAAATGAGTTGCCAGTGTGTACGACGTTTCCTTCAGGATCCTTGGGTGGACTTCGTCGGGCCCCAACGCGCAGAATGGGTTGATCTTGTGCAGGAGTTGACGAATGTCCTCCACCGTGAATACCAAGTCGGTTAGAGGCCGTTCGTAGGTACGCCTTGACAACGTTGGATGTGACGAGGACGCTGGGACTGAATACAGACCTGCATAGTGATCTCTGTAGAACTCAGATACCACTATTGGGTCACTCGTGGGTTCCCCGTTCCTGTCCCTCAGGGAGAACGCGGATGGCTTGTTTCTTCGGCGATGCCGCATGTATTTGAACAGCACATTTCTGTTCTTCCGGGCGAGGTCTAGAATGGTGGCTTGTTTTCGTATGTTCCATTGGCGGATTTCCGATTTACAGCGGTTCCGCATTTTACGAAATGCCAGCTCATCTTCTGTGTCTCCTGTAGTCAACTTTTTGAGAAATAGTTGTGACCTCTTTTCCAGAAGACGCCGGATCCTTTTGGGTAGCTTACAGCTCATCCGACTGCGTGCTGTTCTTTCGGGGGACGAACATCGCGTCAGCCTCGTGAACTTTCTGGACAATAGGCCTAAATAAGTCTTTCACTGAGGCTAGTCCCAGTTTAACTTTGTCAAGTAAGATGCGCATTCCCGAAAAGTCTGCACGGCAGAAGTTTCGAATCCACGTTTGGGGTTCGGGATTTCTGGCCCAATAGCAGATGAAATCAAAGGTCAGCACACAGTGGTCGCTATGTCCCAGTGAGGCTTTAATTATCACCTGATCAACGAAATGTCTTTCGTTAGTAATGAACAAATCCAGGAGGGACGTTTGTTGGCCCGCGCGGTATCTGGTGGGTGCAATGACATGTTGAGTCCAAGCGCTCTGTTGAACGACTTCGGTCAGCGCCGCTGCAAAGGGTCCACTTGATCCGACGCGCTGTAGCTCCATCCAGGGGGCCTTTGGAGCGTTGAAGTCACCTACCAGCAGCAGATGAGTGAAGTGGTAGCTGGGAGAGAGTTGCCCAAGGGTTCGTGTGAGGAATCGGTCATCTTCCGGAGGACTCGAGGGGCAACGGTAGACCACACCTAGAAGGAGAGAACCGGACCCGCGCAGCGGGACTTGAATCCACAGTGCATCGCAAAAAGGTGCAGGAGTGGTATCGGAGAGGACAATCGGGACTGGCAGGGCCGCATGTAAGTACAAGTCAACTCCACCAGCCCTCCCTCGTTTTGAGTCAGCTCGAAAAATAGAGTAGCCGTCTATCGAGATATCCGCTTCACTGAACAGCCATGACTTCAACTTTCTCTTATGATGCTTACTCCAGATACGGAGGCGAAAATGATGCACTTGGTAAAAATTGTGTGCAACCAGCCGACATTCAACATCGTCACCAGCTTTTTTCAATGTAGACGGTGGTTGCGAATGTTACGAACTAGACTGGAAACCTTGAGGCACGTGATTATTACCTGACCAATCACGCTCGGGAGTACGGTTTGGTCCGCTGCAGTATACGTCTCATCGGTGGCTTCTGGATTTTTCTGGTGGCTATCCGCATTGCCAATGGCTAAGTGGGGTGAAGGCGATCCCCGTTGGATAGTAGAAGAGAGGGCCGATGCTAAGAACGTCAATAACTGGCACTGGACCGAGAAAAACGCCACCCAGTGGTCCATCGACACTATAAAAAAGCTTTTGGGCTCTCTTACCATTGACACTGACGAATGTGAGTGCTACAAATACTCTGATTTTGCTAGTTCTCTGCAGTAAACTAGAGGTCACTAAATGTGAAGGTGAAGCACACGTGAACAACCGTAAAGGGAAACTTATTTCTTTCTACGAATGGCAGATTGAAGCAGAATGGTCAGGTGAGTCACTGATCACTGTGTCAGTTATTATCATCCACGGTCAGATCCATATTTTTCACTGCCATACGTGGCCTCGTACTCGCGAACCCGGTACATGTACTTGGAGTTTTCGGTTTAAATTTAATTTTGATGGTAAAATTCCCCACAAATAGCATTGTTTATAACTCTCAGGTGTGGGCTGTCCTCAGCTTCGTGGGGATTTGTTTGTAGGTACACTAAGCGAACAGTTGATTGAATCGTTCCGCTTAAAACTTCTACAGTGTTTTTCCGGGGTCAATAGGTCAATAGGGAGCTCCGCGAAGGATTCCACGGATGAGCTGGAAAAATCAAGTGGGATCTTTCGTCACACGACTGCGTCGGGCATTGCTGGGACTATTCATGTTGGTCACAAAGTGAATCGACATGCGGATTTCTACCGTTTCCTATCATGATTTCTTCATCTCATTCATTTCTTGGTCTGGTTTCGAATTTGGCTTCTGGAACCGGTTGGGGCAGGAATTCTAATGGTCAGGAACGGATTGGTAGTAAGCGCTCTGTAAAAGCTTTCCATGCTTCATGCGTTGCTAACATCTCCGTATCAACCAAATGTTCGCACTGACTCCTACAGAGTAGAAGACTAGTACCTGTCCTGGTGAGGGTACTTGGCTATCTGTTTTTGGTTTATGTGCGTAGTTAGGAGCACTGACCACGTTATCAGTGCAGCCAAGTGCGGCGTGGTAATCTAGAAACTCGTCGTCTGTAAGTCTAGGTACGCTTGAACCTCGTTACCGTGCGGTGTCCACGTGGTTAGACAAGGGCACGGAAATGTTCATATCTAGGGGTTGTTCTTTGAACCGTATCAAGGTCACCCTTAAAGAGGAAGAGTATTGAAGTCACTTGTTAGTAGGTACGAATTCTCAGCTCTGAACATGAAACCAGTGGGGTCCAGCAATTGCTTGTCGTTGGTGGGTGAAACGCTGCATGATCAATGTACGACAGCAGATTCATTGCCCATGAGTAACATATACGTGGCGGCAGGACAAAGCGTCACTGACAACCAGTGATAGAAGGTCGAATAGTCAGTCGATAATTTTTAACCGTACTCAGCACTCTTACAAATTTAGAATAAAAAATCTCAACGGAGGAATCTACTTTCTAGTATGGGTACGACTTGATCAGATTATCCCGATACAGTTCAGTTGACAATAGAAACACTTTAGTGGAAGGTCGGAATTTTCGTTCAAGGTGTTCTGAGCTTTTTCCGAATCATTACATCGTGTGCTGTGATGCCGTTGGGGCTTATAGTTGCCACCATGTTTCATGTAAACAATCCAGCTTCCGTGGTTGCCTGTGTGCAGGCCATAAAGGTGCGCCTGAATGAAGTCAATCTTTAGTGATGACAACTTGCAGCGTTTGGTTGCGCGTGCTGCTGGATACAAGTAACGCATCGAGAATGCAGATGTTTGATAGTTGTCGGCGGAGGTTATAGATAGCTGCAAAATGGACGCGGTAGTTCCCGCTACTCCGCTATTCGGTCGATTGTTGGATAACAAGTTGAGTTCTCATGTTGGGTTTTTGGCATCCCACCCGCTCTCATGCGGATTGTTGCGTGGCTGGTAGTTTGAAGACCTTCACTGCAGCGTGGGTCCGTACTCGTGAGCAGAAACTGACTGGTAGCCTTGTAACACATTGATTTCAGTTGGAATTTTGTTCAAGCATCCACTAGTGTTGAGTGTAAATAATGATAGTAATTATAATATCCATACCTATAACCCTTCAGCTGCACTGTCACCCAAAGGAAGCACGAGGGATGAGATACTGATATCTCTAAGTACACCTTCACAAAGAAGAGTGCCTAGAAAAGTGTGCCATGTCCTTTGTGTGTGTGCTGTCCATTCCCTGGGTTGAACGGCTTCACTCTGCCTTTGAGTGCCCGACTCTTCTTGTCATAGAACGACATCAGCCGTCAAGCTCACTGGAGTTTCCGTCACGTGTAAACAAAATTCTCGCACTATCTTCGGAATCTAAGAGAGCAAAGGGCTTTCCTCTTGAACCTTTTCCGGTAAATCACTCAAAACCCTGTAACAAGTGTAAGCCTTTTCACTGAATTTGTCGAAAACTGGAACTTTCTCCTTTGCGAATGTTACCGTGGTTAATACTCTATATTTGGCTGGATTTGAGATGCACGGGATTCGACACATGCACCTCTGTACTGGAGGTGCATGTACTGGACTCTGTACTGGACTAATTTGTTTGAACTCATATGGAAACAGGGACGACTGGGGCTGACCAGCCGTCACATCTTTTTTTTCGAAAAAGGTACTCGAAACGACTTCCTCACAATACTGCGACGCTTAACCTCATCACGTGGGACTCAGGTTCGAGGGTGTCAAGGCGGAATTCGATCCGGTGGGAGGTGAATTGATCACATCTCCACATCACATTAAATAATTTAGCAGAACCACGTGTGCCATCGGCCTCCAATCGTGATTTTCCTTCACCCTGTAGATAGGATGACACTTCAACTGCAGTTGGACAAAAAGTGACCTGGTGTGTAAGTATCCTCCGTGCCTTCTATTCGGTCACCTTTGGTTATATTTCAATATGCAGTCGACTCAAAAAAAAATTACAGGTGGTGGGGTTTGTTAAAGATGCCGTCATCATTCTCCTGCACTTTTGTCAATATAATCACGAAATGCAGAGTCTCACTTCATGGTTGTTACTTTACTTGTGACCTGAAACTTCAAGCTGAAAAACCTGAGACTTTGTCGATTTTTATGTTGGCAGCTTCGTAAGCTGCGATTTTACTGTAAAAGAGTCTCGATCACCTCAAGCAAACCCCGTTCTTCGGCCCGTGTCATCAGCCTGGTAGCTGTGGCACCTAAGGTGCTCTCTGGTCATATCCCTCGAAGGTTGACTGAACACATGGAGGTACAGATCCGTGAGGACCAAGCTGAACTCCGTCCTGCAAGAGGATGCATCTATCAAATCTTCACCCTCCGGCAGATTCTATAACAGCGACACTGCTTCCAGCAACCAGCAATGATTGTGTTCCTTGACTTGGAAGCTGTCTTTGACTCTGGATCGTCAGGCACTATGGAAGTATCTATGGAGCAAAGGTGTCCCCCATAAATTCTTGACTCTCCTTCAAACGCTGTACACCAACTCCCGCGGACTTGTGAAGGTCTACGGGAAGTTCTCCCCTGAGTTCACCACATTAAGTGGTGTCAGGCAGGGCTGTCCCCTTTCACCTTTTGGCTTCAACGTCGTCATTGATTCGATTATGGAAGACCTACTATCGGCGTCTAACGCCTGTGGGGTCGAAGTGCTCCTGGGACGTCCGCTCACAGATATCGAGTAAGCAGACGACGTAGCTCTTCTTGGTCGTCTTAATGCGAACAATATTACTTGTAGCTCAACAGCATTTGGCTAATTTGGTTGGATATTTACTTGACAGTCACACCGATGATAAAGTTCGGTTGGAGGAGGACTGAGGAAGAGCGAAAGAAGCTATGCTCTCCACTTTTAGGATTATTTGTCCAACGTATCCGACGCGATCAAATGAACTCTGGATTTCCTCGAGATCAGCCGGTCTTTTTGACATCAGAAAAGGCCACCAGTCACCACACAATATCGGCCATGATGGCGCACACAGTCATCAAATGCCAGAAAGTTCAGAGTTTGAAGGATCACACAGAACGCTTGTAGATTTCGTAAGTTCAGGAGATGGAAGCGGGAAGCAGCCGTGCCCGACCAACTGGTCAAAAGAAGGCGGGTGTCACCGAGACGGCTCGTAAAGAAAATGGAACAGTTTGTTCACAGAATTCACGTTCACATTCCAGCAATATCCCGGATAGACGCCAGCAAGACACGGCTATCGGTTGCAAGGTCTACAGAAACTGCGATGCAGTATCGGCTCCGGTGGCGGACTTCGCAGACCACAAGGAGGTCCAGCTGCCTCATGTCGCTCTCGAAGGTACTTAGCCAGATTTTCAGTTGTCCAATGACAGAGCAACGTTATCCCTAACATGGTGCTCGGGCCAGTGTTTGATAGCGTCGCTATCGTTTTTACGCAGCGAATTCCCAAACCATTGTCGTCGTTGAAGAGTAGACATTGTAGATCATGGTAACTTCCCTTATCTCATCATTGGACACGTTCTTTAGATAGCGTTGGAGACACCTGTGGTTAAAGACCTCCAGGTTTCAGGTATATTGTGCTCTTAGAGGCCATATTACGCAGGCATAAACCAGGACCAGACGGATGGCTGCGTTGAAGACCCGGTCACGCGTCAGCCGTGCACAGCAGCATCAAGGATCGAACACTTGTACCTTACTCCGTGTACTATCGGGTTAAGCTGGCTTCGTGTAACCAACTGGAGCAAGCGTTTGGGTCATTAACTTTAGGTAAGGTTTCAAATGGCCATAAAACATACTACCTTGCATGTCAAACTTGTTAATCAGAGGTAAGTGCTGGAGCTCTTGAGATAGCCGTCGCGTCGTCCCGTTTCCCTGTGAACAAGACTTTTAAGTCAGTCAATCAAATGGAAGTGTCTCGAGAAGGCTCCCTCGGTTCTTGAATCCCAGAAGAATAATCTGCTCTTACGACTTTTTGTTCACCGATTTTTCCATACTTTTGCCCTCTGTGGACTCTTCGTGAACCGAATATGGTTGTTCTTCTATCTGAATTGTTGGACTGGGTCCGAACCATGTATCATCGCTTTATGTACAAAATGCACTTAGACTTTGTCCATTGACTCATGGCTTCTTGCAGCAAGTGGGATTTTGATCAGGTACAGGTTAGGGGAGTGCTGAACACTGATGTCATTCTGTCGATGATGATGATGATGATGAATGTTTAGGTACTCCGTCAGGTGCCATGAGAGTGACATAGTATGAGCGGTCGCTAGTTTCAGTATTATTGGTTTCCAAAGTGCATTTCACTCTGTTGGCGGGCCTGTTATCTCTAACCCGCTTGTTCAACAGAATGCCGCAGACGTTTATGAACATAATGCGTCCTCTGTATTCTCAGACTCGGAATTTTTCAACAATAAGATAGACGCGGTTTTTATCTTGGAATCCCAATGTCGTTCCACATCTCCAGACTTTTCCCAATCGTTCAGATGTGGCTTCTGCACCCTTAGCGATTCGTTTGAAAATACGAGGGGGAGGCGATATTTAGTCGTAGGCGTCGGTCTTCCAGGACGGCCAGCGCCTAGCTGCCGTGCCATCCGAATGAAGCACGAGGGCTGAGGTACAGCCAGGTTGTCCAAGCCTAGACAGGAACAGTCGAGGCTGGGTTCGAACCACGAACCTTTCGGTCAGTAAATTCGTGCCTTAAGTACAACTATGTTGGTTGTGGAGCGTCAGCTCAAAATCAGCCTTCCAGGATGACCGGTGGTGTTTTACGACTCTACGTCAACGTTACCTCCTAGCTTGATTTCACAGCTTTCTCGGTAATCTGGTATAGACGCCTTAGAAAGCCGCATAAGAAATCATCGCCCCATTTCAAGTGTAGCCTTTAGGCGTTCGTCGTAACTTTCACACCTTTGTAGTCACTAACATTTCCCGGTTAACGGCCTAGTTGAATCAGGTCAGAGATAAGGTGTATGGCTGGTTGTTAACCGATATCAGTGACGTTCATTCATACAGTTTCTGCTCAGGTTGTTCAACCGTTTTGGAGGTTTAGGTACCTCATATGTTTGTGGTGAGTCAAACCCTTTTTCTCCCATTTTTCTTGTCATCACAGAGCTCTAACAGACATGGCTGAATAACAGTTAAGCACTCGTGTTCTCACCTTTATGTTTCTGTCACTGATTGCTGATGATGACTTCCTTTGCTCAATTCTAGGAACACGGAAAACAGGGGATAACAAAACGAAGTTCAAGGGAAAAGTTGAAATTCCAAACCTCAGTGAAGAATACTCCGTTGAGGAACTTGATGTTTCAGTGACTTGCACTTCTTCAAGTGCCGACGGCGACGCTATCCGTAATTTCATGCAAACTGTTGGTGCAAAGGCGATCAAGGAAAAGCTTGGACAGTACCTAAAATTACTCCATGAAGGTTTCCACGATTCATTTTTTGACTTTTACTTTTCTTAGAGTACTCTCGAGACCTCATCCTTCCAACGAAAGGCCAAAATACGACAAACCAGCTACCTAAGGAGTCTTCAAG
Source organism: Clonorchis sinensis (assembly GCA_003604175.2). NCBI lineage: Eukaryota > Metazoa > Platyhelminthes > Trematoda > Opisthorchiida > Opisthorchiidae > Clonorchis > Clonorchis sinensis. The sequence goes on from CM030369.1 coordinate 119,151,998, forward strand.
AGCCCTTCCAAACGACGTTAGGAGAAAAGATACCGACCACAGCAAACAACCAAAAGATCTCAGTGTCAGGGAAATTCATCTGAACGATGAGTTCTTCTGTACACCAGACGACCTGTACAAAGTTTTAACGACGAAGGAGGTACGTCAAAAGTGGCTCCATTAGTCCATTTGAATGCGTGCTTCTGTGCAGTGACAGCTCACTAAAGCGCAATCCCTTTTTAATCTAACAGATCTACTTTTGAGTATAACTGGAACCTCCTTTTCATTGTGAACTCTCGGACCGTATCTGTCCAATCTATGCACGTCATTCAACATCTCGTAGAGTTGCACTGTCCTCCATTCCAAATGTAATCTTGGGCTCCACAACTGAGTTCACGTCATTCGTATTACCTTATTCTTGCAGCTCTGTCAGAGCAGGAAAAGAACTGATTGAAGGTGGTATGTCGGAGTTTTAGGCTTTTACTCTTGGCAACATTTAGAGATTTGTCAGCATCTCCAGATAAATTTTCCAGTGAGTTTCATCTGCTTGGTGTGTCCCAACTTGAATAACACGTTCCGAAGGAACAGGGATTCTTCACTTAGTGAGTACCACCCTAGGACATTCAAGTCACGGCCTTGCGGGGAAGCCCGAAAAGTGCTATCACTGAACTCAATATTATTGCTAGCTCCTTCTGAGGGCGAACACTTTGTCACGCTGTCATTGGTATTTGTGCATAGTAGCCACTGTCCTCACTGCCTAGCCAACCCATATTCACTCTGGTAGAACAGCTTTTGTTCAAAGTTGCTTCGTCAACACTGTACACTTATCTGCTTGTTCTATCCCTTCTCCTCTTATACGTCATGCATCTTCGGCCTTAAAGAAGGACGGGCCCTAGTCGGTATAATTTTTCATGGCACTGCATGGGATATTTCAGTATGCAAGCGGTTCCAAAACCCAAGGAGGCTCAAGAATTTTTATGAAATGTTCGGTCAGCTGTCTTTTTGGATGTTCGTTCTTATGTCGCTCCTCAGTGACGATCATGGTGAATTCGTCAGGTGGTTAGTAAGTTTTCGGGCCCTGTTAGATTTCCTGATTTTAGCTGCACTGCAGCTTTTTGAAGCGCCATGTAATGGCCCTAGAGGTACGGAAGCTAGCAGGACTTTGTGCAAGTCGTCGATGTTGGAAATTAGAAACAAAAGCTAAACTTGATTGACGTCAATCATTTTTGATCTTTGGCATGTTATATCCCAGGACTTGAAAGCAACCAGAGTGCATTTTAAGTGGTATAAAATAGCTTATTAGATAAGTTTCAAACAGTATGTCCATTTTCGTGGTTAAATGACCGAAATGAGGTTCAATCTTGGGCGAAAATGTACATTGTTGTGCGGAAACCGTGTTTAGCTCGGCACATTCTCTGCATTTCACGTATTCTGCCGTTCGCTGTCGAATAGAAAGAGATGATCTGAAGTCTGAAGCTAAGCTGAAAATTTGGAAGAAGTGGATCCAATCTGTGACTGATTTATTGGCGACTGTACGTCACAAGAAGGCTCTTTCGTGACACCTAAAAGAAAGAAAATATCGTGACGCTTCCTGTCTTTTTTTACACCACAGTATTTCATTTAATAAACCTTCATCCAAACAACAGTGTAAGCGAGGCAATTTTGGTGGTGCAAATTTTTACTGCGCGAATGTAGCACACTAGTAATATTTTCCAGTAAGCTTGGAATAATACTCAGGATTGCATTCTTCCTTATTACCTTGGCTCTATTTTGTTTGGTTTGTGGCAAAATAGATCGAGTGGCACTCATTGAAACCAACCCAGGATATAACAATCATTGTCAATGAGTGTTCGGACACAGTTCATATGACTCAGTCAAATGCGCTACGTTAGTCTGGCGTATACGGATGGCTCCGCCGGTGTGCCCTTCTCTGAAGAACCAAGTTTGCGGGTCCCAATGAGGCAGGATGGAGTGGTCAGAACATTTCAGATGGATATGGTGCCAGCGACTGTCAGACGCAGAGCTTTGTGTAAACGAATTCATGGAAGACGATGTAATGAAGACTCACTTTCACAGAGAATGTTTTGTGCTCGGGATGGCTCAGTGGTTTAGGCGCCAACTTACAGCTAGAAAAGTTCGTGGTTCGAGCCTAACCTCGCCTGTCTAGGCTTAGGGAACCTGGGAGTAGCTCAACCCTCGTGCTTTCCTCGGATGGCGTGCCAGCTAGGCACCGAAAAAGAGTTACAGTTGGACGATTCATTTCAAGCTGTAGGGGGGAAGTTGTTAGCTCGTGCTTAACAAGTAGGCACTCTTGCTTATGGAAATCCTTTAAAAGACGGGTGATTTGGTGTTACAAGTGCGATGAAGGAGATGCGCCTGTCAGGATTGATTTTATATCGGAATGATGAGCATGTACTTTTGCTCAGTCTGTTAACCAGAAGGTATTTTCATCTTTGATGAAACAACTTTGACGTTTGTTTTTCTATTTTCTGGATTAAAAGCCTAGGCACGTTCCACTGTAATGCGCGATACACTATCCTTAGAGAAAATCTACCACCAATTGTCACTGAGAAAAATGCTAATCAGTGTCGTTTGTAGCGAGTATTGCCTGAAGAAAGGTGCTGACAATACGTTCATTCCTCGTGCGGTGTTGCTAAGTTGTCGTGTATCCACATTGATAGACAGGTAAGTTTCTGTCTCCTTGTATGATTTCGGACTTGTTTTGTACAGAAAGTCCGGTTAAGCACTACTCAACTTAAGACAGAGCTTTGATGTTCCTGAACGATTTTTTAGGAGTATGAAGCCTAGATTGACCATGCAGAATGCTTTAGTGTTAGTACGCGTAGAGTGTTGCGTTTCGTGTAAATGCGGGTTGAGACGACTGTCTTTATTGCATACAGGAATATGCAGGGGTTCTTCACGCAACATATGCTTACCATCGCTGCGTATAGCTGTATTGGTTATCACGCATCATACCTTTTCGGAATTTCGTTTCAAGATGTCTACTGGAAAACATGCCTACTCACTTAATGCTTCGGGTCCTGTGTACGTTCTGTTGCCCCTAATGTTTCAGTGCTGGCAACTCCCATGACTGTATCCTTTTGTGCTATTGTTACTTCGTTTGTCAGACCCCATGCAAATCAGCCGAATGGTTTGGTTGCTATGGCATCGACTGTTTACACGCGCAATTTCAAATAAAACCAAATGAGTCCTACCTGGACGCACTGGTTTGTTATCATGGTAATTAGCAGAGGGTGTCGATACTGACTTGACACTGTCGTTGACGTTGGCTGCGTTCGTTACGACTCTTAAAAACTTTTTCCTTTCATTCGGTAGCTAAATAAACATCAGAGTGAGTAGTTCCACTGAAACCGGTGGGCAGGCCAGCGAAACAGGCTGATGAGCCGTCGCATCACAGAAACTGTAACACTGAGAAAAATGTTTCCATTTTGAAACAGCTGATTGTGCGTTCGAACCTAAGAAAAATAGGTGCTATCCAGCCGAATATCACCAGTCGATGAGTTCAGAATCTGTTCCGATGTGGTTGTGCACCATCCTCGTTCTCTATGCGTGGAGCCGTTTCATCGTTCAAAGTATAATGGACTGCCGTATGTGTATTCTGTTTGGAAATCCATTTACCTGCATTATGCCCCGGGGAAATTTCGAACTCATTTAGACTTTTTTTCGAAATTTCGACTTTTACCGGGCAAAATACTTTGCACTAGGGTAATCGATAAACCAAGGTCACAACAACTATTCTATGGGTAAAAATATAAGTCTTGACCTTGAAGAGATTTCTCAAATGCATACTAGAACCTACCCGTCGGGATCGTGTTTCAAGAAAATAACAAAACACGGGAGTTTATCTGTCTGTCTACGCCTTGGCTTCTAATACCTTCGAAACCACAATTCCTTTTTCTGCCAATATTTACAGATTTTTTCCGCCCAAGTGTGTGTGTTCTCGCTTTAGCCGTTTTAGCAATTAGGCCCTCAAGCTTCTTCGGAGGCTTGCATTCATGTTTTTTTTGCTTTGTTTTTCATAGTTAGTGCAAGCCTTTACCCGGGGTGAGGCAACAGTGAATGCGGTCCAAGGTGGAGAGTACTGTATTTTCGGTGGCAACATTTCGGGCACGTTTACCTCTCTGGTACGTCAGCACTTCGACTTTACCCGACTATATTCGCATCTCGAGGCTTGTTAGTTCAGTTTACTCATGTGTTGTACATTCGCAACGCAGGCTGCACTATCTCGTTGTCTCGTCCGACTTGATGTTACCACCCCTCTCATTCTCTAAGTGTTCTCAAACCTCTACTTATTCAGTTGCCGCTGGATTTCCGTTTAGAGTTGGCTTAGCCACAACAGTTAGAATTGCAATTAAAGCCACTGAACAATATTGTACGTGCAAATGTTCAGAAGCCTCTGGTTTGATAGCATTCCTACCATTTATAGGCCATATTACTGCAGCTTTTGGAGTCTTAAGGTGCTGTTGACAAGGTTACATATTTGCTGCGCAACCGCGCACTTATTTTACGATGGATAGATTGCTGTTTCCAGAATGTTATCGTAATCTAGTAAAGAAACATCGGTCGTTAAGAGATCTTTATTGGCCTGTTATCGTCTTCCCAGAAAATCGGTGTATCCTAACCGTACAGTAGCGCAGCTCACATCGTTCCTCGGACTTGTTTCCTCTATTGTCGGATAGCACGACACGGTTTGTATCAGCAGACGCAGTTCTGTCTGTTGCAGTACGTGCACTAACGTCAGGAGATATTTCTCGGTGCGTAAAATGCTTCAGTCTCAAAGGTCTCTATCGATGGGTGTTATTGACAACCATAGTGTCTAGTCCATCAAGTTTGCCAGCTGGTTTGCACACGAACGAGCCAACAATTCTGCTGTCTCTTAATAAGCCGTATTAGTTTTGTTCAGAGAGCCGAGATTTGCAAGCGCGTGTCTTTCACGAAAACATTAAAGCATTTGCAGTTCCCGACGAAACATGTTGTTTATTTGCAAATGAGTATATTTGTCGAAATCATTCCAATCTGAGTTCAAGCAGAACATACGGTTGACGGAAACTCAGGGACTGCGCCTACCTGATGAGCCTCAAGAAGAGTGAAACTGGTCGGCTGTCGAATAGTTTTCAACAACCTTTTGAGTAGCTCCCTTTATGAAAAAACCTTTGTCTTGTTTTTACAAATGGAGAAGGCTTCGCTGGTAGTCTAATAAAACTCTGTGGAATTTTGGAGTTTAAAGAATTACATGAATAACAGTTTTTACCGTCATCTCTGTCTTTAAAAAGGCGTTAGGTCTGGATGTGACAGTCGTCGGGGTCTCACTATCTCCCAAGTCACGTACCACTCTACGCAGGCTTACCAGCACTCGCAACAAGCGAATTCGCGGAAAATCAAGCAAAGTTCCGTCCGGGTCACAGGGGCATTCACCATTCCTCTACCTTGCGGCGTGTTCTTGGACAATTTCACGGACTAGCAAGTATTGGGTTCGATATGGATTAGTCGTTAAGGCGCAAACTTACTGACGGGAAGACCCCGTGGTTCGAACCCAACCTCTGCATCGCGACTGCTCCTGTCTAGACTTGGGCATCCTGGCAATATTTCAGTCCTTGTACCTCCTTCGGGTGGCATGACAGGTGTTCACCAAGAGGGTGCTGCAGCTGAACATTTCTGTAGACCAGTCACTGTGTTACATCTAGGAGCCGTTTGCGATAAGCTCGGTGACGTTGTTTGGTGACAATGTTTCTGCTTCAAAGGTGTTCCGAATATCGTTTCAGAAAATGTTGAGAATGATGACAAGGATCACTAAGGTTATTCTTCTTTCCTGCAACGTAGACATATATACATATATATATATACATATATATATATATATATATATATATCGGAAGTCGCGTTAGTTCTGACAGTGGAGTGCGCACGAATCTCAAAGGCCAGAATAGCATTTGCAACGTACGCCACTTGTGGTATTAAAGAGCGTATCATTGAATCTCAAAGGACGCTTGCATTCTGGCACTACTGCTGTACAGCCGCGAGGCTTAGCCATTGATGATGGAAAACTGGGGGTCACTGTTGTCTCAGAACTGTAGCGGGAAGCGGCTCCAATCAGCGAATTCGGAATAGGGTTATCAGGAAGCGGGTCTTTGTCGAAGTGGTTGGTATTTCGCTCAAGGACTGCATTCAACACTACAGGTAGGTTGGATAGGATATGTGCTACGCATACCCAGTTACCCTCTGCCGAGGAGAGCTGTTTTCCGTGCCTAATTTTTGAGTTGCGGAAGCATAGAGGTGGACACAGTACGATGGTAGAATGGAATGAGCGATGTTCCGAAAAGTCAGTGCTCTTGCTGCCATCCGCCCTTCTGGATGATGCCCACCTGACACTTCCTGTGTTTGGCTGGAGACGGTGCAAGATGTGGTGGCTAACTGATGTCGGTGCCGTTCAAGCTGTCAGTTTTTATCAAGATTGTCTAAGTTTTGGTGAAAAGACTGTTCCTTGGGGATTCGTGATTTAGGAAATTATAATTACATAAATAGAGTCACGTTCCCACATACAGGATTCTCTCTCTGAGAGGATGTTAGGTAGACGCGAGAAGGGATCAAAACTGTCCCTAGTCTAAGAGTGTCCTCACTCCCCAATTGTTTCTATGACAACCAAATCAGCCTAACATGTCTCGCTGCCATAGATAATCCCAAAGCACCAGGTTGGCCGTTGTTCAGGAATCGCTAGAGGGTGCGTCGTGGTCCACCATCCAGTACACCTCGAAATAGTTTAGCACTAAGAGAAGTAACGTAACTATGCCCTAGAAAAATGGCGCTGTACAGTACACGCGTAATTTGTGTTCTTTGCAAATGGTCAGTCTGTTTGGGATTGTTGCCAGTTGGATGGAAAAGTTTAACTAGAAGCGAGTTGCACAATGTCCTCTTAAGTGGCTTTCGTCCGCAGGTGGTTTCCTGTTTGTTTCAGCGGTGAAAGTTCTGGATAACCTTTCCGATTACTGATTGCTAATAGCAAATACCTAACGTTATCCTATCTCTTTTCTTACCACAGACTCCTGGAAAATCGATTGAAATGCAATGGCGAAAGCGGGAATGGCCAGAAAGCCACCACAGTATTTTGTGCATAGAGCTCAATTCTTTCGAAGGCGGCACGCAGCTAAAGCTCTCGCAAAAGGGAATTCCTGCCTACGATGTAGAGAACACGAAGAATGGATGGCAGTCCAATTTCTTCGCCTCTGTAAAACAGACTTACGGATACGGAGGTCGCATGTTCTAAGCTCATCTTCAAGCCGGTGCCGCTCATCCATTACACACATTCAAACAAGAAGACGCTTGTTTGTCTTACGACGGAGTGCTTGTGCTGGAAGACTTCAATGGACTATATTATACAGCGATTTAAACAACGCGTCAGGTAGTTTTCCTCTGACCATATTGGACGGTTTGTAGATACATACTCCCAGCAATTTACGGCAACCGCTAGTATGGTAGGGCCCGTTTGAAATCCAACGGTTTATTATCTGTACTTCATCTAGACTGGAATGCTGGGTTAATCCGCGTGACAACTGTCGTTCCTCTGGGACTTCGTAAATAGGATAAGTGCTCTTTTCCAGCTATCACCTAATGACTAACGATAAACTTTTGGTGGATGGAGAGCGATAGCGGAAACGGTTAGCTTAGAAAAGGATGCATAAGGAGACTATTGAAAGCGATCCTTAAAAACCTCAGGTCTATTTACACTTCCTAGAATTGGAAATGGGCTACTAAACCACTGGAAGGCTCAAGATCTGTACAGGATTTAAAACGATGTCTGGCCTTGGGATCAGTTGTATCTCTTCGCTGGAGACCTTTTGTTAATTTGTCAAGCCAGAGACATTTGCTTTTGAATAAAGGCTATTAAATCACATGCCGTGCGAAGCGCTGGTAAATTCATCAATTTTTTTGTTTCATCTACCCCCGTTTAACTTAGAACCTTGAGATTTTTTTACATACATCACTCAAGGCAGCCGTTCACTTAATTTGTGATTAATTTCGGTTCGCCGCCTACAGAGGTTAAAAAGCGTCATGATGCATGCTAAAAGGGTGCGTAACCGTTGTTAAGGTTTGTCCAAGCCAAGTAAGAATGCGACTTTTGGTTTATCACTGCAATATAGTGTTGTGGCATACTTCTCATTACACTAAAAACAAAATTTACTCTCAAATCCCACCCCGTGCTCACGATTCTCCTCTCCGGTCCATCAGAGGTATAGAAAAGCCTGTCTTAGCTGCACGCAGAAGTCATCGAAGAGCGACACTTCTAATGACAGACCAATCCCCTGTGATGTTCACAATGACACTCCTTGTAAACAACAAATTGATTACAAATCCCCCAAAGAGGGGCCAAGACGCTCCCCCTTTCAAGGTCCTGTAACTCTGCGTTAGATATTTCATTTCATGGGTTTATATCTGTATCTTTACGCAGGACAGTCTGACAATAAGAGGTCTGAAATAAGTACGCCGTAACTTATCAGTGCACAGGTTATGATAGCCATAGTACAACTCAGAAGGCATATGTACTAATAACGGTTTTTACTGTGGTAGATAGTAGCTTACAGTTACTAGTTGCATCATGATAAAATAAATACAATGCGAAAAAGGTGATTTATCGTTTGTGGATAACCCGTGAGAGTTCCTGGGTGAAAGTCCGGACGGTGGAAACGTGTTTTCTCCGCAGTATGGCTGCTACATGTTTTCTGTAATTGTCTGTGGACTTGAAGAGCTTGGTTGACTCCCTGTCCCCTGCGCGCGCGCGACTATGTGTGTTGTGACTGTCATATCTTCCTATATATAGGAAAGTTTGATGTGTGTCTAATACATAGATAGGATCGTTCCAACGCGTACAAGACAGGAACTGACTTGTCGGTCTAGGTTGTGAGCGTGACAGGGTTTTGTCACGTGATTTGAGTGTTTGCGTGTGCTAGTGAGCACGGATGTACTAGACAAAGTAAGCGAAGTTAGTTGTAGGAACAAGGAAGTGACCGCAGCAAACTCAGCCAATAAAGATCGAAGTAATGCTGCCTGGCAATATCATTCTCCTTACTTGCTCACTACTGAAAAACGGTAATAGCTGTACTGATATGGGAGCCGATCCTGATTTCTAATGCTGGTCAACCTCTTTATGGTTGTCCACCACAGAACTATAATCATGGATCACAGTGGACCCTATATCATGGTGTCAGGCACTGTTAATCCGTTCACGATAACATTAGCGAACCCAGCCATTTAGGCTTCCCAAGTATCAGTTCCTCATCGTTGAATCTCACTTAGTTCCGTTCCATAAGCTGACATTTTGATTGCTTGACTCCGCTTTATGTGCATTCTGGTGAGTCAAGGGTCTTTCATGTCTGTCAAATGCGGACTTTGGAAACTTGTTTGACGCGTCTGAAGCTCAAATGTAAATCTGTTTTACGTACGCGGTACTTGTGCCATGTTGAATTTGCAGTAACACCTGATTTTCTCGATGGATCGACCGGAAAATTGTTCGTTGAAATTTCTCACCAACCGGATTACATTAGAGTGCGTCCGTTACCCTTTCCTACATCTCTACAGGCATATTATTTCCCTCTTCATCAACGATAGTGAAAATTAGGTACTTTCTATTAATGGTAGTCAGCCATCTGTCATTGTGTTCATATTTAGATAATAATCCATCAGTGAGCACAGTTATGATTTCTTAGCATAACTCGCTAAATCCGAGAGCGTCACCCGTCAATCACCACTCAGGGACACATAGAGCTGGCCGCACTAGCGCTTCGCAGTTAGCGCGCATTAGGAGATGTATCTAGAACAATCATAAATTCAACGAACAACAGTAATGAGTGATCTGCGTTGAAAATTTTAACGTTCTACAAAGGACGATAACGAAAAGATTGGGGAAAAGTGCGTCGTCATAATGGTGTTTTTTGCACTGTTTTTCCACCATTCATCATAACTCGGTTTACTGTGTGTGTTTTCGTCTTGCCACCTGACTTCCCCGATTCGCTTAAAGTCATATGAAAGCATGACGAGGCTGTTATAATGTGTGATTAGGCCACCTGGGCCGTCAAGCATTAACTTTGTATTTATTGAGCGTCGTGCCACCGTGCGAATCAAGCTCGGATGTCTGGGATCTTCGGATGGTTTCGCTGCCTAACTGAGTCCAAAGGCGTTGATTAAGGTGCTCTAGCGGTCAGGACGAGTTCCAACTTTCCTGTGTCCTCAGCTCCTGTCATTTTTTCACGGTCATCCTTTGAAAATTTCCTGACGCTCAAAACATCAAATTAACAGATGTTATGGATCGCCTGTTCAGTCACGTTGATTTACCCATACCGGCAGAGTTTGGAGTTCAGCTGACATTGTGGTTGACCCCTTCTGGAGAGTAAAGTCCTCAAAAGAGACCGGTCCGGTCTCTTTTCTGTGGAAACTCAAGCTCACCTCAGTTCATCAGGTTCGCTTATCTGACAATCGACTATTTTAATGTTCCTGAAAGTCGCTCGCTCAATATCCCAAAACTTTTGATGGCAAGCGAGAACCACACCATTTTTGCGTATTTTGGCCGGTACGCAGTCATGTCGATGAAGTACAATTCTCGCTCCGCGAGAAAACACCTAGGAATGCAAAATATGACCTCGACAGGATGCTTCTTTGTGGAAGGACTGACTATTAGGAGTCTTACCGCAGACTTTCGGTACCAAAGGGATGTAAGCGTGGTCGTATATGGTTATCTTGGGCAGTTTTTTATTAGCAGTACGCCATGCAGCATCCACATGGAATTATTGCTATACATTAGGTCACTAATCGCATATATCCGTGACTGAGACATACGACTATAACTAGATGAATTCCGTCTAATGCTCAACAGCCCCTGCAGTTGTGTAATTACGAAACATTAGTTTTTGTGTCACAGCCAAAATTGAACATAGGGCCATAAAGAAACAACTCTTCAGGGAAATGCATCCTGGTGATGAAATATACCTTAATTATTTAGATTCCAATGTCATAGTGTATTGATTTGTCCTCCATTCTAACCCCATGTTCTTTTTTCTGCGTTGCAGTCGTGTACGTTTCAGCTGAATAGTGATATCCCCATTTCCTTACTCAGCTACGTGATTTTTTCACATGGGTTTTTCGCAGTCAAGAAGAGGCTGCTGCTGATGTGGTACAGTGCATCAGCATAGCTGGTGACACCAACTGTTAAGCGTAACAGCCAACTGAAAATCTGGATCAATGGCACGTAATATTTTCATGGTAATCTTTTGAGGAATAGGTTGGCCGTTTCTAGAACCACAGGACATCTCTTCGGATGTGGCCGGCTTATGTATTCTAGTAGTGAAAGCAATGCGAAAGTTTCCACGCCACCTCATTCGTATTCTCGACGGCAGTACTGCATAGACCAAACTAGTTGCTGGCCGCAGTGAAAATCTCATTTGCACTTGACGTTGTTCGATTTATACACCACTTGCTAGCTTAGGTTCATATGGTTAGTTAAAAGATCGGACCTATTTGGTGATTGACTGCAAGTGCTCGCAAACAAATTCTTTGCGTTCTCTAACAGCAGAAGAGTCGCACTTCTGTGACCGCCGCACATCACGTCTGCAATACCTCTACTTGATGGCTGAATTAAATGCAAGCAAAGTATCCCTCCACCGGCATCTTTAAAAAATCTCAAGTCACTATTGGGCAGTGCGTACATTTTTACATTTGGGTGAGCTAGTTCTATGTAATGGTTTAAAGTCGCGCAAGTTTTTTACTACTAAAATGCTCCAGTCGTGTGCGTGGAGTTTCAGCTAAGTTAGAACATCTAATTGATAGGCCAAATCTTGCTGACCAGAGTGAGCGGCTGAAATCTTGGGAAGAGGCCGCCGACTTTTGGCTTTGTGCCAAACAGCTGTTGGGCTTGTCAAAACGACCAGACTACTCGTGAGTAGCCAGATTGGTTAACTAAATAAACATCAATCCTAGTGCTGGATTGGATAGCTACACAAGGAAGAGCTTCGAATTAAACTGGATGTCCATAGGAAAGATTACACCACCAGATTCGGAAACGCAAAGGCTTTTGACCGTGACCCATCCCAACAAAACTCATTTGAAGAATTTCAAAAGGCAAGGGCGGTGTCGTGTATCCTAACTTTTGGGATACTTCGTAAGTTCACTGTAGAGGCATGAAACATCACTTTGCATTCTATGAGGTTTACTTTTATCACGTAGAGATGGCGGCAAGCAATATCAGTCGGGCAGTGGCTGAAATGACGCTGAAAAGTGCATCAAAGCGATTAGAACCATGATCTCCTTATTGATCAAGGTAATACCCAGCAAACCACTGTCCGTAGGGGAATGGTGTGCGAACAGGAGTAAGGACAGTTATTCATTCTCCATTACCGCCTGTCTCTGGAGGGACCGTCTGTCAGAAAAGATAATTCTAGATCTGCCCTTTTCAGATACATCCAAACAGGGGTTCTCGTGAGAGCAAGTGACATGAATGACCTGGTTCTCGTAATCTCTGGCCAGGGTACGTTTCGTTAGCGTCCTCTAGACGTCGATTCACCGAGGACCGCAGATCAGAAAATTTGCGGATTCACTGAGGCCGCAAATTCCTTGGGTAGAATATAGAAGAGTTAGTCTTCATGTCCTGGTCTGGGAAGACTGGACTCGGGGTAGTTCATTTCACAGATCTAGGTCGTCGGGGGGGGAGGAAATTCAGTGCACCAAACACGGGAATAGCTTACTTTTTCTCTCCGGATTTTATCATGATCATATTCATTGCTGGTGTCGCGTCAGGATGGCTCCCACTTTCTCATATTGGCAGGGGAAAATGAAACGAAAGCTGAAAACTGGCGCCTTTATACTGGTGATATACTGGCCTGTATCGCTTGCCGTCATTGTATGTGACGCTATTTGGTCATCCAAATGTCTTGTTACTATTTGGCGAATGGGGAATTATTTCATGCTTTTAGCACTTCCCTGACTAGTTATTGAGGCGAACAGTAGCGTGAACATTGTGCTGAGATCCTTTCCGTGAACTACGATTATAACCGTGTACACTGCTGACACAACTGCGAGTAGTATCTTTCTGTAGTTTGAAACTCGACGTCTGCGGTTAACTGGCGCTTGAGTTGAAACTTGTAAGTCTCTTCGAATGTGAGCTTTCAGTGATGTCGGATTTTTAACAAACGCTCATGAAAGTTCGGAAATACACTTGTGAATATCTGGTTTCTCAAGTCTATACGGATGAGTTTTTGTATCCGACTGCTCAAAATCGTTTTGTTTGTTTCACAATGAACGACTATGTGATCCTTCTTTCACTGTGATAGCAAAGCGGTGTGTCCTACCATTGAATGCGCTCAGGTTCACTTGCGCAATCGAGAGATGAAGAGCCAGGAGTGTAGTCCAACTGGAATGAAAAGCATCAGACTACCTAAGGTGGATATTTCACTAAATATGATCATTGGAGAATCGAGAGCTTACACTTTCAAATCAGCGCGTGCTGTTGTGTATGCGCTGCCATGCCAATGGTATGTGAGACAAGTGACTTCATGGTTTGCTTGATGTGACCCCTTCCTTGGCGTGTGCGGTCAACTGCGTGTAGTTGCAACCGACGGGATATCTCACACTCCTAACACAAGACTACCTTGAAGCTGACCCCCATCACACTAAGGTTGCTTAGATAGCAGTCTATCAGAAGCGTCCATGGTAGAGTTACGTGGTATTTGTCTGGTGTTACTGCCCGAAAGTCGACGAAGACAACAATGTAATTTGGAGCAGTATGTAATGCAACTCGTAGACACCTAGGCTCTGTGTGCTACTGCTGATGTTGGGAAACTAGAGACCACGAATCATGGTTCCAAAATTCATGCTTCATGAGGGCAATTTCTTAGCTGTAGAAGAAGATAACGACATATAAAATCTAAAACCGGAAAAAGTACATGAGATTCTCTAATTTTAACCTCACTGTGCTATGACACCGTGGGTGTTACAAATACCCGCCGAAATAGCGTGTGCAAAAAGATCGAACTGGTGGACCATGGGGGCAGACCAGACGAGCAGAATCGGGAGAGATCAGTTGAATTACATGACCTATGGTGTCTGTGCACTAGACCTACGTAGTGGGAGCTGCCGTCGCCAGTTTTACGTTTTTCCGTAAGTTTATCATTGAGATCCTTTACTGACCCGAACAAGGGAAGGTAAACACCATCCAGCGAGGTGAAAATACCTCAATAATGGAAGTTTATGCTGTGCAGTTGCGTTTTAGAGTTGTCAGGCATTACTTGCTCTGTCCCCTGAACCAGAAGTGATTGAGTACGGATTGTTGTGGAGGTAGCTGGTGTCTATCGATATTTCTGCAGAAGTATGAAGCTCAGCCATCGAATGAACACCAGTTACGAGACAATTGCAGTCAAGTAAACAACACCGGGCTCTTTTCCAGGAAAAAGTATCTGGTGAACACTATGCCTACTCACAAGGCAGTACCAACACACCAGGTGTTCCACATGCAGTTTTTGTATTTCGTTTGAAATTGATTTCATGAAAATAATTAGGATCGATTCACTCGGTTGTCTATAAACCGTTTGGACTTTCACTTAGTCGCTTGGTGGTTCAACTTAAACATACAAATTTACTGGATCAAAGTGACTTGATGTAGTGGGCGTAAAACTTTACTTGGACTCAGTGTTTACTGAGAAGACACATGAGTGAGGAGCTCCTAAATTTATTGAAAATATGGCAAATATCGATTGATACTGATACCGTGAACAGAAAATGTTCTGATGAACTTTCAGTATGTATACTAGAAAGAAACGGGACAAATCTAATGACAACAGTATAGACTCTTCTAGTGACTCAGACGCTGTATGAAGCTACCACGTGTGTGAGGTACATACTGGATACTGGAAAAAGTGTAATTTCAAGCAGGGCAAAACACTAGCCATCATACGAACCTTCTGGGAAGTTTCCACAATCGGAAAAAAATTCTGCTTTGTAATTTCTGAACTCCAAAGCAATCTCCTATCACTTGATATCTTACCGTGTGAATTTGTACATTATATGCATGTAAGTGTATGCCTCGGGGTAAGTAATATCAATGGAAAGGCTGATTCTTCCTTTTCTAACCGAAGAAAATGTTGACCCTAGTTCCTCAAAAGAATGGAGGCAGACAGTCTAAAAACCTAAAGCTCGACAAAGCTGGTTGATTCCACGATGTCAGCTCGTTTTTGGCTGGAACGAAGCACGTTGAATTGGTTCTATCCCACCAGTGTTGCTGTGGATGTCAGTCATTAGTCAGTGCTTCCAAGACAAACAGTGACAGGAGCCATCTCTGGCAATCCAATTAGAATACATTGTGACAGCTCAATCAGAAGTTAAATCTCCACACCCTATTCATGGTTCACAATGTAAATGATAATGTTGGCATTTCCACCAGTCTATAATTATAATCTAGTTTTGCCACAACTATTAATGTATCGACGAGGGAAACCAATATCTCGAACTTACACTTGGACTTTACATGCTGGAAGGCAACACTGAGAACCAGGTTGGTGGCGTTGGGAGTGGCAAGAGTGACGACTTGTTGTTTGTGACAATCTCCTGATTGCCTTCTATTCGACTGCCGATCAACAGGAAAAGGTCATATGTCCCTAAATATCCCACGTCGTATTATTTATTCACCTTGTAAAGCTGGATGCTCCTGTTGTGGCAGTAGGTCCGCAAAAATTTCGTCACGGACTCAGTCAAATGCTCATCGTGCGTACAAGTCTGGTTACCTATTACGTAATGTTGCAGTAAATAGTGAAAACTTCGAACGAAAAGGACAACACTCTTGCCGCCTAATGAGTCCCGGCCGGGAGCACACGTCAGTTTTTAGGGTTAACCACACCCTGTTCTTATGATTCGGTAGTCACTGCAATAAAATAAATTTCCCTGAGAAGTGTGGCACATCTTGAAGATAAACATCGAAGAAAAGCATCAAACTACTGAAACGGATGGCGAACTTGTTCCTCTGATTTTCTGCCTTTAAACAAACTACTCTGTCAAAATCAGTAGTTCATGTTACTGCCTACGTTCTTGGAGCCGTGTGGATAAAGCTTGTAACTGGAAGTCTCAGAATAAGTCCCGTGCTCACTAGTGGAAATCAACACAGCACGTACCTATTCATTTGTCATACTTTGATGTAATAAGTTCTAAACTCAGACAAAGATTGTGAGATACCCTTCCCAGCTGGTATTCTACAAGCCGCACGGCAAGAATTCGTCTTTTTGGAGAGCCATTCTTCACCCTTGTTTTACACGGCAATAACCGTTACGCAGTGAATTCGTGACAGTGGGAGATGGCATTATTCAAATGTGAACAGCTCCTCCTTTTACTGATCGAAACGTTGACGAATTGGTATTCGATAGAATTTTCTTCTGGAAGGCTCCTCCAGAAGCGTTCTGTTAACTGAACTAATAAACAGCAAAGAGCTGAGATACGAATCTACCTCATGCAAGTGACGTTCAGGCTGCTTAGCACTAAAACCCCTCAAGTAATTCATGGAGCATGATGTTCCGGTTGAATCTTTAAGTCTTTGATATCAGAAGTTGGGTATTGCGTTTTCATGAAATTTGTATGGAATCTAGTCTTACACATTAACTCCAAGGTTCATCACAATCAGTTACATCGTTTATGCCGTAAATGAAATGTCTTCAACCTCAAATTATGTAGTCCCTAACCGAATCATGGGGGCAAGATATGAAAGCTATCAAATCAGTGTAAGAATGAGTGAGAGAGTGCCAGCACCTGAACAGGTTAGCGTATCGATCGATCTATACGGCCGTTTGCCTACGCACACTTTCAGGTCATCCATAATGGACTTGTGAGATCAAGTGCAACGAGTACGTTTGATCGGAAGGCGCTTGCACGTGCATACATCTTTTATTGTGTTATTTCTAGCATCTTGGAGACGCTGGTGCGCCAGCTGATCAACATGCGTGCTAACGTATCATCAGAAGATGAAACAATACAGTTTTCTAGGCAACCACAACTCTGGTTTTGTGCACTTGAGTGAAAGACATCCAAACGACGATCAGTTGAGTATCCTATTAGGATACCATCCGGATTAACCCTGGATTGATGCCAATAAAATCCGCATTCAAACTGCTTATGGGCCATAATTTTTAAGCTTCCTGTTGCAGTATACTACTGCTGATGTTTTGGGACTCACCGTGGAATAATTGGTGACATGCATCGGACTGTAACATGCACGTAGAATTTTTCGGGCATCATCACTGTTGCTTCTCGTGCTGTGGTGATCTTAATGAACAGATATTCCACAGAGTGATTTCAAAAGGTCGATCTGCCTTGGTTGGATGATAAGAATACAGGTTTCGTTCGAAAACCAGTGAAACCCTTTCAGTCTTCCCATGTGCTAACCGGATTTCTCACAGCCAACTGCGGAGCCGTTTATTTGCCTGACTCTCAGACTAGTGACGAACAGCTCATGTGCCTGAGGTCACGTCGTCGGTTCATCAGTTTTATGTCCAATAAGCCGGATACATTTGGCAAACGGTTCTAGATGCTGTTTGGCGCAATCCAAGTGCGTGTATACTATGCTTCATTATCTCGGTGACTATGAAAGGGAGTGAAGCTGGCTGTCTTCTTTTCTACCATGGTTAATGGTTGAACTGTTCAGTGAGGACGATACTGTCCCAGCAGGTATAATTAAATAAAGATAGTCGCTCAACTGTGACACTTTTTTGGTGCACATCTGTCATGTCACCGGAAGGAAGTACGAGGGCTTAGTTACCTCTAGGTTTCCCAATCCTAGACAACAGCAGTCGAGATTTTGGGATTGAGTTTGATCGTTTTGTCAGTAACTTCGCGCTTTAACCACTGCGCATCACCACAGATCACTGCTTCGCCAGCTTTCGTCTGTCTTGGAAATTTCGATACACCAAACTAACCATTGAGCGAACAATGTGCAAAAACTGTAAGGGAACGCCCGGTGAACTTGAGTGGCAATAACTGAGTGGATACGAGGGTACCTTCGTATGGAAGTCCACTGATTGTTGCGGTTCTAAACCACGAGTAATAAGTATGTCAGTTTGTTTCCGAAAACTCACAATGATAATTCATTGGAAATGAACGATGCGGGAATGCTCTCAACAATCCAATTCTTTAATAAAAATAACTGTAATACCAATATTGTGTACAACATACTGAGAATTCATAATTCTGGTTGAGTTACGCGCCATTAGTTGTTAACAATGCAGAAAAAGTGTTGGAAGTTCACTCGCAAGATATATTATCGGCAGACAGCGGTCAATGACACCAACCGTAGGGATTTCGTGATACATCTTATCAGACAACTTGTCAATACTTGTACATACAACCTTACCCTTAGCTTCAGTGAAAGTGTAATAGATCAACCAGTGTCACAGAGAAAACCCGGTGCCTTGCTACCATGCCACTCGAAAGAAGCACGAGGACTGGGATACTGTCAGGTTGCCCAAACCCGGATAGAAGTCGAGATGCAGAGGCCGAGTTCGAAACGCGGACCTTCGTGCCAGTAAGTCCGGGCTCTAACCGCTGCGGAAAGAGAAAAGTGCCTACGAAAAGCCGCAGGAACAACATAGTCATGATTTAGAACCTTTGCAGGACTTCAGTTTGTTGAGTGTTGTGTTCGAAAGGAGCTCATAAATTACAGATAACCCCACTTACACATTGTTCTGAGGTTTCATAATAATTTCATTATGTTTGATGTATCAACAGCTGTTCGGAGTTTTGCAACACCAAATTACCAATAGGTTTGTTTCATCCAAATAATCGTGTGGATTGTCTCAGGGTTATGTCGGACAGTTTAATACTTCGTTTATGTGCTGCGAAAAAATTCTAACATTTTTGGCTGGACAAACACAAAAAGCTTTGGAAACCAGCTATATCCTGTTCAGTTTGCTCACTGTTCCACTGTAACAATGTTCATATGGTATTTGGCCAAATCTGAGGTGATTTTAGCAGGTGAAGAAGTTTTTGGACGGACACACTCATGTTAGGTACCTGAATGTATATTCACGAAACTCCTTTATAGGAGTTCTTCTCTTTGGGTCAGTAGAATCTCCTCATAAGTGCTCCTTGCTAGCGGGTTCGATTGCACGATAAAGGCTTCTTCAGAGAGTACGACAACCGCGCATCGTAAATTCCTATGTTAGCCTAATGAAACTTTCGGGGTTCCCGGGTGATTTAAGTAGTGTGCAATGAACGTCTGCGCTACTCTGTGAGTGAAAGACACTGGTGCGACACTGCGAACCTGTATGTTGGTCTTTCTTCTTTGCCACTTAGTACACCATGGATGGCTACATTTCGTACCAATTAGCCAAGAAGTAAAAAAAAACATGCAAGTAGTCACAATGGGGTATTTGAATACAAAGATAATCGGTGATTCCTGTAGAAAGTTGGCATCCGATATTCCAGCCTTACTATCCTTGGTTCATGTGCGATTTAAAACCTTACTTTATGTTTCTTAGGTCTATTTTTGGTTAGTCCAGTTCAGGGGAGGCTGTCAAGGTTGACGGAAATTATATTGACGCGACATCGCACATAAAACGGTGGAGGTGCCACTAAATTCGGACCAAGGATGTGGAGTGTACACATCATATTGTTTCCCATTGAGGACTAGAATAACAAATCAAAAATATTTACCTTTTCGGTTTATAGGGACGATTTTGAAGGAATAGTGCAGTAAAAAAAACCACAGTTTTCCAAAATTATATATTCACTGTAGTGTTCCCCTTTGGAGGCTTCATTCTCGAGGGTGTATTGTACCCACACTTCTGTGCATGTATTTAACGGCGTGGTAGATAGCGGTCGCTGCTGCCCGTGGAATTAACACCACCAGAGCATGGAGGAACATTATGTGGTTCGCCACACCACCCTGGTTTGAGTTTGACTTATATGTCTGTTTTTCATTGTTACTTACCCCTAGGACAAGGTTATCACATTGTGTTACACCACAATTTATTTTATTTCATTTTATCTATGAATTGCATACGGACTGCAAATGGTGAGTCTTACCACTAAGGATATACCAGGGTGTTAAGCAGACGTTGTCATAACGACCGTTCTGCGACCACCGCTACACACATCAGGCTGGTTGCTGGTTAGCAATAGCTAGCAGCATGTGTGCCTCGGGTGAGTTTTATGAGTGATATGGTCAATCGCTCTGTGGAATGTTTGTGGGCCTCATCAAAGCTTATGACCCAGTCAACGGAGAATCACTACCGGTCATCTTACGCAAGCTTGGATGTGCGGAAAAATTTAACCTCATCAATACCATTCAGGCTGGGAGCAACGCCCTGATGTGGACCTACGAAACAGTTAGAAGAGTCTCCAGGCCAAAAGACTGTTGTCCGAGTTGAGTGTCTGTATACTGTTGTTTGCAGAGAAGTGCGCTTTATTTTCGCAATCTGGGGTGGAATTTCAGCGGCGTTCGGTTCAGTAGTTTAAATACGTTTCCGAAATTTTCTTCTTTTATCCGTTTACAGTGGGCGTAAATATGAAACACCAATTACTCCACCAAATGGTCGTGTGATAGCTCACTGGACGAATTTCTGCTATCTTAGTAGGACGCTATCCACGGATATGACGGCTGAGATTGAAGTGAACGCATAAACTGCAAAAGCCAGCACAGTATTTACCCACCTAGAGAAATGAGCAACTATCATCAGTTCACATAGGTCAAGATTGTTGATTATCGAGCCGCTGTGCTGTATTTACCAACGTACGGCAGGGAAACGCGGATGCTATACGGACGGCAGGTTCGGATTCTGTACCAATTTCGTTTGTGGTGTCTGCACAATATCCTTCAAATCCAGTGGAAAGATATAAGGCCGAACACAAAGCTCTTCGAAGAGAAAACATCGCTTGAACGGAACGAAGTCTAATTTAGAACTCGTCTCACTAGTTGGGCAAACTGAAACGAATGGCAAAAGCTAGCATCTCAAAATATCTTGTCTGTGACCAGCTACACAACGAAGTTCGGTGCCGATATTCTGCTATTTAGGCAGCCCCCACCTATTTGAAAAACAGCCTCCTCCCAAATTACGAAAGGACCTGCCACTCGACAGAACAAGTAATCACATTGGATTGGAACGCCGCAAAACAAGCAAGCCACTCGGTGATCCGTCCCACCAGTACAGATTCGACCAGGAGTTGCACAAAATGAGGACTCATACGTCATAGTAGGACCGGCCTTGTGGGTCACCAGCGCGCTCACCGGTCCGCCTGGCAGACGTAAACACATGGAACTGAGTTAAGCTTGTTTCATTTTCTAATCCGTATCTGCCCGACATCATCTTAAGGATGATAAAATAACTAGCCCTATGTTTAATGGAATACTGACAGGTAGGGTGTCGGAGTCCTAAAAGTCTGAAATAGGTACTCTTGTGGCCCTGATAACGTGTGCACATCAAGTAAATTGACAATCAGGCCCAAGAAAGATTATTCCAACAGAATCGTCTAGAGACTAAATAAAAGTTGAAAAATGCTCAAGTTACGCATCTGCTTGCATCGGTTCCAACGCTGTTGGTAGTATTCTTTAACAGCGCTTGTCAATCATCTCCAACAGTTACCCCTCAAATAGTGATTCACTTCAATGCTGTCTTCAAATCCATTTTCGTGGCCATGGAGCAGCGTTCCGACACAGTCAGAGCAAAACTTTTTGGCCTTTTCTCCAATAGTGCGTGACGAACACTAGCTCTAGAAAATCGATTGCAAAATCAATATATGACCGTTATTCGACCCAGTCCAGACCACTAGTCACTGCGTCGAACACAGCAGATTCTCAGACAGATAATCATCCCACAAATATCAAAAGTACCGAAAGCAATACAGTATAGCTTAGGGATAATATAGACGGTACAGTTCTTTCATATAGTGCATATATCGTATATACCTTCAGAAAAGTCTTTGTCAAAATACCCTATCCAGGTCTTGTATAACCGAAGTTTCAGCGAAGCATGGTACCCTTGTGAGGCATAGTTGCCAGTAAACAGGTGGCCGCAACACTGCTGGTTCACTCAAGTCCAGATAGTAACAACCGATACACCAAGAGTGAGATTGAGCCAAACTCTGGGGTCGAGAGTCCCTGTCTTAAGTTGTGTGCCACCGAGAGCTGGTTTGTCAACTTCTACCCTGAAACAGCGGACACTAACCACCGTTTCATTAGGCTACGCAAGCCCGTTAAGGGAACACTGCACGTATTCTTATAATCAGTTGTTGACTTCAATTCAAAAATAAGACGGTGCGTTACCTACAACATCCAAAAGGCCAGGGAAGTTGGACGCCGGAAACAAAATTATGAGATACGGTCTAAGGATTCACTGCACACAGTGGATAAGTTGGGCAACGTAAGGTCGGCCAGTTTCATCTAAACGCCGTAAGCAAGCTGTCGGCTAAAATGGAACTACATTTTGAGTTTATCCGACAAGAGCAATACAGCACAACAACTGGTTGTCTGGAAAAGAAAGCATGCTCATTTCGGAGATCCGGTAAATAAACGAATAAAATACTTGAAGACGGACGATGCATACCTGGACAATTGAGTGAAAAGGCACGTACGGTACAGCTTTTTTACATGTTAGATGTCCCACAGTAGTGTAAATGAGAGCGATCACACGCAAATGGATATTTCGACCATTGTCCATGTCCTTCTGTGGTGCGATGAAAGCGATTTATCTTCTTAGATTTCCAGCAAGCACTCAACAAAGACCCTACTGCTAGTGAGCACCACCGTAAAACGATCAGTACTTTCTGTCCGAACAGTCTTCATTTTTACAGTGAAGTACCTCCAAGATATGACTTCGACACGCGACCGACTTGGTTTTAACTATGGCTCTCGTTTCACGTCTAATAATAATCAATCATAGCATAGGATGGGATCTCCCGTTCGTAAATAGAACGGCTGACAAAAGGTAAATCTCAGGGAGACGTATGCACGCACACAGAAGGAACAAAATACAGCACTGCGCACTAGCGTCACGAAATGTACGGTACCACAGGAGACAACTTCGTAAGTATATCACCTGGAGCGGTTGCATAAAAGATGGTCACAATTCAACTCAGAGAAATTCGACCGGCCCGATAAGAATCTCGTGTTAAAATCGAAATGATGGTTAGCAGTACGTCTAATGACTATTTACCAGGCTTCTCTGTGACAACAGATTAGCTTATCTGTCGCCGTGCGCGCGCGTGGCCTATGGAGCCTTTGTGCATAAGGCACAACAGAAGACGTACTGTAGTTCGGACGATCCGGGGCATTTCCCTGACTGCAAACTTTGCCCGTTAGGTCCTCACATGCGGTCTCAGGCTTTGTGCCCGCACCAAGGTGATCATTCCAAGGTTTTACTGATCAAATCGCACCGCCAGTTCGGAATATGCAGCAGTTATGCTCATAATGATGCATGTTGGAACACCATAAGTACAGAAAGGTGGCAGGACCCGAACAGCCAGAAATTCCGAGCAATCTGGAATAACCAATGAAGTAGGTTGCCAATGTATCACCGCCGGCAGGATTGACCAATCATGCGACCTATCCGCACTCGCAGGCTCCCCTGTGGACATAGGCTAAATCGGATGCCCGACCCACAGAAATAAATAATAGTCCTTCAGCGGTAACACTCGATGCTAGCCGCCATGCCATCCGAGGGAAGCACGAGGGCTAAGCCCAAGCCTGAAAAGGAGCGGTCGAGATACCGGGGCATAAATCGATCCACGAGCCTTCTGGTCCGTAAGTCCAAGCCATAACCACTGGGGCATCCAGGCTCTCTCGACCCATAGAAAAGAGAGACGGGAATGCTTTGAGAGCAACTATAATGGTCACGAGGATGGTAAGCACTGAAAAAACCCTGATCTATGAATTTGCACAGTAAAATGGTAACACCGTATGATCTCTCCCTCCCTTTCTTGCGATTATCTCTTTGATAGCACAAAATCCAGTTAGATTTTTCAAAACGGAGCACTTTACTATGGTTGGTACCTTTCATTGAGCATAAAAGAACTAACACACGTATGACTGAGTTAAATGTATGTCCTGCAACCAGTCACAAAGTACCACTGTAGGCTAGCAATTAAACCTGTCATTTGAAACTCAACACATGTGACAGGTTGTGTTTAGTATTTTGACCTAAACAAGCAGGCGGTGCGTGCCCTTCAATGAAGGACACTGCACACCTGACGCATTCCGCTTGAGCCTGTTGAAACCCAAAAGACTGGGCTGCTCCGTCAGCCAATTTATTTCTCAGTGAGAAATAATCTATTCGATAGCTACGTACCTGAGGTTGACTGGAAGTGTCAACGTTTTGTCTCGTTGTTCCTACGAGTTGCACATATGGCTACCCCATAAGGGTTTACCAGAAGCCAATCGCATTTTTCTGAATCATTCTCGTCATAAATCCAGTGAACTTCATTATTTAAATGATTTTGGCGCAGTTGTGTTAGAGGCCGGTTTTCAGTCTCAAACACCATACTTGTTGTTCGTCGCTCTGTAGTCAATCGTTTGACTACGGAACTAAGTAGTGTGTAAACCTTCAAAAACTGTGTTTAAGTCCACTTACTATTCAGAGCTGAAGGCGATATCTATTGCAGTCTTTGCGTAAAACCTGGAAAGCATAGATCCATACTGTTTCCATTATAAGAAGTCCAAGCATAAAAATCACGGAATAGGTTTTTTTGGAAGCCAACAGTATCTCGACAGCGATCCAAAGATGGCGCGATATCACTTTAGTGTCCCAAGTGAAACCTGGAGAGTAGTGCGCCCCTCAGGACATCTAATATTGGCATTGAGCCATCTTTGTATCTCTATCAATACATGCAGATTACGGTAGGTCATATACAAAATTGTACCGACATCACTTTTTTTAAATGCCAGAACTTTTCAACACTAAAGACTTCATAGCTGGACAATGAACGCATATTGAAGGATAGAGGCGGAACCTACGCAGTAAGTCAGACACGGAAGATAGTGATGGACGAGACCACGTCAGTTGGAGTTGTGCGCATAATAGGATGGAAAAGTAATCAGAACGCTACAAATGAGACAAAACACTATAGGGACAGTCCACAAATTATTCGCAGAGAAAAGACAGAAAACAATCACCGCGGAATCAGTCTACTTTGTAGGGCAGACACAATCCTGGCTAGTATTTTGGAAACTTGGAATGAAGTTATTCCAGGGAAAAGGTGCGGATTCCGGATGGAACGGAGAACCACTAATCTGATTTTCGCAGTGAGAAAAATACAACAGAAATGCCGCAACCAACTGCTATATGTCCTTCCACTGACTCCGCAAGGGCCTTCGATCCGGTGAATAGAGGAACATGGTGGACAACTTACACGTGACATACTACTCATATGGCTGTCGAAAGCTCCATGAATCTCCTGTCAAAACCGAATTCGTGTGCAAATGAGAACATTTGTTGAAATGTTGGATAGTTTTTCGAAAGATGAGTGATCCGAGCAAAATCTGTTAATCATGTCAGGTCTTTTCAAGCTGAGATGAAGTCTGCTGTTCGAATTTGTGAAACTACGGCACCAAATCCATTCGGCTTGTATCTTACTGCCATAAGCACGGAGCTGCAAAACTCAGGACATTCTGTTGCCATTCCGTATCATCTGGATGGTAACAAATGGCGTTTGACTCGAGGGTCCGTACGTCGCTATTCGCGGATGATTTCCGACAACATTCACGTCTGCTGAATCCTATTTTCGCTCACAAATACGAGACGACTGTTCTCTAGCAACGGAATTTGTAGAAAGATAGTGGGTTTCTCAAATTTCCGTTGTTCGGCAGCACTCCTAACCACTGACCAAGCGGTCTTCAGAGAGTTGAAATCTAGGACAGCGAAGGTTAGCGTTCCATTCGGAAGACTTCAAAAACGTGTCCAGAACAGTCGCTATGTGCCAATGGACACGAAAGTCGCGTTGCACGCGTTACCTTGCTGTCTTCACTGGTGTGGCAGCGAGAAATGGACAGTATACCAACGTCATTTCCCAATCCTCGACTGAGTTCACCTGCAATCTGTGCAAAAAACTATAAAAATACATTGGTCAGGCCGGGTTCCGAAAGCTTCTTGAATCACAAGCAGTTGCGCCTTTTGGGCCATGAGATGCATATGGTGTTGGACCAGATTCCAAGGCAGTTGAAATACGGACGTCTGAATAATGGTCTGCGAGGCCGAGAAGGACAAAACCTACGATATGGAGACAAAATCTTGTTGAGCCTGATAAACATCAACTTTAAATTCCGATCATACGGAAATCTGCCGCCAGATAGGATCACTTGGCAAAAGGCCATACATGTAGTTGGGGCGAATTTCAAGACTCAGCGTGCCTCAGTACTCGTACATAAGCGATCCATCCATAAACAAATCACGACGAACGCACCAGTACCGGCGAACTTATGGAGCTGCTCAGCCTGTAGAAGCCAGCATGAGCGAAAACGAATTTGTCAAACATTACCGCTCCCATTCTGTATTGATCGCGAAGCGTAGACGGGAGAGTTTGCTCTAATTCATAAGAAACGAAACTACGCTCCCTGATAGACCTAACCCCGTTTATCCACGACAACCTGGGTAATCGCCAACAGATTACTACATGGTATTGTTATACAGGAACGCAAAGGAAATTATGGACGATACCATTATCTGAGTGTTTGATATCGTGATCGTGCTCACCATAATGTCACCATTCTTGGGCCGGCTGATGGATCTCAACAGGCCTCTGCGAGAATACGTTCACGTTTACGTCTCATTCACAGGCTCACCCACAGTGGCACAGGTGTCCGACCTGACAAACAAATCCGTATCCGATAACAACCAATCACGCATAGCTCAATTAAGTGGCACTATTTGCGACTGAAGGGTCGTCGTCGATGACGTGACCCACGAAGGTAACACTTCCATCGTTTTCTATCAACCCTCAGCGTACTGGCTGCCTATCCTTCGTAACGGCTGCATGTTTCCTACGGGCTGTCGCAGGTTCCCCTACTTACAATGATAATACGGGTACACCAGATTCATTAGTGTGCCAACTACTATATCAGGCCAGTTGAGCAGACAATACAGCATGCGTGGGCCTGATTGTTCGCCAAATACATTCACATGATAAAAAGCAATTGAGTGAACAAACAATCGAGTTCGTTTAAACTCGCAGTTGAAAAGTTACTTCAAAGCTTATTCATAGAACGAAGTGTTTGAGACAGTGCCCTTCTGTCATTTATCTTAAATTCGACTAAATAGATTGGCGTGCAACATCCCTCTCAAGCAAATAAGAATCAGGACCGAGATATACAGTGAACTTCTTTGAGGCTTCTGCCACTATAGTTCATTGTTAAACAGAAACTAAAAAACAGCGCAAGCCAAGAATCCAAAGCTTAACAGCATCAACAAGTGTATTTGTAGACCCAAATCAGACACATCCATCCTTGTACTGGACATTGATGAACATCCGAGCAAAATGAATAAACCGAATTCATGACACCTCCAATGCTAAAATCGAACTGGTTACTATTCAAATGGTGAGACTGTAGACGGTGGTGTAGGGGAAAGTCGTGAAAAGACTCAAGCTTCTGACAAACTACGGTTTGCACAGTATAGTAACATCCTCCCACTACTGTCTTGTTCGTTTGAAAGTGCATCATGTTTTACGAAAACAGCATTGAAAGGCAATAGAACTGTCACTCAGAATAGTCCAGTGGTATCTTACTGACAATCCGAAAAACGTATCTTGCCGTCAGTGTTGCCAAAAAGGAAGATGAGTTCGTATTAGATGAAGTTGAAAATAGCAGAGGCAACAAATTACCAGACAAATGGGGAACAGGGGGGTTATTCAACATAGGGATTCAAAGCCCAAATAAAGTTGTGAGGTTTCTTCAGTCGACTTGTTCGAACCAATCATCTACTGTTTCGCACCAGCTGGAATTTCCTGTGCAGTTTGAGGAGCCATGTTTTCCTGACATCGCATGACTTCGGGTAGTTCGGGAGGAGTTGAGTAGGGTGTAATATCCAGAGTTTCGAATTTGTCAGTACCTGGGGGTAATAGCATAAAAAGCATAGTAAGCACAGCTACGGTTCTACACTTACATGACAAACCCTCAAAAAAGTAAAATCACTAATAACGAAACACTTTTGAGGTTCAGAACGCCCGGTAAGAGAAGACTGGACTTCTCGAGGTGTAACAGTTTTCGTAACTCAGTAACGCATGGAGATGTACTCGAGGATTCCAACTGGGCATTCAAAGAGTATTTCCTACCGGGTTGGTGAAAAAAACATATCTGATAAACATCTTTGGAGTGGTCCCAGTAGAAATTGGAACCGACGTGACAACTAGTTCTCTGAAAGTAGGACTAAGTTGGCACTATCCCTGTCGACAAAGGACCATGAAAAACAAAAGTTGTTGCATGCCACATCGACCGTCACCTGGTGACACCAACCGCACCACCCTACTGGCAGCATTCAGCACGGTAGATAAATGGAACGAAGCTACTGCCAACGACCATATCTTTCTTCGTTGGTACCTCTCAACTGTCCAAATAAATTAAACCTCTGGATCCTAGCTATAAGCAAGCCAGGTGCCCAGGAAAGTGCTTCATTCATTGCTACCACTCAGGTGGGAAAGACTGGTAATGGAAGTCCAGCTACTTAATCAAGTCGGTTGGCTCTTTACGGGTTATGTACTTGCAGGGCGACGTATTAAGAAAAGGAAGAATAACTGGCCAGTGCAGCCAAGACACGAGGCGTAAAGCAGCGCTGTATGATTTTGCCTGGACACGGATTATTATTATTCATAAGCTTTAAAATGACTCAGCACTGTAAAGTCAATGGTTGCAGATGTCAACAGAGCCACAAAGTAAACCGACGTTGTAATAGAGGATGAACACTTACGGCAGCATCACTGTTGAACCGTGAGACTGTGCTGTCGACGATGACAGTAACTATGGTTGACAACGTCTATCCGTTCCATATACCTATCTCGCCCGATTTTCGGTCGTCAATGCGACAAATTGGGTCATGAGTGTCTAATGTCAACCGAGTGACAACAGAGTGACAGTCCCCCATGTTATTGGGGTCGTTTAGCTCGGACACCCGCGGATGGCCTATTCTCGCTGCGGTTGTGAGAAGGTCTGGATGTGAATCCTTTAGTCCAGGAGATGCCAGAATAGATTTCTTGAGACAAGTTTCAACGGGCAGTGTATAAAATAGTTTCACCTCCACTTAAATTCACTGATACATGGGAGAAGAGACTGGACCTTACTGTGGTGAGACGGTTTGCGCACCTCAGCGACCCAGTGAGCTATACTGGGGGTGTCCCCGCGACACTCACAGAGTTTCTCATACCAAGTTAGTAAATGGTTAGAGGTCTGACAAACACAGTCCCATGGCCCTGTAGGTTGGGGGTTGGAACACATGGCGACTTGTTCCGTAGAAATGGTAATGCATTTGCATTTCCCACCTACTGCCTTAGGGTTGAGCTTTTGAGACAAAGGCTTTGGCTGAGGACCCTAATCGTTCTCCTCTCCAGGTGTGGGCGCCCTGACAATATCCCAGTCCACGTACAACCATGAACTGCATATATACAAATAAACTACGGCAGTGAAGCATCGGTGTTGAACACTGATGTCATGCTGTCGATGAGATAATTGGGACAGTCTCGAATATGGTCCTTTAATGAGTCCAGGGCGTTTTATGACGCCTTGAATGCCCTGTTGCGGCCAGCTAAAAGCTCAGATATCGTTGTGGTTGCCGGAGATGTGAACGCACAAGTGGGCAGACTTAGCGCATCTGAGACTCAAATAGGTGGTCGACATGTATTGGACTCGGTACATACGGAAAATGGTATTGGTTCAGCTGTGTGCTGATCGCAGGCTGTTTTTTATAGTAATAACTTCCGAAATAGCCGAAACTTAGCTCCAACGAAATACCCCAAGCTTGTCGACATTCAGGTGCGTTTACGAAATATGGGATGCATCACCAACCGCAGTCGACGATGTTGATACAGCGGGTGAGATGAAGTTACTGTTAGACTACCATGGACCTGGTAGTAAGATAAAGTGGCAACTGTGCCCACTTACTTCAAAGTTAGACTAAACACAACTCGTTTATCACCAGTACTGAACTAAGGCGTAATGAGAACCATTACGCTCTTTTGTCCCTCGACTATTGGCCGAAACTGTAGCTGGCGATTCACCCTCAGTGAGCGACTACCGATTATTCCAATATACGTTGCTTCCGGCAACGCATTTGTTTCGGGGATATTTTCATCAATTTTCTCAGATAAGTTTAAAGAACAGACCCTCCTTTTAGCAGTGATAGAGCAATTTGAACAAGCATACCAAAACGTACAATGATGTTTCAGGAAACGATTTCTTGGGAGGCAGTATTCGTAACTAAGAAATAAGCATCGTTACACGCGACATCATGATCATCATCAAAGACAGCAACATCAGTGTTGACACTGATGCTTCACTGCCGTACACGCGACGCTAGAAAATTAGCACGCAGTGCTTCAGAGTATCAACATTACCAGAAACAGAAACATCAGAGTTGATGCTGATGCTTCAGTGTCATACAACCAAAAAGTTTACTAAATTATGTGTAAAGACTTAAAGTGGAATTTGAGAAATAGTGGGTGAGGGAGGTGACCTGGTGCTGACCTATCGTAAGCATTCTGAGGTGTCCATATTGTCAATCTTTGTCTGCTTATTATTATACTTACCCTATATACCCGTATTGAATCTTCGTCTGCACATTTCAGCTCATCCACGCATGTTCCTAGACAGGTAAAACGTTGTTCATCTTCGATAACTCGGACTCTCTTCCAACTCGTTCTCTGATACACAATAAACCTCTCAATTTGCTTGTCTAAGAATACAATGGACCCGCAGCTATGGCCTCGGTTCTTCGACGCCGACCCAAACTCCGCAGATACAGGAAAGCGCTGGAATCACTGGTTTCATACCTTCGACGCCTATATGAAAATTGCTGAATCTTCTAAACCCGACAAACTTGAAACTCTCATCCACTTTTTGGATACACTAATACACGATCAAATTGCTGATTACACCTGTTATGAATCTGCGACCGACACATTACGAAAATTATACATCCGTTCAAAAAATTTTATACGTGCACTCGACCTGCAACAGACCTACAAGCAGGAGAACGGACAGGATATTGATCAGTTCGTATGAAAACTGAAATCATTAGCCAAAGACTGAGGTTAAATCAGTATCTGCAACTGAATATCAAGATGAATGCGTTCGTGATGCTATAATTAACGGCCTTGTGTCCTCGTCCATCCTCGAAAAACGTCTAGCACAGAGCGAGCACTCAAGAATATCAACTTGCTAGATCCCCCGAGTTGGCTCACGAACAGTCGCAGTCATATGTTAGTAACGAACCTATATCGTGCTCTACGATTTCACAGAGTCTCGAGCTACGTGCCGATCCGATCACTGCTTCTGTAAAATCCGTTCGAACATGTTATTTCTGTGGTTGTGACAGACATCCTTGTTCAAAGTGCCCCGCTCGAGAAGCCCCTTGTAATCTTTGTGGTATATGCGGCCACTTTCGCCGTGTGTGCCGTTCAAAAAATATCACTAGGTTCCATGTAAATTGTACAATGAAGGCCACTTTATCGTCGTTATTCGGTGCAGCAGCACCTACCTGCCTGGCACGTACCATCACAACTATCGAAGTCAATGGCATCGCTCTCCGTGCTCTAATCGATACAGGAAGTTTTGGTAATTTCATTAGTTCCAACGTCGTGAAACTACATAATTGGAAAATTCACCCAAATTTCTCAGTCGTCACAATGGCGTCTACATCACTAGCCTGTCGAACGACCGGTTACGCTTGTGTTTCTGTCCGATAAAGAGGTACATCATAAAATGAACTGAAGCTCTTTGTAAAGCCAAACCTCTGCACCGACGTCCTACTCGGGCACGATTTCCTACGTCTACACGGCAAGATAGAAATTTCATTCGTGATGCGTTCACCATCTGCAGCATAACGGCAGTTCGCCAGATTGCAAACCTGTTGCCACCAAATCAAGACGACATCATCCGGATGACGAAGAATTTATTCGCGCCGAAGTTGGTCGCTTACTGCAAGAAGTCATCATTGAGCCATCAACGTCTCCCTGGAAACAGCGGGTTTTGGTTACCAAGAAAGTCAATCACAAACACCGGATAGTTGTTGACTACAGCCAAACTATCAACCGGCTCACTTATCTCGACGCTTACTCTCTACCGAGCCTGGACAAAATGATTAAGGAAATTTCGCACTACGAAGTCTACAGTACATTAGACTTCTTGTCTGTTTACCATCTAGTCCCAATCCCTGCATCCGACAAGCCTTTTACAGCATTTGAAGCATGTGGTGGCCTGTTTCGGTTTCGTCGCATACCCTTCGGTGTCGCAAACGGTGTGGCATGTTTTCAGCGAATTATTAACATCATTAAATCCGAAAAGCTGAAAAGTACGTATGCCTACATAGACAATGTGAGTATCTGTGGCAATGACCAAAAGGAACACGACCTCAAACTCCAATTCTTCTTAAAAGCTACGAGGAAGCATGAAATCACACTCAACGATAACAGAAGCGTCATCGCTTCAAAAGCCATCTGCCTCCTAGGATATGAGGTTTCAAAGAGTATCATAAGGCCCGACTATGAACGCATGGAACCTATTCGTCAGTTTCTTCCTCCACGTACTACCACGGAGATCCAACGCGTAACTGGTGCGTTCGTACCTTATGGTCATTGGTATCTTCGTTTCCCGACAAAATTAACAAACTGATAAAAAATAAAATATTCTCTGTACCTGCCGACGTCGAATTAGCCTACGAGAACCTAAAAACGAACCAGAAAATGCTAAGCTAGTTACAATTCATTATAACAAGCCTTTGGTTGTTGAAACGGATGCCTCCGATGTTGCTATAACCGCATCCCTCAGCCAAAACCATTGACCGGTGGCAGTTTTCTCGAGGACACTCAGTTCGAGCGAGAAGAGTCACTCTGCCATCGAGACTTGTGCGGTCGTTGGATCCATCAGGAAATGGCGGCACTATCTACTCGAAGGACCCTTCATACTGATCATCGATCAGCGTTCAGTCACATTCATGTCCGGCGGTGGACAGAAAGGTAAAGTGAAAAACGACAAAATATAACGCTGGAGAATTGAGTTGTCTGAGTACACGCAAGATGCCGTCTGCCGACCTGGCAAGGACAATCAGGTCACCAACACTCTGTCGCCCAACATATGTGCTTCCACGGGGAGCAACAACCAACTCTGCCATCCAGGCATTACCCGTATGTTTCATTATGCTCATTGCAAGAATCTCCTCTACTCCGTCGATGATTTCAAGCGCATTATTTCTTTCTGCAACGTGTGTGCCGAACTGAAGCCATGATTCTGGGGATCCTCTGGTAGACTCATTAAAGCAACACAAGCTTTTGGGCACCTGAGTTTGGATTTTATAGGTCTACTACCATCTAATACACGCAACCGCTACATACAGTAATTGACCAGTTCTCCAGATTCCCATTTGCACTTGCAAGTCCGGATATAACCTCAACAACGGTGATTGACTGTCTCACACAAATCTTCCGTTTGTTCGGAATTCCAGCCCTTATCCATTCCGACAGGCTCATCGTTCATGTCATCTGAGATCCATAGCTTTCTCCTGGAGTCATATATCGGCTTGTAATCTGCAGTGTAACGGTCACGTTGAGCGTCCCAACGGTACCCCTGGAAAATAATAAGCTTGGCGATCAAATCTCACAATCTCCAGCCTTCCCATTGGGAATGGGAATGCCCTACACAGCCTCCGACCACTCTATGTATGGCCACTAACTGTACTCCACATGACCGTATGTCTCAATACGCACGTCGGTCAACACCTGGAATCTCGCTACCATCTTGGATGACCAGTCCTGGTAAAGTTCTGCCGCAACGAGGTGATAGATTATCCAAGTATCAACCGCCGGTAGAAGAATGTGAACTTCTGAACTGCAAGCCACATTAGGCAAACATTGCTCATCGAGATGGGAGAGTCGAAACCGTGTCGATTCGCAGTCCAGCCTCAGCGGTTCAAAATACAACTGACGACGTTCTCAACCTATCTGAACCCAACAGGGACACCAAATACCCAGACATGATTGAAACAACTAGACGTCAACCTGATAGCTCCCAACCATCTGAACCCTTTTCCGCACCGTCCTCCGAAGACCAACCGAGTTATCCTGAAATTCTAGAACAACAGCGAGGCGTTCATCCTTACAGTTTGAGGAACAGAGAAGTCTGACTCAGTACATCATCCCCTATCTACGTCAGCACATATCATCATCATCATTGTCAGCTGTAAAAACCGCGTAATTGTCGTACAGTAGTTGTAGCTGCCACAGTTTTGTTCACCGATGATTTGGGGAGGTAAGGTAGGCAGCTGCGCATTGGAGGCGGGAGCTGATAAGTTGGTGCGTAAATACAGTACTGTTAGTGGACTGTTGAATGGAGGGAATTGGGAAGCAAGCTATGCATTGGAGGCAGTAGTTTGGATGCATCCTCTTGCAGGACGGAACCCAGCTTGGTTTTCACGGATCTGTCTCTCCCTGTGTTCAGTCAACCTTTGAAGGAAAAGACCAGAGAGCACCTTCGATGCCACAGCTAACAGGCTGATGCCACGGTGGTTTTCACACAACGTCCGCGTACCCATTTTGAAGATAGGGATAACTGTCGACATGCCCCATTCTGCAGGCACCTTCTCTTCGTTCCATATAGCACCAATGAGCTTTGTCAGATGGGTCACCAGGGATGCTCCGCCTTCTTTGAAGAGGGCTGGATACAGACCGTCCGGTACTGGTGCTTCCTCACGTTTCAGTACGGGTATTTTGTACTTTATTTCTTCTTCTGACGGCCAATCAAGGTTTACATTCCACTTGCCTGTGTGCATTATCTCCACAGGCTGTGTTGAGGGAGACCAGGAGAACTGTTCTTCGAAGTGTTCGGCCCACCTTTCCAGTCGACGTTTTTGCGAGTGAATTAATGAGCCAACTTCTTCACTTATCGTTTCGCTGACCGTTGCTTTCCCAGGGCCAGTCGATCGTATAAGTTGATATAGGGCATGAATGTTTCCCGTAATGAAAGCCTTCTTCATTTACCGAGCTTTCGATATCCACCAGGGCTCTCGGTCTTTCCTTAAACTCTTCGCAATTTGGCATTCAAGAGATCTGCGTGCGCCGTCGTACTCGTTGCCCACTGGTATGGCTTTCCTGGCATAAATCATGGATAGCGATTTTGACGACATCCATTGGTCTTGTGGTCGAATCGGAGAAACTGAACAGACAGCACCAAACGCCGCTAACATAGCTTCCTTCACATTTTGCCACGCTTCATCCACATGCTTACTGCCACCACGGTATTAGTTTACTGTGGAGAGCTGTTGGGCTAGCTCAAGTTGATACTGTTGAACTATGGTGATTCTTCGAAGATAGTGGATTGA
Source organism: Clonorchis sinensis (assembly GCA_003604175.2). Taxonomy (NCBI): domain Eukaryota; kingdom Metazoa; phylum Platyhelminthes; class Trematoda; order Opisthorchiida; family Opisthorchiidae; genus Clonorchis; species Clonorchis sinensis. The sequence continues at coordinate 119,187,514 of CM030369.1, forward strand.
CATGCTTCTTGCTGACTTGTGAGGGCATGAGGGGAAACGAATGTCAGGCGTGCACGCACCATGGCGTGATAGGAATCAAGAGGTGTGCCCCAGAAGGAACGGCAGCCTTGAATTGTGGTTCTCCACCGATGAATGGTGGCCACGTGGTCCAACTGGGCCCACGGTTGATTGGCAGTTGGTGGCCGCGATGCGAACGTTTATGTTGAAAGTTCGTACTTGTCAGAAACAGTTCATGATCAGCACACAACTGAAGGAGTCAATCTCCGTTGTCTGTTGGCGAGCATCGACTCCGAATTGACCGCCCAAATGTGATTTCAAGGAGCTTAGAAGACCTACTTGGGCATTCAGATCGCCTGCATGGATTAAAAGCTCCTAGTTTCAGCAAGGGATGCCTGTTGCCCGATTTGACATAGAGTACGGACGTTAAAAGCTCCTCTATAGAAAGGATCTCGTGGATTTAGAAGGGTGTTATTTTGTTTACTGTTAATAGGCAGCAAGGGGCATAGGGCCTTTCGGTCAGATAACTGACAGTCAAGTGATCCAGTGACGTTTGCTTGTGTGGTGGGAAGGGGTTGGGGAGGGACATCGGTGGACACAGAACTGCGCGGGCAAATGATACTTCCCGGTTGCCCAGGCCGAAGAAGGGGGTTTGGTTGAGGTACCCCACCTTGAGTCTTTGACTCAAAAGTCTAACTCACGAGGCAATGGGAAGATGTAGGGTTTTCTTTGGGGACCCTGCCCGGAGCCGATGACTCAATAGTCTGACCTACTTGGCTGTAGGGGGCCGGCCTGGCCCGAGGGCGCAGGGAATAAGGCATTACTGTCTCATTCCTGATGCGGCTGCGCACAGCAGGGGCCTTTTGAGCAGCACCGGACTCTTTGGTTTTAAAAGTATTTCGACCGTAGTGGATGATGCGCCGGCGGTCACGGTCAACCGTTGGGCGATCGGAGTGTGCGGTTTTTAGGGCCGACCTTTTCTAACCCGTCCTTCCTTGGGGGAAGGCAGCATCTCTGCTTCCATAAATATGGACATGCTGGTCGCCTGGGGGAAACACCTTACTGCCTTCACACTCCTGTCGCAGAGGACAGTACGACTTTACCCCCAGACCGCCTCGTAGCACGATTACTCGTAGTACGGGGTCTCGCTGCTCTTGGTCTGACTGCTCCCCTTTGGCCTTCCTGACATGGTTACACCTTACGGAACGAAGTTCCAGCGAATGTAGCCCGCGGGATCATTGCAGCACTCAAACCCGACCACCACGTCAAGGTGGCAGCTTTAGGTTATCAAATATGCACCCATTCACACAATGCCGGGGTGGATAATTGAAAGAGCTTATGCATAACCAAATACTCGTTTTCTAATCAACTCCTTACGAATTTGTTGATGCCATGTGACACGAGTAAAGCCTGAAACATCGGTGGTCAAAAATCTGAAGACGCTTCACACCATCTGTCCTCAGGAGTCACGTTTCACAACCATACAACAACAACAACAACAACAATGCCCTTAGTGTAGCCTGGTACACGCGACTCTTGAGACCGAGTGATATGCCTTTTTGCTGCTACGAGTGACGCAAATTAGCGAAGCTGATTCGGACGTGCACTGAATTCATCAACCACACTTCTGTCAAAGCTAATGCAACTACCGAGGTACGAAAAATTCTCCACAATCTCCAGTGATTTTTCTTGAATTGTAAGAAATATGTTAAGAGGCTGCACGTTGTGAAGCATGACACTGCACTGCATGCCGAAGGTTGATATGATGTTGGTCACTTTATTCAGCAGAGCTTGTGCTTCGCCCTCGTCTACAAAGATGAGGTAGATGTCGTCTGCGTACCCCAGACCGACAAGGTTGTCAATAGCAATCACTTCAACACCAGGGTTGTGAGGACCTCCCAGAGTTCGTCTCAGTATTTCATCAATGAGTAAGTTCAAAAGGAGTAGAGGGAGACATCCTTGTCGGACTCCTCCTTTGTTGGGAAGCTCTTGAGGAGCTCACCGTACACTGTCACACCCCAGAAGTATGTGAATACAACGACCGGATTATGTTCACAACCTTCTGGGGCATACCCTGTTGGGCAGGTGTAGTTAACCGCACTGACCAACCAGCAGAATCGAACGTACTCTTGAAATCAAAGAAAAACAAGGCTGTGAGTCGTCTGTATATATTGCGTTGTCCTAACATCTGACGGCGTGAAACTGTTGTCCACGAAGCCTATACCCGGTCGAAATCCCGCTTGAGGCTCATGGGTCAAAGATTCACCCGAAACCGTAAGATGACGAAGGATCAGTTACAACAGGAGTCAAACTAACACCTCTGCGGTAACTTCATTTACCGCGAGTGCCCATTTTGAAAACGGGAACTGTTATCGACTCACCCCAGTTATATGGAGTGCTATCTTTCTCCCAGCTAGACGCAAATAGGCCAGACAAGCACTGGCTGAGGAATTCATCACCATCCTTGAACAGAGCGGATGGAAGGTTGTGAGGGCCAGGAGTACGATTACGCTTGAGTAGAGATACACATTCGGAAACTTTTGATGCTTAGTTGAGGGTCCATGTTCGCAGTCCACCTTTTTTTGAAGGCCGAGAGTCCGCCATGGAGATAGTAAGTGGACAACTGTAGCGTTGTTCGAAGTACTGTGCTTAACAGTACAAACCCTCTGCTTTGCTGGATAGTTTCGCTGAAGGGGTCTTCCGAGTCGAATAAATCAAGTGGAGCAGCCTCTGGACGTTTCCAGCATTGCTTGCTTCTTCATTTCTCGGCCTTTCGGGTCCACCAAGCGTCTCAACTTACACGGACACTCAATTTTACCTGGAGTCGAATGATGCGTCGGGTTGAATTGTGGTTGCGGCCAGACGGGATCAGTCACCGGGTCTCCAGAAAACCCAAATTCTTATCAACGATCCTATGTTTGGAAGCGCCTGGTTGGATTATACCGCAGAAAAAGTTCCACCTTTCAGTAGCACCTTGAATGTCTGTTCCTAGTGGTCATTAATATCTGACATCGGACCATCTAATAGAGCTTCGAGGAACCCGTTCTGATAGGCTCGTTTGACTTCTGGGTCAGCGAGCTCCTTAATGGCTAAACAAGTTTTGCCTATTTTGCGTAGAAATGAAAAGCAGCAGCGGACAACCGCATGGTTGCAGTCCACGCTGGTATTGCAGAAGGAGCAGTATTAGGTGCTCGACACCCGCCATCGGCAACCGAAGACGATATGGTCTATCTGAATTCAGGGTTGGTTCTTTGGTGGGCACCACTTGGTCAAAGGATTTCCAGTTTCGGAAATGGGTACTTCAGAGGAACAGCCTGTGGTCGGCACACATCTGACGTGGACTATTTCCGTTGTCCGTGCGTCTCGTATCCAACCCATCTGGGCCTCAGCAGCGCGTAGTCTACTTACCTGAGCTCTAAGCCTATTGTACAGAAGCACCTAAAGCATAATAGAAATTGCCTTTGGCAGATTCAGAGCTACAGTCCATCGGGGCGGAAGCACCTCAAGGGATGAGTGTATCAAGCTACAGTGCGGGTTGTTTTGTTGTATGGATGTGAGACTTGGCCTGTTCGAGCAGCGGAAATGAGACGTCTTCAGGTGTTCGACAATCGTTGTCTCAGAACCATAGCTCGCGTGGGATGGTGTCGGCGAATCCGTAACGAGACAGTTAGAAAGAGAGTTTCGGGTTGTGCAACGAGTACTTCCATTGAAGAATGTGTCCAGCACCAGAAGCTGCGTTGGTTGGGACATGTGTTGCGCATGCCTAACCACCGTTTGCCGAGGAGAGCGCTGTTTTCTGTGCCCAACTCAAAGTGGCGGAAGCAGAGAGGTGGCCAACCCTTGACCTGGCAGAAGGGTATGAAAGAAATCATGAAACGTTTGGGTGATGTCGGTGCTACTCGCCTTCCAGGATGGGGACCGCTTGATCCCCACTGCGCCTGGTTGGAGACGCTGCAAGATATGGCTGCCAACCGATGTCAGTGGCGATCTTGTTGTCAGTTTCTATCCAGATTGCCTGAATGAGTGTTTGGAGGTGTAGGCAGTTCTAAGGCAGTAGTAAGTAAGGCAGCACTAAGTCCCTTGCCCTTCCATCTTTATTCTTTCCTCCACAATAAGGCTTTTAAATAGATCATCGTTGTACGGCAGCGAAGCATCGGTATTGAACACTGATGTCATGCTATTGATGAAGACGATGATGATGATGTGACGGTTTGTACACCTCCGCGATACATTGAGCTGTACCGGGGGGGATGTCCTCGCGACACTCGCAGTCTCTCATATCATGTTGGTCAATGGCTACATATCTTGCGAAAAGTCTCCTGGTCCTCCAGGTTGGGGGTTGGAAAGTGTTCTCGTGACTTGTTCTGTAAAAATTAGAATGCGTTTGCATTTCCCGCTAAACACTGCTACCTTGCGGTCAGGTTTTTGTCCAAGACCCTAATCGTCCTCCTGTCTAGGTGTGAGCGCCCCGGCAGTATCCCAGACCACGTACAACCATGAACTGCACATACACAAATAAAATCATGCCACATCGGCCGTCGCGTCGTGCCATCAGCCGGGTCGCCTTACTTGCTGCATACAGCAGGGCGGGTAAGCAAAAACAGGCTACTGCTGACGCCTCCCTTCTTTTTCTTTCATATACTTTTTCTCCTCCACTCCCCACCCCATTAATAACTCTCTCCTTGTAGGCCCAGCACTTAGGACTGATGACTCCGTTCGTCTTGCATCGGTTTTGCGTGCAGCATCTGCTCGTCACATTGCGCCGACATCCTCAGGTATCTCCAAATCAATCTTCAAGCCTCGACACCCAGTCTATCTGGTCGCCTTCAGTGTGCGCACTCTGAAGTAAGCAGGACATCAAGATGCTCTTGCTCTTACGCTGGACTCGTTTGGCATTGATGTGTGCTGTGTAACAGGAACAAGAATTCAAAATGCAAACAGTGGTTGAGCTAAGCGCCACATCATTCTACATTCGCTTCGGACTGGGCACCTCTGGCGATCCAGAGGCTGCTGAGGCAGGATGTGCAGGGGTCCTAAGACACCGGGCGGAAGGATTCTTGCTTGACTGGATGCCCGTTGAGTCGCCTCTGTCTAATCCGTCTGGCGGCGTCTGTGAAGGAGCCTCACATGCGGGAAGTTGATTGATGTATTCGTCTTGTCTGCCTACGCTCCAATCGACTGACGCCATCATAGACAAGTTTCATGACGCCCTGAAGGCTCCCAAGTAAATCATAATTGTACGGTAGCGAAGCATCGGTGTTGAACACTGGCGTTATGCTGTCGATAACGGTAATGAACCCTTTTGCAGCTTGTGCCTTTCAGATGAGCCTAAGTCACTGAACTAAGAGGTAAACCAGACCAGGAGAGCTTGACAGACACCGCAATTGTGTGTATTAATCAGCGCTTCCGTGAGCTCCCGCAGTTATAAGGCAAAACCGGTTTTTGAGGACACTGCGGTTCAAGCAAAATCAATTAATCGGAAGACGGAATGGCAAGAATTTGGTGGCGTAAACAAAATTGGGAAAGATGAATATGCCATTGTACGGGAGGATATTCAGGTCGGACGAGACAGTATGCTTCAAATTTCAAAACGTTCGCACGACTTATTCCTACGATGTACGTATCTTTAAAACTAACCCTTGTCCCGTAGACACAAGCCAAGAGTGGCTGGCATGTGTGCCCGTGCTGTCTGCGCATTCAGATTATATGAGGCCAACGTCTTTTCGTTCTTCATTTCGGTTTGGTGCTTCAGCAGAAGTTGATCAGCGGGAGGTACCTTCAAAATACCCTCAATCATCTGCTTGACTTCGCCAACAGTGGTGGATTCCTTCGCATTGAGATGGATTGTCGTCTTCTTCCTCCGAACAACTAAATAAACTTCCTAAAACAGTTTTACACGCAATACCACACTAACCATTCTCGGCACAAGCAGAGGCTAAAGCTGTGTGCGCGCCAAGCACGTCTTTGCAACAAGGACGTTGGTAACGGGACCAATCAGTAGTCGGGACTGAAAATGATTAAACACGAGCTATGGTGTTTTCGCGGACGTCACTTGTTCGGTGCAAATATCCATGTCCGGTGCGTTTTTTCTCCAATTTCTTGGTGTATGTGATTTGTTTCGCTAACGTATCTTTCGAGGTCAAAATACATTTGGGATCAGGAGCGCGTAACAAAGTGAAAAACTTCCACTTGCCGAAAAAAGTGCTACCAGCTTCAGATAAACACATGTCGTAGATTTCTCTCTTTCCAGACTTATGTACCTAACTTTCTGCAGCTCGTTATAAGCCCAATGAAGCAAGATTTATGGAGGGCTTGCTCCCGCACATATGTATGCTCATAATGTTTCTGCCTGAACGGACATGCTAATCGTGTGTCCGTGTAACATCATGGGCTCAAGGCAGAGTAACGGAAACAGTCAGCAATGACAACTCGTTCGCATGGTGGTCTATGAACAGGTTGTTTGTTGTATTGGAAATCCGAGCGTCTTGTTTGCCTAAACATGAATTCTCCCCGGCAAATAACTTAGCGTCGATGTAGAAGCGGTGACATACAGTTCCTGGCAGCAACGTTAACGTTTGCAAGTGAACACCGAGCAAAGGGCATTCAGTATCAGAATAAATGTACCAAAATTGGTGTAACAGGTGTATATCTTACCGTCGTACGCCACCGTTAATCAGGGTATAAATCTCAGGCAGGCTGAGGTAACTCAAATCTAGCGCAGACGACTAAATGCATATCGCGTCGCCATTGCATTCCAACTGGAGGAACTTGACATGCATGCGCGTATAACATCCGGCGCGAGGCCCGTTATACTCAGTCTTCATGCAGAATGTGTGCGGCCCACCTCGCGTAGAAATGAACTGTTGACGATGTGAGCAGAACGAGGGGGGCCATCGCATTTTATTAAGCGTTTTGGCGATTGTATCCGTTCTACGAAGGACAGGGTGACAAAATCTGGGGTGCCTCAGGTTCACGGGAGACACTGATATTTTATCCAAATCTACTATTAGGCTGGTTTGGTATAATATGGACAGAATTCTCGTCGGACAAGGCAGTTAGGACGTAATGTTCAAACTTCAGCAAATATTTTTGATATCGTAAAGAGCTTTGGCGCCGATATTCATCGGTCACAACTGCTTGGTGCGTGCACCTCTTACTCTTGCGTGAAGCACTCAATGAGCTGAAGCACTGACTTATAGCACTCTGGGATTAAACGCACACATTTTCTAGCGAGCATGCCGACTGCCAGTCTGCCGATTGTCACGTTTACAGGGGCAATCAGTTCTATTGTGTATGGATAGTCCACATGTGGATGGTGTAAAAATGAATGTCGGCGCCGCACAACAGCGGCCACTGGACTTAAGGATCAGCATCTATAATCTTTTCCGTAAAAATCTCAGTGAATCTAACATGTATTCAATGGCTACGGTGGTTACGGGGCCCTCGTTTTCATCAAGCTCTCAAGATTTTTTGAACGCAGAACGATATCACAGATGAAGAATTCGTGAATTCCTTGGGGATAAATGTAAAGATTCGGATAGCAAAACGAGTTTTGTCTGGTACAGAATGATTGGGAATGACGGCCAACACAATTTTTAAGCGCGGTATCCAGTGCTTAGCAGTGACAAACGAAGCTGAGCCGCCTAGTGACTGAAGAAATTCAGCTTATGAAACACGAGTTCACAAGGCTTTTTCCGGGCCATGCTTTACACGCAGTAGCCAGCAGGGGCCAGGCATCTTCTAGAAAAAGCACTTCGTTTCAATAGGCACCCCACTGCGCTAACATTTTTCTCATGTCACCTGATGTGTATCCACGAAAAGCTGGTCTTAACGGAATCTGGGTGGAGTTTCTTCCTGCATCCGCTGAAATCCCTCTCTTAATTAGTGCCGGTGCTTTCTCAACTGAGCCTTCATCTCCTTATTGTGCTTTCTACTTTTGTATCCGATTCCTGACTTTGCCTTGGTTGTTTGCTTGTTTAATGTACCCGGTGACAAGAGGCAAGAAAACGTATCACTTACGGAATTTGGTAGTGCCTCCACAGAGGAAGCTTCTCTATATACAGACATCAGCTGGCAGGCTGCTTAACAGTTATGACACCTTTTGTAAAAACGCGTTGGTTCGTTGAGCATTTATGCGAAAAAAACGAGACCGTTTAGACTGTTACCCATCTCAAGGAGTCGACCCTATATAATTTATCCTACTATTCCTTTCATCTGTACTAGTACCTAATTTCTGGGCCCTAAGGTAGGAAGGTTAACGGCTACTTTTTGCCAACCGTCAGATGACCAGCAACGTATCTCAGTAACTTATATAATAAATGATAAACCCAAAACCCCTTTGATCGTCTATTCCGAAATGATGCAGAAACGCTCTTGTGGTCAGAAGTTACGCCGTCTAGGTCAAGGGAAGAAAATGTCCACCCAAAGGGCTGATGAACCCATCAAAGAATATGTTTTAATGAGCCAAAATGGATACCGCTCCTATCAACGTCAGCGAAAGACAGCTGGATGGATTCGACTTTGCATGATAGTGATCTTCAGAAACTCCTACATCCAACCAACTCAGACCAAACTGAGAACCGAAACGACGCTCTAGGGGCGCATTTTATTTGATTACTTTTGTCTCATCGGGGTGATATAGTCTGAAGGTACGTTTCGAAATTGGTTTCGCTTTCCCTCGTGCGAACTTGTGGAACAATTCTTTTACCGTTTAATCTATTTACAGAGTTTACAAGTGTCGTTTGTTGAATTTTCGCTCCAACATAACAGTTACATGATAACCGTTGTCAATTTCCACTCAGTTCCTGCGGTGCACCCAATCTCATCCATGACCCAAATCAATACAGGATACTCTCTACAACCATCGATTGACCACGAAAGATGTGGGCAAAATGCGTGTCTGTCGGATGTAATGCGTGGTGTACAATGCCACATCTCCAAGGCCTGGCGACAATTTAACTGCACGAGTTCACAGGACGACCAGGTAAGCCAGCTAGCTATCCCTCCTCACCCGTCTGTCTTCGCCAGCTGCCTCTACCTTAAATGTGCAATACATTCTGCAACCGAAAACAGGGCCAGCAAAAATGGATTCAAGTCCCCACTTCCAAATCGGAAAAAACAGTGTGAATGTTCCGCTTTAATCGGGATAATCGACGCAAAACTGGTGCTTTTTTCTAAAGTTCTGGAGAACACAAACGCTAAGAACACAGCGACCTGGACGAAAGTTGATGAGCAACCTTCTTCTCTGAGCGAGTACCTTGCGCTATCCATCCCGGGTTCGCTGACTGTGAAGGGTCATGCAGCTCTCAGATGCGGCAACAGCACCTCTAGTGGACAGGCGCATAAGGGGGAGCGGGATGACCATCTGCGGTCATTCTCCAGAAAAATCATGTCAACGAGGCACGCACAGTCACTCTTTGTTGGTGTCCTCACATGGTCTGACTACGCATCGCTTCACTCAGATTGGTTACGCCAGAAGAGAAGCAAGCAAACACTTAGGCTTTCAGTCACTTTCTCCTCCCAATCTGCCGTACAGAAGATCTTGGAGCGGACCACCAGCTTTCAAAAGACCTACCCAAAGATTAGGCGTATAAGTGAGCCTAACCCTCCAGAGACGCGGAAGCTGGGTCACAACAGTTCTAGGAGAGAAGTGCGAAACAGGCTTTTGCATGGTGCCAGTTCAGCTGATCCCAAACGCAGGGCCAAACCGAGGGTAATTATAGTACCCTGTGCACTTAAAAGCACGCCAACGAAACCGGTCGCGACCCTGGATTGCAGTTTCTACTCAACCACCACATACCCCTCAATCACCAATGGCAGTGATGCCATCCTCGTGTGGGCGCAGCACCCAAAGTGCTATCATCACTTATTTCCGTAAAAAAACTATAAAAGCGCAACAGTGAACTCCACACTCAAGCCACAACTTCCAAGCTGGACTGGGTCAGGTCTGTGGAGACGAGCGGCGAAGCCTGCCGACAAATCAACCACGAGCGTTGAGCTTGGGGCAGTCTGCGAGAACCCCACTACCACTGGGAACCTGAAACTGCCAATCTTTAGCTCCACTCCGCAAAAAGTGGACACAGTCATCGCCCACAACCCCGACGGCCAAAGCCACAAACCTGACAACATAGAACGTGAAGATCCTTCGTACACGTAGTTGCGCACGATGATCGCGGGCCACTCTGGAGTCCATACATACAAAAAAAAGCGACCACAGTGAAAAAAATCACATAAGCTTCACCAAATAAGAAAACTGCTGGCCAGCTTCAAGGAGCAGTCCTCTGCGAAAACGAGCCTCATAGAGTGCCACCAAAATGACACTTCTTGTTGCTGCCACCAAGCGCTCAGTGCCTTGGAACCACCCTTCCTCGAGCAAACCGCGCAACTACGCATGTTTGCCACAAATTCTTAAACAACAGTAAATCTAGTCGTCCAAGATTCCGTACTGAATGAGGTGCAAGTAGCAGCGGTCGAAATTCTCGCCCAAACCGGGCCCTAACGGGGCGAAAAAACCTGCAAACGAAAAGCAGCTCTTGGAACCACGAAGACAGGGAGCAGACAAGTACGCCGCAGAAGCCCATTCGAAGCTTTGGACTCAGCCCGGCGTGCAGTTATTAAATCTGCAAACCTCTTTCAGCCCCCCACCTTTGGAGGAAGGAGAGAGACTGTTGAAATGCTATCCCATCTGTTTTTTCAGCAAATTTTTTAACCAACGAAAGGTCCGTTTTTCACAATCTATGGTTCATAGCGCTTTCAGTTAATTTACACAACCAGGACGAATCCAACCTAACAGCAACTAGCAGAAAACAACCGTACTCTTGTATGCATTTCCAGAAATAAGGCCGTGCTCAGAGACACCGGCGATGGGCAAACCCCCCGTGCTACTGGAGGGGTGGCGTGTGTACGAATGCATCATGGTGCAAGGCAAAAGGTCTCGCTTCCCTGAGCGAATTACCGACCACCACACGAGGTTTCTACCCCTCGTGCATTCTACTGGTTATGCACGGTGGCTTACCACAGAGCGGTAAGAATTACGGCTTGTGTATTATTAAAGAGCTCCAGCTATGGGATACATTATCCCGTCTGGGCGGAGCCAGGCCAGTAAAACAGCCCAGTCAGTTTGAACAGGTAAACCCCAATCAGTCAATGAAAATGTAGGTCGCGGAGGAGGCAAATGAGGCGGCGACTACCACTGTGAAAATGCATGTAGGAGGGAGACGTCCATAGAGTATGCAGTATGGCTATGCGACGACGGAGCGTAAGCTACCAAGCCGAGTAGATGCTAACCGCAATGTTAAATAATGATATTTAGTCCCAACTCTAAGACCATGGTTGAAAAATCATCTAACGCATTTTCTTCATATTCACACATGGTCGCACCCATTTGCATCGAACGCATACTGACATTCCCAATTGCTATCATCTTAAAGCCCACCATCGTTTGTAAAATTAGGTAGCATCGCCCCACTACCCTGGTTGGAAAAACCATAAACGCTTTGGCTGCCGGCTATCTTATGCCCCAGCCTAACTTGAATTAGCGCTGGCTAGCACGAATTTTAATAGCTTTTTCCCGTTTTGAGTAAAAAATCTAGAAACGGTTGATATATTGCCCCCTCCCCTAAGTGGAAGGAAAGAACCACGATGTGCTCTCAGTAGACCCAAAAATATCCTTGTTCCATACGGGCCCCAATTTGTCACGATTCCTTTGCCAATCCTAATTATCACAACATCTTTAGCTGACTCAACCGAGACTTTAGTGTACTGGGATTCAAACAAACATTATTACGAATATACGAGATGAATGCCATACCCCCTCTGAATGTTTGCCCGTAGTTCACCGTACTTCTACTATTTCCCGACCAAGCGTACTACATGTGCTCACAAGACCCTCGTAATTTGCAAAATGTGTGCCAAAACTCTAGAGTGGTACCCTGCTCGTTCGCTCGATACAACCACTTTTTTCATGTCCCTATCAAGGAGTCATGATGCGGGCAAAGGTTGGATCTCGATGGTTACTCGATGCATCACGTGCTGATTGGCATAGAAATTCCACCAAAACTACCACCTAAGACGAATTCCTTGCCGTTGTCCAGCGAGATGCCCGGTACAACGATAGGCAACATTTTCCTGCGAAAGCCTCAAATGGCTGAAGCATTTTGAGTTCACGCTTAAAAAGACGCTTGGGCATTGTTCATGTACTCTTTTAAAATATTTTCAAATCCATTGGAGGGAAAAAGACTCAAAGATACTGGCTTCTCCGCGATTTTTCCCAGCCTCCTCATGGACGGCTTGCAGGGTCGTAGCAGGCAGTATTGATAATAATAATGATAATAATAACGTTTATCTCATATTTCGTGGGTGGCATACCGTCAGGTGTGATGACAAAGTCAGTCAAAATAAAAGCATGATTGGCGGGGATTGTGGATACAGGGGGTTTTGGAAAAGAGACAGCGTCATATGCGGTGGGCTTTATCCGATGTAGACGTGGTCACCACTAAACCGGCGTTCCCAGGGAAGCACATGTACTATGCAAGATCAGATCGTTAGGATTTGAGGGTGGCGGGCGAAAACAAAACGAGGGAGGGCAAAACAAGAGTCTTCCTGCCTAACGTATGACAAAAGAAGTGTAAACTGCAGAAAATGATGAACCAGAACAACAGATCTGGTGAATCAGCAGACATTGTGTCATCCAACCGGTCAAACTGAACTGAAGCCTCTGCGGATACTTTTGACCAACCCAAAATATCTCGCTGCTCACAGAATTGCACATCACAGCTCAATCATCACAAACATGGCTTCCTTCACTGGGCTGTCCAGAAACCGAAGTCTGTCAGTGCAATGATGGCGCGGCACTGCCATACCCAGTTTGATGGCATATCCGCAAACATTCATTTCCTAATTATTACGATGGCCTCTAACACACTCGTCCGCTTACCTGAAACTGCAAGCAAACTCTTCAACTGGCCCCAGCCGCCTCCGGGATACGTTCACCTTAATCTGTTGACTCTTTCCTTCGGATCTAAACTTGTCAGGGATTTTATTCGTTGAACTTTAACACCCGACTCACTCCAACAGCGAAACTAGTGAGTATTTACAGTTTCGATTCACACCATGACTCTGTGATTCCTGCATCATTTGTCCTTATTGCTGACTGCTTGACTTCGTCAACCCCACTTACGCTTTTTGCTACCACGGCCATAGGCCAAACAGTCCAAGGCCGCAAGGCTTCATCGGTGGTTTAGATCTAGTTAAAACTGACTAACCAGATCTTGGCGATTCTGCTTGTTCACCAGATTCGTCGTTCTGGCTCCTTGTTTTTCGCACTCGAAAGTTTTCGTATCGTGCGCCAGGCAGAATGCCTGTTGTTTTGTCTTGCTTTATTTTATTGTTGCTCGCAACTTTCAAATCCTAACGATCTGAACTTCCTTCAGCTTGATACGTTCCCTAGAAGAACAGAAAAGTTAGTAACTGCGCTATCTTGACCGTGTTGGCTTAGGCGTGGCCGCGGCTACGTCGGATAATGCCAATTGTTTATGACATTGTTCTTTTTCGCTGAGCTTTAGATGCATACCCAAAATTTCTCCGAAACGATAGTTCGGAAGAAGAAAACTTTAGAATAAATTTTCAGCATTTGGCGGTATATAATCTATCCATTAAGATCTCACCATGCGGCCCAAGTTTAGTTAAAAGTTGTATAAACGTGTTTAAGGTCCACCACGGGCGCGGAATCCGTATTTGAATGGCTGCCAATTACCTCGCGTGATGACGCCGCTCACTAGAAGCACACCCAAATTATTTTCGCCGGAACTATATAGTTTTCGAGGTTGCGACTTTTACGGGGAGTTAGATCCATTTACACTTGTAGGTGATATGTTGCTCATAGCATTTTGTTTAAGTGAGCGAAATTTCAAGGTCACGGACCATCACCGATTCGCATTTTGCTACCGGTTTACGAGAGATAAAACACAAATCGCACTTTACCATATTTTGGCGTTATTTAAGAATAAAATAACATCTACAGAATATCCATGCAAATTCCACCCAGGAAAATCGGTCATCAACGTTTGTTTGCTTTATACTCCCCAGATTTAACGGACGAGATAATTTTGTTCAGCGAACTTCATCACAACACTTTTTCTTATGGAGCTCAGCTTCCATTAAGTATAACATTGTCAAAAAACAGCAGGAATTGTGCAGTGGAGATGCGAGGGCCATCTCTGTGGATGATTGCTTTTCTCAGCTATGCATAACTAGCCCGTGGATAATACAGCGTCAGGAGGTAACCTTCGGTAAATTACCAACACAATGGTATCATTTCTATTAGGAATATTTCTCACCATAGGTGGAATACGTCATAAAGCGGTCATCATGATAACGATAATCGTTGTCACTCACCTCGACTACTTGTCGTCACTGCAGCATGCTAGCCCCGTGTCAATGTGCGGCGCTGATTATGAGGCCCCACCCATACACGATAACTTAATCCAACGACTGACGAACAGTCATACTCATAACTGTATTCAATATCGCCTCTCTTCGCTGTATCGTAACTGCTAGGCCCGTGTCCATGTGTGACGCTGATTATGAGGCCTCACCTATACACGGCGACCTAATTTATTGGCCAATGACGGTCTTTCATAATCATAACTGTACGCGTTTTCAATCATCTCGAATACTTGTTGTAACTGCTAGGCCCACTTCTATGTGCGACGCTGCTTATGAGGCCTCACCTATGTACAATGACCTAATCCAATGACCAACGACTGTCTCTCACGCACACCTGTACGCGATGTCGCTTATCCTGTTACCTATAGTAAACACCAGGCCAGAATCTATGTGGGCCGTTGAAAATAAGGCCTCAACTATGCGTGGTATCCTAATCTAACGCCCAACGTGGGTCTGTCATACTCATAACTGCAGTCGATATCGCCTACCTTGGCTACTTATGGCAAGCTAGGCCTGTGTCTATGCTGCAACGCCGAATATGAGGCTCAACTAGGCTCAACAGCCTAACCCGATGGCCAACCACGGCCCGTCACGCTTATAACCGTACTCGACGTCGCCTACCGTGGCTACTTATAGTAACTGAAGGGCCCGTACACATCCTCGTAACTGACTAGTGCCCCAAATATACATAATAGACCAATCCAACGACCAACGGCGGTCCTTCATATCTACATGTCATCCGTTTGCCAACCCCATGCCTAAAAATACACAACCACCTTTAAAAATCATGTTTCTATTTATTGGTTGTATCGGCACAAACGTAATGTGTGGTCAATCCAGTTCTCAGTTTCAGGAAGCCGCTTTTACTCGACAGGATTTCTGAAAGGAAAAATGTATAATCAATTACGACTCGTACACACTCCGTACACATCCTTTAAAACATGCAATTAAACAAAGTTGTAGTGGCCAACTCACCAAGTGCTTACTAAATCCTTTGTCCACAATTCCAAATGGGTGTCCACGCTGAAGCTGCAGTCTTACTGTTATAAGGGTAAACCCACCACTTGCTCAATTAGTCCGTGTGTACATCGATTATTCAATAGCGGTATTCGGCAACCATATGCATTATTGAGCGCAGCGAAGTTAAAGCTAAAGGGGTGTATATGTGTCAGCCGTAGACCAAGTGGTATAGACTTGAGCCCTGGGATCCAGGAACACGTGCGTCATCATACGTGCACCCATGGATGCAGGGGTAACGAAGAACTATTGAGTGGGCGGGTACTTGGTGTCAAGTCTGCTCAATACCCGGCAATACCCGGTTTGGACGCCCTGTTTGCTGTTATCCACTCCCACCTGGTCAGTGATTTACATCCCCAGAGATCCCCAAACGGACCAGAAAAATACCTGCGATCTTACATGGGCTTCGTCCTACCTCTGCAAATTCCCTTGGCCAACTCAAAAACCCCGCTGCTCACAGAATTGCACATCCCAGCCCAATCATCTCAAACATGACGTCCGTTACGGGGCTGTCCAGAAACCGAAGTACGGCAGTGCAATGATGGCACGGCACTGCCATACCCAGTTTGATAGCACACCCGCAACTAATCCCTTCCTACTCTTGACTATACCTTCTCGCCAACTCGGCCCATTAGCTACAACTACGAACAAACTCATGCTTCATTCTGAATGTAATCTTATGATCACGATACCCACCAGTTGTGAATAAACATTATTATTACCTTACACTGTGTGAGGGCAACAAAGGACGAGATGACTTTGGTCAGTTCACTCAAAAGACTGCACCTTTTCTTCCTCTTTGAAGATGAGAACGACGTCTGCATGCTCCATATCGACAAGGTTTTCCTCAGCTATTTGAAAACCGGGTCCAGAAGACGTTAGTTAGTCAGGAACTGTGACCACTTTTGGCCACTTGTTATTTCGGGCCGCAGTCTAACTCACATCATGGTACCTTCTAGAAGTCTTTCTGAGACGTTTCCTATTTTGTGTGCCGGATATAGACACGGCTGTCTTATTGCCTTGTCTGAATGACAGCAATGAAACACCGTGTGCCCTCAATGGACCCAAGAATACCTAATTCATGGCGGTCTCAATTTGTGACGATTCCTTGGCGAATCGTAACTACAATAACAACCCTAAACGACTCACCCAAGATGTTCATGTACGGGGCTGTCCACGGACCCAAGTACGGCGTTGCGATGACGGTACCGCGACTACCATACCCAGTCTGATGGATTGCCCGTAGTTCACCATATCCACAATATTTACCGGATGAGGGTGTTAAAGTGCACCAACAAGACCTTCAATCCGTTTAATTTGTGCCAGGACTTGAAAGCACTGGCCACTTTATTGTGCTGTATGCTTGTTCTGCCCATAAACACACTAATTCTACCAATATCACTATCGAGGGTTCGGTATAGCCTTGCGCCTGATATAGCATGTACTGACCATCATAAAAAAACAAAAAACTTACTAGCTGTGACGAATTCCTTGGCTTGTTTGCAGGACACCTGCCACAATGATAGGAGACTTCTTCATACACAGGTCGTTAAAAGCTGCTCAATTTTGAGTTTGCGGCGACACGAGGAGAAATTATTGTCCTTGTCGTTTCGAGATTATTTCCAAACTCAATGCACAATAAAACACGTGAAGAAACCGGCTCTTCCACAAATTTCCCACCGTCATCAGATGTACATCACGCAAAGCCGTAGGCAGCCATTAAAATATATATTTCGCGCCCATAGTGGACCTCGAGTACGTTTAAACAACTTTCAACAAAACTGCGCCCGCATGGAAAGATCTAAGGGACCGAATAAATGTCATCAAATGCTGAAAGTTTGTGTTGAAGTTTTCCTCCTCCGAACTATGGTTTCGGAGAAATTGTGGGTGTGCATCTAAGGCTCGGCATGTCTCCTGATGGCTGTGGGAAATTTGTGGTTTCGCCACGTTTTTTCTTTTGTATTGTATTTGAAATAACCTCGAAACGACAAGAACAATAATTACGCCCTCTACATCGGCGCAAAAACAAAATTGGGCAGCCTTTCACGACGCGTATATGAAAAGTCTCCTATTGTTGTGGCAGGTGTCCTGATAAACCAACTCAAGGAAGTCGTCACAGCTAGCAAGTTTTTGTTTTTCTGATGGTCAGCACACACCATATCGGGCGCAATGCCATACCGAACCATCGATAGTGACGTTGGGAGAATTAGTTTGTTTATGGCCAGAACAAGCGACAGCACAATAAGGTGGCCAGTGCTTTCACGACCTGGTACAAATTTAACGGATTATGGCGGTCTTGTGGGTGCTCGTAACACACATCCGCTAAATGTTATGGATATGGTGAACTACGGGCAGGTCATCAGACTGGGTATGGTAGTCGCGACCGTCATCGCGACGCCGCACATGGGTCCGTGAACAACTCCGTACATGAACATCTTGGGTGAGTCGTATAGGGTTGTCAATGTAGTCAGGATTCGCCAAGAAATCATGGTAAACTAAAACCGGCATGGATCAAGGATCTAGGGTCCATT
Organism: Clonorchis sinensis; assembly: GCA_003604175.2. Taxonomy (NCBI): domain Eukaryota; kingdom Metazoa; phylum Platyhelminthes; class Trematoda; order Opisthorchiida; family Opisthorchiidae; genus Clonorchis; species Clonorchis sinensis. Next base: position 119,205,504 of record CM030369.1, read on the forward strand.
GAGTGCGCACGGTGTAATTGCTACCACCCAGACGAGCAATAATACAGCCGTGTACATCGGAGACTCAAAATAGGAAGTCTCAAAATGTCTGTTAAAAAGCGCTATGATGTGAATTAGACTGCAGTCCGAAATAATAAGCAGCCAAAAGTGGTCACAATTCCTAACCAACGTCTTCTTGACCCCGGTTTTCAAATTGACGAAAACCTTGTCGATATGGAGTATACAGACATGGCTCTCATCTTCAAAAAGGAGGAAAAGGCACATCTGTTTTTGAATGAACTGATTAGTCATCCCATCCTTTGCACCCTGCGCCTACAAAGTGTAAGGTAATAATAATAATGTTTATTCAAAACTGGTGATCAGGCGGGCATGACCATAAGATTACATTCAGAATAAAGCACGAGGTTGTTTGTAGTTGCAGGTAATGGACCGAGTGGGCGAGAAGGTACAGTCAAGAGTAGGAAGGGATTAGTTGCGGGTGTGCTATCAAGCTGGGTATGGCAGTGCGGTGTCTTCATAGCACTGACGTGCTTCGGTTTCTGGACAGCCGTAACGGACGTCATGTTTGAGATGGGCTAGGACGTGCAATTCTGTGAGCAGCGGGGTTTTTGAGTTAGCCAAGAGGAATTTGCAGAGGTAGGACGAAGCCCATGTAAGATCGCAAGTATTTTCTGGTCCGTTTGGGGATCTCTGGGGATGTAAATCACTCACCAGGTGGAGTGGATAACAGCAAACAGGGCGTCCAAACCGGTTATTGCAGAAGTTCGAAGCTTGGGCATACGAGGGAATGGGATGAGGTCAGTAAAGCTTGGTGAGTTTAAGGAGATATCTGATAGGATAAGGTGCATTAATACGGAGAAAATACTGGACGTTTACCACAATCAGGGTAGTGACAACATGTGACTAAATGGGATAGGATAGGAGTAGACTTGTAAATATTAGACTAGCGATCAAGCACGGGTTGAGTTTGCTAATAAATGCTATTATTGTGCAGGAGATCTAGAGCAAACCGGTATAAGCACGCAGAGGTAGTGTGGTTAGGGAAATCAGACATATGCTTACTTACTTACGGGTATGATGGACGGTCGTTGGCCGATAGATTAGGGAAACATAAGTGAGGTCGAATAATCAACATCAACATAATCAACAACATAGGCACTGGCCTAGGGGTTACAAAAGGAAGCCAAGGTACGCGATATTACATAACGTTATGAGTATGAGGTCCGTCGTTCGCCGTTAGGTTAGGTTTGCGTGCGCTATTGGGGCCTCGCATTTATCGGTTCGTATAAATACTGGCCTGGTGTTTAGTTTAAGTGGCAGAGATAAGTGACAACGACTACAGTTATGAGTATGACAGACCAGGTTACCGCGCATAACCAGTGCTTCATAAGCAACGCCGCCCATGGACACGGGCCTAGTTCAAATGCGACCTCTGCCTCTCCACTTTCCCTGTCTAGGCTTGGGCAACCTGGCATCATCCTAGCCCTCGTGCTTCCTTCTGGTTGCATGGCAGCTAGGCAACAATGAGCCGTCAGATGAGACTATCACGCATATTTGAGTCCTCATTTCCACCGGCTTGCATAGATACAGGCCTGGTGTTTACTATAGGTGGAAAAGATAAGCGACCTCGCATACAGTTATGAGTATAAGAGACATTCGTTGGTCATCGGCTTAGGCTACTGTGCACAGGTGGGACCTCATAGGCAGCGGCGCACATAGACGCGGGACTAACAGTTACAATAGGCATTCGAGATTACTGAAAACGCGTACAGTTATGAGTATGAAAGGCTGATATTGGCCACTGAATCAGGTTGCCATGTATAGGTGAGGCCTCGTGATCAGCGTCGCACATAGACACGGGCCTAGCAGTTACGGTAAGTAGTCGAGGTGAGTGACACCGGCTACCGTTATCATGATGACCGCTTTATGACGTATTCCACTCATGGTGAGTCGTATTGCTGATAGAAATGTACCAATATTTTGATAATTTACCGAAGGTTACCTCCTGACGATGTATTGTCCACAGGCCAGTTATGCATAGCTGGGAAAGGCAATCATCCACAGCGGTGGCCCTCGCATCTCCACTGCACAATGCACGCCGTCTTCTAACAATGTTGTATCCAATGGAAATTGGGCTCTCTATGAAAAATTAGTTGTGACGAAGTTTGCCGAACAGAATTACCTCGTTTGTTAAACCTAGGGCGTATAAAGCAAACAAACATCAACGACCGATTTTCCTGAGTGCAGTTTGCATTGGATATTCTATAGATGTTGTTTTCATTCTTAAAGAACGCGAAAATATGGTAAGGTGCGATTTTGTGTTTTATCTCTCGTAAACCGACACCAAAATGCGAATCGATGATGGTCCGTGACCTTGAAATTTAGCTCACGTAAACAAAATGCTATGAGCAATATATCATCTACAAGTGCAAATGGATTGAACTAACTCCTCGCAAAGTCACAACTTCGAAATCCCTGAAGTTTCGGCGAAAATAATTTGGGTGTTCCTCTAGTGAGCGGCCTGACTTCACAAACCAACTAATTTGGTCAAAAGACGAAGTTGAAAGACCTATTTCACGCGTAGATTTACCAAGTCTAATACAGAGTAGGATAATTGTTTTATACGGATACCTGTCGCTTTAGATGCTACGTGCCCTGTGTCTACACACTCGACTGTCACAGCGGATTTTATAAAGAAGACAATTCAGTATATTCGTAATGCACTACTCATAAGGTTGCTGAAAATTCTTCGCATTACGAATATACATGTATCGCGATATCTCGAATATCGTAGCAACTGGAACATGAGGGACCTGGTGCGGCACATTCAGTTGCCTCAAAACATCACAAACGGGAGATTCAGCTGGGTTCCAGGTGAGTCTCTCGCAAAAACCAAATTGATATGCAAATGAGTGTATTTCTCGAAGACAATTCAGTCTTCATTCAAGGGGGCGTTTGGTCTGGCCTCCGGAAACCGAAAACATGAGGGGGATTGAAAAAAATCAGGGATGTTATATTATTTTGATATATTTATAGCTTTTTATTTATCTCGTTATCCCTCAACCATTTAGCACTTCTTCGTAAGTGAGACGTGGTTGGTAATTTGTTAGGCCTTTGGTTGTATTTCAGATGTCGTGAGGTCAGGTGGTTAGGCCGAGTACTCTGGGGCGCAGCTGGTTAGCCGGTGCATATGCCTCAGCTTATTTAGGGAGGCACCCGTTAGCCTCATCTGGCTGCAGCAAGTTCTGAAAAATTATTGAAAAAAGGAAAAATCTTGCACTAATTTCTTTTTGCGGTTGCCACTTTGGCCGAACATAACCACCGATGGCAAGACTTAACATGCCATCTGTACTTGCCACCTTTGGCAACCGGTGGCATGTTTCCTTGGTATGGGGTTATCACAGAATGTTCAGCAGGGCCGCGTCAGAATCCTCGAAAGGGGACAAGAAGCATGAAGCTATGGATGCTTGATCCAGATTGGCTGACCTTCTGACCAATCAAGGGATGCACTCGATTAGGTCGTAGGCCGCGTCGGCACACCCGTCCGATCGACGTAGTGTTTGGTTATTAAGAACGGCTGGCCTATGCACATAATCGTTAGCGTATGTCTTCCATCGATGTGTACAAACTATCAAAAGCGATATGTAACCGCCCGAACCTCCTGCGTCTATGAGGCCCTGAAGTGATATTCCCTTTCCATTTATGTTGGTCACCGTGCGGGACGAACATCTTGGGGCTGCAGGAGTTAACAGAGAAGATAAGATAGAACCAGCCGTACAGTTTGAGTGATGTTTGATAGAGGTGGATTGACAAGCACGCTTCAAATAGCCTGTTTTGGTACATGACTTACAAACCGCTTCTATCGCGGGGCACTTGGATCGTGGATGCCTGGAACGCTCGCAAAAATAACATCTGAGAACTGAATAGCCGGTGAAAAGACACAGAATTTTTGGGGGCAATGTGACGGGTTTACCTTAGAGGTCTGTGAAGGCGCTGCAACCGCAGAATATGGTATTGGTTGGTTATGCGAGTACGATTCAGGTTGTTTGCGGGCCAACTCCGATGTCCTAGCCAGTTCATTTGCTTCATCTAGAGTGAGTTCCAGAAGTCCTCTGATGGTAGCAGACTGAGGCTCTTTAATCAGAGTATCGCGCACATATTCCTTTTGATGGTCGATGGAGCATACCGCCCTGAAATCGCATTCTTTGGCCAGGAATCTAAGCTTTTGGACAAACTGATTAACATCTTGGCTGATGTCTAGTTTGCATATTTGTAGAAGATGACGATCATAATTTTATATTTGGACGAACGTACAACTTTACTAATAGCGGATTCATAATCGGGACGGTCATCAATGTAAACACATACAGGTGCATCCACAAAATAAATCAAGGTTCCCAGTTTTTACGTTAATCAGTGTCCAGAGACATCTTGGAGGTTGGGAACCAATGATTCCACCGTGCGGTGGAGTCTGGAGTCTGTGCCGAAACACTTGAGTCACAGCAGCGCTTCAATTGTATTCTTTCACGGATGGAGTCTAAATCCTGATTGTGCACGAAAACGAAACGGCATTGCATACAATGAGTGGCGCTTTCGTTGTCTAAGAATATACGTACGTAAGCTGAGAATGAGGGCGAAACATGGTTAATACGATTCGATAATGTGAACACAAACAATAGTTATGACACTCAACCAAACCACTTCTTCGCCTTGGGCAATCGGTAAATATCACTCTCCCTTCGTTCGTTCACCGATCTTGCCTCACATTTCCATCCATCGAAGGATACAGTGCGATCCACTCCTAGCCGTGTTTAAACCATTGCTCAGAAAAATGAACTGAAATAATCACTTACTAACTTAGAAAGGTCTAATCCATGTTGCGACCTTCAGTATCTGTACTGTGTCAAACTGAGCAACAGGCATTTGTTGTTAAAGTCTTCCTTTCCCTCTCTGTCAATTCATCTTGTTTCTCCGTAACACGCATACAAAAACCCACTTGGGTTGTGCGCCTCAAACCGCTTAGGACGAGCTCAAATGGCCCTCAATTTGTTCTCAGGGTATCTGCTGATCCTGACGCAATGGTTCGTCGTATGTGTTGTGTTAGAATTGCATTCGGCTCCAAGGCTGGAAGCGCTTTACTGGACTGGATCCCAGAAAACTGTCACCTTTGTGCTGTGCGGTTGTCTGGCTCAATTGAGATCAATGCAACTTGATGCGAAAAATGGTGTTTATATGTCGTATCTGCATACGCCCCGAAAGATTGAAGTTCTGAATTTGAGAAAGACGGATGTAGTCGTCCCGTCTGTGATACGCAAAGTAATTCTGGTCACGCCATTGTGTGGGCCCACTTATCAATTTGCTTTCCGTCAGCACTACACTTGCCGAAGCAGAGCAGGTTTTTTCATATATTTCGATTATTTTCAGTAGCTCAAGTGTATCGAGATGATCGGGGAAAAACTGCTGTGAACGCGCAGTCATGCGAATTAGGAAGACTGTTTGGGGTTTGAACGGAAGCAAGTGAAAGAGGCTATTCCTTCAGCTTTCAGAACTGTTTAACCTAGCCATCCGAATCGACCAAATGAATGTTAGATATGGTCGAGCTTAAAAGGTTTTATTGCCGCCAGAAAGGCCACACAAGCAACTAGCTATTATGATGATGCACGCAGATCTCTGAAACACCGGATTATCAAGAGCTTGGAGAATGAAATAATGGCTGGTGGAGTATTAACACCTAGTAGATAAAGGTTTTGGCTGCAGGCAACAGCCGCGCCCTATTTCAGTTGAGTAAATCAGCCGGCCAAAAAAGACATGCCAATGAAACAATATGTGAAAAGAACGAACCGGCACCTCACTCACCGCTATTATGTGTCGGTCCTCCTTATCGGAAGGTAGCCAACGGCGTCGACGTCGCATAGATGGTTTCTTTCCACCATGGTGCATTGCCACATCTGTCGTAATAGTGACAATCGTAAACCTAACCGCAGCGCTTAGGTGACGTAGATGGTGTAAAAGACGGGGGCTTGTGGCAGATTCTCATGAAAAAGCCTCCTAAATGCATGGCTTTGTACCAATATCTACCCTGGTCGACCCTTACGTTTTAGTTATTGATGTGGAAGGCAGTAAGGCGGTTTCACTGAAACTGATGAAAACGAGTTAGTCTTGGAATTTACCTCCAGTGGTCATGGCGAAATTCGATCCTTACATTGCACGAGTTATTCGCTCTCAAGGTTTCCTTAGGCATGTAGGTTTCATCGTGTAAGAGGTGAGTTTTCACGGCAGGGTCAGTGAGACCAAATTCATTTACGGACTGAATGCCTGAGTGTCTATGTGGAGGTGGCAGTGGGGATCCCTTTGAGACTGAAGCGCTCGTGAGCCCAGGTGTGAGTTGATCTGGTTCTGTTGTCAAACTGCACGCGTTGAGGTTGCTGTGTCAGAACTGGTGCATCTAGTAAGATAACTATAACCTCTGTTCCGCAACTGAATCGATTCCAGTAATTAATCAGGTCAATACTCCCCATGTACAGGCGCCACCTGAGCATGGATGTAAACAAAATGCCATAGATGTGGGGCTTTCTTGTGTTTACACGCCATGCACGCACTGTCTGTGTTATGTGGCCGAGTAACCTCTGATCCCCTGTGGCAAACTACCTGACCTTAGATCGTGTTTCGTGAAGGGTGTTGGTGAATTTCGTTTTTTTTCCTGACGTGCAGCATTTTTTATATCCACAGAACGTGTTCTTTTGCGAGTGTATCGATGCACTTTCCCTGCCGCTTTCTTTTGTGTAGCTTTACCTGAACGTCCACTTTCCGACTGTTTTACAGCATTTGCGTGCGAAATCTTCCAGAAATCTTCTTTTTTTGCACTTCCATCCATTCTGCTCGTCACGTATCTGAAATTGAAAAATCTGACGAATCGTGCCCCCAACATCGATATAGCAATGCAGTTTCGCCGGGCACCTACATTTACAAACTTCCAAGTTGTCGCTAATGTCGTATTCAGGAACCTATTTTCCGGTTTGTTCGTTTGAGCCTGGTATTTACAGTCGGCCTTTAAGCTCCGATCAAGAAGTTTTACAAGAATGTAACGATTTCCCAAGTTATCCCCGAAGGTTTGTTGTCCTTCCAAATGCCTAAGCTATTGTCCCATAAGACTTCATGTTTGTTAGACACATGTTTTCCTTATTTTCGATGTCGAAGATAATGGGGACTAAAGCTGATATACCTAGCCCCCAGGAGGGAAACACATCTGAAAGGAAACAGTGAGAAAGTAAATCTAGCGGGAAGGAATCTTCAGAACCTGTTACTATATGTCCACGACAACTAGAGTGGTTTAAGAGTTGGTAATTCTTTCGTTCAGTAGTCTATCCTGCGGTGAAGAGAGCTTAAAATGTAGCGCTCCCGTAAGATTAGACGGTTTTTATGGTGTGTTTTCTCTTCACCCTCTCGTCCTCACAGAATACAATTTTTTAATCATTTTGGTTCACTTTCGAGAGGGAAAGCTTTAGTTTAAACTGCTGTTTGTAACTGGCCTGGATTCTCACATGGTCACCAGCACCCCTGACACGCTGTTTCGCTATGTGACACTCAGCGGCTGTTCGCTGGAAACCTAGTCGGATTTTCTCGATGGCCCTTTCTGGCTGGGATGTGCCTAGTAGATCTTTAGACCTTACTTGAACGTGATAAAAGCCCCCGCACAGTTTAGATGGCCAGATTATGCTAACCGATTCAATAGCAGGATCTGCTCTGCTTGTCGCTGTCCTCATGTAAACTATGGCCAAAAGCGATACCTTTTGGTAAGAATAAAGTTTTTTGACTCTTAGGCTTATCCAGAAACTTTCATTCCCTACTCCTCATACTTTAAATAAATTGCCCATTCCTCTGTTTCGCTAAGATCACAATGAGTGTAAAGCGACCCCAGCACAAATCTTAGGAATCGTTGATCTGTTCTGAAGTCTGATCAGTTTGTCCGCGTGTTTCAGCAGGGAGATTGGCATTGTGAGATTATTTTCATGCGCATTCACGTTACTCGTTTGAGCGGTTTTGAGCAGATGTAGTTCTTCTAGTTATTCCACATCACAGAGGGGATACAATATCTGAAGGGCTAAATTTCGAGAGAACGTTTGTGGGCTTTTGGCTCGTACAATTTTTTCAAATAAGTGAATTATGAACCCCACTGAGGCCTGTAGGACTTCGAAGACGCGTCACATCCCCGTTCAGCACATTGAGCTTAATCTGTCCTCCCTCTTTAATTCAGGTGAACAGGATCTTGTCTACGAGGTGCAGTTAGATAAACGGAAACTGCGAACCCCTGGCGGTAATACACTTCTCATACCGAATGAAGCCCTCGCTCTTGCGGTGGCCGTTGAGTGGGATAGTCAGAAGGATACTATCAAACGCCACAGTATGCATCTTGTACGTAAGTTTTTCCCTAGGTTGTCCTTTAGAAGTTGGTCAAATCCAACCCGCAATGATAGGCAACTTTCGGTCTCCGACCATTTTTATCTAGGAAAAAGTAACATAACACTTTTTTTGCAAAGTATCAGGTTAGATTTTGGCAACCTGTCGAAGAAGTCCTCCCTCCTTTAGTTTCAGTCGATTCTTACATCTGCAGTCAAAGATGAATAGGAATTTACAAGTAGTCGTACTATCCCTGTGAGTTCTACCCAATCTTACTCACTACCGATAATCGCCACAAAGCGCTTCTTGGTTTTCGAAGAAAACGGTTAATTACAATAATCTCATGAGACCATGTTTCTCTACTCATTCAACTTTTGACCGCACTGCCTTGGAACACTAAAAGCTGCAAATAAATAAGGTGTTACCCTTCGTCAACCGTACTTCTGCTGGTTATGGTAGAGCGGTATACCGAGGCAAATTTAATCACGACGGAACTTTAGGGGAACGACAGCGAATGCAGAAGAGATCCGTCGCTCCATTTGCGCGCTATCCGATGGGAGGATTCTGATTATCCTTATCTTCACTTTATTGTTTGACATCTTTACCCAGTTCGCAGACGACAGTTTTGGTCCTGACGACCTGTCTGCTGCTAAAAATGAGCGTTTTCAGTGTCGTACTTATTTCAGATCTGTCGCACTCTCTCTACTAGTGTTAGCCTCATGTAGGTCACCTCAAAGCAGCTCAATAGGTTGAAACCTTTGATCCTTGTGAATTTCTTATCGCACGGCGCCACGGAAGAATTTTTGAACGCACCAAGTGGCTATTATTGTTACCTTATTTCATGGATACCCAAATCAATGGTGGGGCAAATCTTTATTCTTGTAAGCTTGACTCAAATATCTTATCCGCAGATATTCATGAACTTGGGTGACCTTTACGCGGTTGGGTTCTGCGGTTCAGTCAGTAGCGCTCTCTCATCAAACCTGTTGACTTCCATTCTGTACTTCATGGGACAGTCTCCAACGCTTTGGCTATTCCTTCCGTGATCTCTCAGTGGCTGAAAATGTAGTAGTTGTGATCAACATACCTCTGGTCCATGGGTTACAGCATAATTACTAAATTTGATTGAACTCGCTTGTGTCTGTTTTTTTTCCGAGATTTACAACAGCCATCTTAGAATGCATCGTCGTTAGAGTTGGTTTCACATCTTGGTTATAACGTTGTTCTCCGCTTTTTGAGAGGTTTATAAGCGAGGTAATGTTAGGACAAGGTTTTTTTTACAAAGTTTATTGAGTCTTGCACAACGACAATAATAACAATAACAAAGGTTTTTATATTATTTTACGGAAACCTTTTCGGTATGTACTGACAATTTCGTGAATCATAAGATTTTACGGTAGTCCATTAGTATAGTTTATCTTCGTTAATTCTCTTCAATTTCGCATAAGGCTGCAAACTTTTCAGCTCTCTTTTGGCCAGATTGTAGTCTCCCATTGTGCTGCGCTCATAGCCTCCAAACGACCGTAACAGCTTTTTCGTATCTTCGTTCGTCTGATTTAGGCTGGTTGAAACTGGTGGGATTTTGACGTGTAGCTTGTTCAGTTTCCACTGCTCCACTCTGTTTTGTGGCAGTAGGTCTTCATTACTGCAGCGAAACTCCCAAGGGCTGTGATGTAGTTTGCCTGACCGTTATTACGACTATCCAGTATATCCTCATGTCATCATGATCCGCTAGGTAAGCCGCCGTCAATGCATCAGTTACCCAAATGCCGGGTAACTCATTATCCTCCCATCCTGGCCCCTGTGTCCGGCAGGTGGCTAGCATTCGCAAGCATCTTGCACCGATCCACGTTATTTCGTGAAGCTGTCACGCTAAATCGGTCTGTACTGTTGTATCGGCCGATTTCTATTGACTTATATTAGTCGTGAATCTCACAAAAACCCGCAATCGTTAACGATTTAGGACTAATCGCGACATGTCTGCTAATCTTTCCCCCCTGTGTGTCAGATTACCACGTTGGAATGCCACCTCATCCACCTGCTCCGCAAGCGCTCACCAGTAGGCTAGCCAGGGTCAATCCGCATGTTTCAATAGACATGTTCAAGTGAGTCCCATCGCTGTCGTTGACTGAAGTCAAAACGGGGTGATGTGGTAGTGACGGATGAAGTTGAGCAACATGATTAGAAATGTATATCTCCTTGCCTTGGTAAGGCTGCTGTCGCCATAACATGCACTGAATCATCTGATCTGTATCGCGTAAACCCTTTTCTGGTGACGGATGATAGTTGTCAGTGCTGACGATATAACAAAGGATGTTGTAGAAAGACTGTTTATCGAGCCCGTAGTTGACGAAAAGAGATTGGTCGTATAAGGAGTGTATATTAAAAAAGGTATGATCTATTCAGAGGCTCTGAGGGCCTATTACATTACAACGAGTGAAGTGAGGTGTACGGTCTTTAAACGTTTATCTTTCGTCTTGGTTTTAGTGCATTGTTTTCAAAGTAGCAAAACCCGTATTCTGCGGTCAAACTACTCGGCAGTTTCGCAGAATTGAATTCACGTATTGTTCCGAAATTCGAGTCAATCAGCCATTATGCCTTTATTCGGACAAGGGTGCCTCGAAACAAGTGCCTCAACTGCCTGAGTCTAAGTTCTAACGCCTTTGTAATGGTGCTGTTGGCAATAGCATTGTTACTACAAAACACCATCTCAGCATGTATGGTACAATTGTGACAATAGCAGATAGGATTTCAACCAGTTGTGAGATAGACTGCTCACATATTCACATAATATCAACTGCTTGAGCAGCGCCATGTAACTCATAAGTCGATGCTGGTTGGCCTGATCCGATGATGTCCTCTTCATTCGCTGTTTGTCCCCTGGTGAAATGCATCGCAGATTCTGGGCTCTTCTGTCTAGTGATTTGACCAATCAGTTCAGTCCAGTTTACTTAAACCTTGTTAATCGCGTTAGGGACATTTTGGATGACCAAAGCAACTCACGGTAACCGATGTTTGTGTCAGCCAATCTTTTACCAAGTCGTCTCTCCTTCAGCATATTCTCTCTCAAGAGGGCCTATTAGTAAAACTGAGGCTGAGAGATGCCATCCTCTTGAGTCACTGTACTACTCGAATGTAGTTATTCGACTTGAGCCATTGCTACATTCTCTGGCAGTTCTGTCAGTGACTCAGAATTTTCTGTGTGCCTACTGTTTAGGCTAGTGACCCTCCACACTTTTGCTTCAGTCCCCTCATTCTCGTTCCCTAGTCCAAAGTTCTGCTTACTTGATGGTGAAAAACTCTATTGATTACACAATTTTTCACATAAATGCAATGTGTATGGCCGAAGCCCCATCACACTCACATGTTCATCAATCTGAAGAGCAGTGTCAGAGGGTGCCCCGAGCCAAAGTTCTTGGTTTTGCTTTTACAGTCATTAAAATCCAACTAACCTGTATAGATGGACTGATGAAATCAAATTGAGAAATTCCAGTGACTCATGTGTTCCTAGCTGAAGCCTTCCCCTTTCACCCTAAAATTGATTTTATCGTGCTGGAAATAGGTAAATTCCCCACTCGCCATTTTCGCCCAAAACGTCTTGGTTTCTTACTTTATGCTCCTTACTTTTTTCTGTCAAGAACAAATCGTTTACAAAGAAGTGCATTTTTGCGCATCATGTTGTCTATAAACGACTTTGAGTAAACAGACAGATCGGATCACATTCCAAGGAGAAGAGCAACCTATGCGTTGCATTTCCATACATCCATAGAGTAGTACTAGAGGAAGTCTCGTTGCGATGAGAGCTTCTAGATTTAGTCACTACTGTATTTCGGACAGTTTTCTTTTAGCATCACAACAAACGAAACGTCGAACGATCAAATGCATTGGTTTTTCAGTAGAGAAAGTGCGCATGGGACCGGCCATAATTGTGCTCTCCTGCAGCGATTCTCTCGTAGGCTATTCAGTCTCTGTTAACACTCACTCATTTATGCACGAGAAAATTCAGTGTGTTTCTTCAGTCGTTGCTCACCCATCTCATTTTTGCTAGGGTCACTGAGACCTCTCATTATTTTCCAGAACGAACCTACTTGGAACCTCCACATTTAATAACATTGCGTGTCACTACATTTCTATAACTGCGGTACTAACTTTCTGCTTCCCAATCTTCATGGTATTGCCTTTGAATGCTTCTGAATTTGGAACTGTCCGAAATTCCGCAAGTTACCCTCCATCTGACTCCACTCCTTAGCGCCACAGATTCAGGAAAGTCCTCCTCGTGATTTCGAACAGGAACTTCGACATTCTCCCATGATAGAAATCGTTGGTTTATTCTGAAGTAGCCTAGCAGCTAAGTCACACCGATCGCCTGCACTTCTTCTTAGGAGTGTGATAGAGTAGAAGTGGTGCTCCGTTTGCTAGCTATAAATAAAAAACAAAATGTTTACAGCTACTACAGTTCCGTCCACCGATGATGGAAAGTAAATGAGAGAAGCCATTTGCATTAATAGGTGGTGGTGGAGCCCCGAATAGATATTGAATCCTTGTCGTTTTTTAGTATTACGGAGATAGGGAAATCTCGGTGCTATCCTGTCATTGGGACGGATCTACACATAGTCTGACCGAATTTTCAACGCAATTTTCTATTTAGGTTAGCTGAATTTACTAAGGTACTGTAAGTACTTGGTTGATGTGGTCTGCAAACGGAATATTCGGCTGAGCGTCGCGTAACTTTCCATACGGATTGCGATGTGAATGACCGCATGCCTTTGCCATGTTCGTTGGCTACGTACATAGGCAGAGGCTGGGTGGTCTTTTTGCAGTGTTCGTTAATTTTGATCTCTTGGGTACATGAACTCCATCTCCAATTTGTCGGTATTTTACGACAAGTTTCTCTTGTGGTTCCATAAAATGCTGCCCGGCGCTACTGCTCATTGGTTTCTAGAGTGGAATGGTGTGGGGGCCGACCATAGCGGAAGTCGGAAACACGGCTGAAACTTGGTCATAAAGTGACACTTAACTGCGAAAAAGTTTTTCTGACAACAGTTTTCCATCCTTGGGGATTTTTTGAACGGTGAACTTCACAGTAATCTTTCAACTTATCGTAATGCTTCATTCTGACTGTCACACAGGGTGCCCTTTCACGATATTTCCCTTATTTCCAACTTTCAATCCTTTAGACGAATTTGTCTAATCGAGTGCTGGACTGGCGACCTGAAATAAAGCCGTTGGATGTGGTCCAATCGATTATGCAGTATGCGGATACTGACACCATTTGGTCAGTTTTATGGTTTTTTATGTCATGCGTATTTCCTGGCCGAATCACGTAGCTTACGTAAGAACTACCTGAAAGGTTTCAATCACATATCAGTCAGCTGTGTAGCCCTAACTAGCGTATTGATTCTGTTTCATAAACTTCGGACTATCCAGTTGGAGGTGCAGGCTACAGGACCTATTACCGTTAGCGGTACTAATGTCGGAGCTTACTGAACCGTTCTCCTGGCATTCCGTGTCCCTCCTCATATTTGGATGTGACTTTTTGCTTCCTTCTCCCTCTGTCTTGTATCCAACTGGTTGACAGCGCTTACTCAGATTTTTATCATTCACCCTTCACTTCACTGTGCACATTGAGACCAGTTTCCTTGATCTACCATTTTTCCTAGCTTTCGAGTTCAGGAGCCAGATGATTTAGTCCACCTCCAGAATGCATCTTGGGATCCTGTTTTACACTGGGTTGCAGAGCATTATCGTATCCAGCCATATTTGACGAACAGTTTGACTGGAACACCCGTGATGTCATCAGCTGATAGGGATGTATTAAAGCAGAATCTGCTTGGAAACACGCGTTGGGCTCTGATTGGTAAGTTGCATGGGTATTTTTTAAGTCTAGTCTCCTAACTAAAGTCCCACAGGGATAGATATACAACTTTAAATGTACTTTGCTGCTTGATATACCATTTGGTACTCTGTTTTTGTAGCTCGCGAACTCGGAGTGACCGGAGGTTTTCAGATGACAACTCGGTAACGCAACTGGTGCCCGGTGTTAGCGAAGTGGTTGAAATACTTACTTCTGTTAGGACTTTTTTATACTAAAAATGACCCTTGTGGTTTAGAAAACAATCCCAAAGTGAAAGGCTACGTAATGACCGTCGTGTGGCACATTCCTTACAGCAACCTCTTCAGAGGGACTCCTTTTTAGGAAGTAACTTACGGTGGGAATCGTGCTCAAGTTTAACACCTATTTTGGAGATGCTGCGTTGATACGAAAGAAGCAACGAACTGAATCATCTCGTCGGGTACTCTGATTGATTGTCTGACCAGAACACATGTTTTGTGAATAACACATTCCGTCTCCCAGCCAAATTGCCTCAATATCAAATTAGCGTGCATTGAGATCAGATCGTATCAGAAGCGACTGTAGTGAAAAGCACCGAGACAGTGCCTGGTTCATTATCGATTAAAGTATATTCTTCGGTGATGCCAGCGAGCTAGTTTCTTTCCAGGTGATCACTGAATCTTCACCAAGCTGGTTATCGGTAGCGCGAAACACCTATCTAGCCTGAACGGCAATTTGTAGGAGTCATGGCGGTAAGACTTAGTTTAACTGCCATGTTGTCACAAGGGTTGCTTAACTCAGCTGCCTAGCCCATCTCGCTATAGCCCCGATAGGTGGATTCAGTGCCTAGGTCAGTGCGTTTAACTCTAGAATTAGCGGTGAGCACCAGTTGTGATCAAAGTGGAAGGTAATAGGAATCTGTCGTGACAACGTCTGACGTAGCCGCTTCAGTTCATGTTGTTTCCTATCCATTGTTAACAGCTTTCTAGGTGTGCAAAACAATAAGCCTATTCACGAAACCTAATCGCTATACACAACCCGGGCGCAGCATCCTGCCAGCTCTGGACTAGCGGTCAGCAGGTCGATATTTAAATGTGCTGCATTGGTCAGATCTTCCCAATCCGTTTGCGACCACTCACCAGCTTCTGAATTCTGATTCTTGAACGGAGAATTAGGCTCATCCTGACGCACAGGATTTTTGTCGGAAGTAACTAATAAGCTGATGTCCACAACTTCATCTCTTCGCCCATAGAATGGATTCTTTCATACTCAGAAAAATAGCCGCTTTCTCCGCAACTCGGCTCATCTGAGTGTTGTGGACCATAGCTACTTTCTACTCTCTGGAACCTCTCCATTTCCTAACGTTCCAGCATCGAGCTTCTCGTGTTTACACTAAGTATGCCTTTTCACTCGCCTTCCTGTTCCTATAACCATAGCTTCGAACTACCACGCCGTATTTACTGGAAATCAATACATTTATTATTGTCAACTGCTCTCAAACTTGAATGTAACTTTGATGCTGCAACTTCCCTTATCGCCCACAGGAACGCAATCCTGCGTGGAGAATCTCAAATCCGTCTTCCTGACGCTAGCCGTGTTGGACGGCTTCTGTTCGGCCGTTAAGGCAGCTGAACTAAGTCAACTGGAACAGCTCTTCCAGGCGAGTTGTTTGCCTCAAGTCTTTTTGTGGTTCCATGAGGTAGTATTCCCGGACTCGTTTGTTGGCATTTCAAGCATTCTAAAGCAGATTATTTGAATAATGAGCGAGCTACCACGTCGAATTCGGTCCTACCTACCTGCCGACTTTGAGTTTTACTTTTGCGGCAGCATTTTGTTCTTCTTCGTCCAGACGTACCGCACTATTCATAAGGCTGCTGAGAACTCTTCGACAGACCACGACTGGTTTCACCCCTCTTGGAGTTCATCAGGTAGGTGGCGTGCTCCAGATTCCACCAACCTTATGTTCCACTTGAGCTTCAGTTGCACGAAATTCGACAAGTACACTAATTTGCGGGCTGATTTGGTTTTCACGGCAGACTCACCCGAATCTCCCGTTTATGGTATTCTTCTTCAACTGGATGTACTGCTCCAGACCACCTGATGTTTCAGTTTGTATGATTATGAGTGGTGTCTTATGTCTATACAATGTGTTGCGATACCTCAAATATCGTACCACCTGGAGCATGAGGCGGTATTCGTGCAGCACATTCGGTTGAAGAATATCATAAGCGAGCGATTCAGGTGGAGTCAGGTGTCTCCCGTGAAAACCAAATTGTTATGCAAGTGAGTGTATTTGTGGAATTGTGTCCCTTCGCTGTGGCGCGTCAAGAAGATATACGATCCTGTGAAGTGAAGATAACTGCATTTCTCGATTCGCCTCTTGTGAACAGCGCTTGTCGTATATTGACGTCAAAAAATTATCCATTCCTGTATCACAGAATCAAATACTCTCTTCCTATTGACTTTAAGTGAAAGATTCACTATTCGAGGTCTCAGTCAACATCATTTTATAGTAATACGTATGGTTGAGGGTGAATAGCGCTCAACTGCTCGACCACATTTTCTTAGTTTGTGTGTTAGACCCCCTGTCGGGATTGCTGTAGAGCGGGATACTGGAGTATCCATGATATTTCCAGTCTGACTCCATGCGATAAACTTCAATAGTGTAGCGTAAGTGAAGCGAGCCCTCAACGACTGAACTAATCGATAGTTGCGTTCGAGCGCAGCGGCCACCGACCTACTGGTTGTTTCGTCGTCGTACTGTAAGATTTACATACATATTCACACTCCCATACAGAGCCACAGCATTGAGAAATGACTAGCAATGTGTCGCGAGCTAAACAAAATTTCGCTTCGCCTCATTGTTTCGATATCAAGCAAGAGATTGTCCTTGTACGTTCTAGGCAGAGTGCTTCTTATTTGAAGACTTCCTGATGACGAGTTCCATGTATATAAAGCCAAAGCACGTATACGGACACAGGTCAAACCTTCTCTCTTCATCACCCTATGCAGAACATGCCTGTTGATAGCATAACGAACAATCAAGTAATAGGAGAGCCCTGAGAAGGCAGCTGGTTAAGAACTGTCGCACAATGACATATGAGTTGAGGTTGTGGCGTGACAAGTTGTTCGGTCGATAGGTTATACCCCAATTATCCATCATTTTTGTATTTATTGTTACTGCGATCGGGTTGACTTATTCAGTGCAGTGTAAGCAACGTTGTGGCTCGCCTTATTTATTTTATCCATGGTTCACCCTACCGTAATTTTGCTGCTCTGCTTAGGATTGTTATGGGGGTAGTAAGGTCTCATTTGGTACTTGTCCCGAGGTGTTCGTGGGACCGATATAATGCCGACGTATTATACGAAGTGGACGAAGCTCCGCACCATTCCAGCGGTTTTGGAGGTGCGTCTGCCACCAACAGTCCATCGGGCTGTGAATTGGTTTTAGTATAGTCGTCTGTAGACCGTATATAGTACACTGGTCCCAGCTACAGTATTCTCATAATGCGCCTATTGGCGTTACCCACATACTGTGAGGTTGCTTAAGCAGCTTGGGTTTCAAAAGAGAGAAACTGCGAACTTCGGTCTTTGCTATACGGCATCAGAAGTGGTCATCCATGCTTTATTTGTATCAACGTACATGTGCAAGCCGGGTTTCTAAAATCGGGCACGGACTAAAGCGACGAAGCGAAGGAAACTGGGGACGTTTTCGTTCTAATCACTTCTCTTGGAACAAACCAAGCGAAAAACTGTCCTGTTAGTCGGCATCTCTTTGAAAATGATTAGAACCAATTTATCCTCAGGGAAGTTGCATTCGCAAACTACTCTAGGGTGGTAATAGTAATCCAATAACACCGTACACAGTGGATTCATTCAAGTCTCACGTCACACTTGTAAATGCATGTTCAGTTAGGAAAAGTAGACCGTTATTTGCCGTCTGTATTACTCGGAATGCTGTTTTGCGTTAGTGAAAGCTGGAGGAATATGATGTTTCGCAACACAAAAATCCCACCGACGGACCACACAGGGGAAAGGGTTGTTCTCGGTGTTCCCGAGAGTAAACTCTTCGGGATCCAACATGTGTGCCGGCTTGTCGAGAATTACACAAAAATCATGGAAGCTTGCGGGAATGTTTCTGGTAAACTATTCAGGGTTAGCTGACTGAATATCTCCGGATATTTGCTACAACTCACACGGACTCTAGCAGGATTTACGGCTGCTACCTCAGAGCAAACTTTCGGTTGCTTACTGACCTGGATAAACTGTGTTTACGGTACCTTGTGGGTCTTCCTCGTTTATACCCCAATTAATCAAACGGGACCCTTTATATCTTCATGCGCCCTTCAATGTATCTAAGCGCGAGGTTACTGTGCCAGTCAAGACCACTGTCCCTCTTCCAGTACCTGTACCCTAAATGGGCTTTGGCCGTACAGTGGCAGAAAACAGGTGCTTCTGAGGTCAATCTAGGCTCCGAACATTAATTGGTCGCATAGCTGGCTCCAGCGAAATTTCGGTGACGAATCCGAATCGCAAGAGTAGCAACCGACGCTCAGGTTGAGTTTAGGGCATTTACATGGTTACTGCTTTTACCGGACAGTATTTACCGCATTTTCATACCGTTGGCACGCGATACTGTCACCCTAGTATCGTTACTGGGCGATTTGCTCACATTAATTACCTTAACTTGCTGGAAGGGGCGAGATGGCTCAAGTGGTTAGAGCGCAAATTTACTGACCGGAAGGTCCGTGGTTCGAACCCGACCTCTGCATCTCGACTTCCCCTGTCTAGGCTTGGGCAACCTGACAGTATCCCAGCCCTCGTGCTTCCTTCGGGTTGCATGGCAGTTAGGCACCGAAAGGGTGTTACAGCTGAACGATTATCTTTTAACTTGCTGGAATTAGTAGGCCTCGTGTCACTGCACTTTTACAACTTGTTGTTCCAGGTTCTTCGGCATCACGATGCGAAGCATCCTACGTCATGCGACAAAATCGCACAAACGCTATTTTCCAGACACAGTGCCAATTTCAAAATGGCGTAATAATAAAAATCCCCTCGAAAATTGTGCGAAACCTACATTCGGACACCAACTCAGCAGTAGCTAAGCCTGTTCGCACAGATGACAACAGCGACCCATAACTCAGCAAAGCCGTACCGGTAGGCGTTGGGACACGTAAGACGTTATTCAGAAGTATGGGGTTTGGAAGCTAGACTAAGTAACGGGTTTCCTCGTTGTCCTATGTGGTTATGGTACTTATGTGTATAGTTCCAGTGGGAATATATATATATATATATATGAAACACCTAACACTCGCAGAATTGCCCGTGTCGGTGCAAAGTCAGGTCAATCGGCATTCACCTATTAACCTGAACGTCTTTTTCCAGCTTAGCATATCTTCAATCACAAATAATATGCTTGTTTTTGTGACTAACTGCTGTCCCCGCTCCAGTGCCTTAGTGTCGGAAAAGTACTTTCCAACAAGGAACACATCTTTATTACAAACAAGCGAATGCAGAAGCTACAAGGAGCCTCGCGCTATTTAAAGGGCACTTTTGACACTGATCGGCGTTGGATGAACACCCATCCTCATCGACCGTGCTTCTGTGGCACGCCTGAACACTCGTTGGCCGTTGCTAAACTGATTGACTGCTTGAGCGTTCGATCGGAGACTGGCCTTGCTGGTCTGGATGCTTGACGGCTTCCCTACATCTATTATTATTATTATTTTTTTTTTTGGGGGGGGGGGGGGTAAGTGTCTCATTAGGTTTCGGACATTATGGGACTAATTTCATGAATCTAGCCTTCCTGATACTTATTGGTTCATGGTGATGTTCAGTCACGTTAACTGTTTATTAGCCTTTTTAGGGGTCATCTCCAGGACCCCCCGCCCGCTGATTTCCCAAGGAAACGCAACAACCCATCCCCCGAATAGAAGACCCCTGAATCGTCGAACCCTATTCACAACCCTTTGCAACCTAAGGTTTGCTTATCAGAGGAGACAACACTCTAGATTCTTCTTGGTCTGAGGAGTACAGAACCCTTGGGACAGACGCATATCAACCTTCTTGCTACTCCCTTAACTGACTACCCCAGTGAACTAGTAATCAGACTCGTCTACGCCGACCTGATTCTGGTCATGTAATCATCTAACTTTTTCTTGTCAGGACTCTGTGTTGTGTCCACAAGGTAGAGTTTCGTCTTGAACAACAGGGGGCTTAAATACCGCAAGGTCTCCATGGCTCAGTCGGGTGCGCAGCATGGCTTGTGATCGAAATATCCAGTGAAATTGATTCAGCTTGGTCTCATTTGCCGTCTTCCTAAAACTACCAGTGATGTTGTGTGCCCTCATGAACAGTCAAATAATCCTCAGGTAACAGTAACTGAGCTACGGCTGGGATCCACATAGGATACCATAACCAGATGACACAATTAATTACAGGCGTGCTTTTTGATGGTAATTTTTATCGTTAGTTTCCGACTGCATGGTTTTTGTCACCGTCGTTTCTATTGCGTGGCAGCGGAACTTTGTACGAGCTATAAGTTAACAACCGCATGTCTTTGCTTAGCTCCGTTGCTTGCCAATTCACGGGCCACCAAGATTTTATGACTATAAAGTGGTCGGTCTCACTAGCTTACCGATGAATTATACTCGTCACATTTTCAGATTCATCGGTGGGGTGGAGTCCCTTCTCATCACGACGTTGAGATGGCGGAACTCAAGGCTCGTGTATCTGCCGCCGTTTTCTTTGTCTTGGCGACCCATTGTCGAAGGAATGTGAAGGAAAAACTGAATCTACGAAAGCTAACATAGGCGTTTTTTAAACTGAGATCGATTACTTACCCTAACTGACCTGTTAAACGCGTAAAACGAAATGTGTAAATATATGTATATACTGATTCGAACGCCACTCTTATTTATGCAGGCGGTTGGAACTCAGTCATTAAGACACAAAAATAAAACAATATTTACAAAGTCAAATGTGTGGAGAAGTAACACAGGTAGCTGTTCCAGTACGATGCTATCGATTGTCATCGGAAACGATTTCGTTCAGGGCCTCTGTCTGCCGATTGAGCAACGCTCGCCGGTCGATAAATCCGTATTTCCCTTTGCCATAAGAATTTGGGCCGCAAGAGGTCGGCGTATATCTAAAGCAAAAATGTCGAGAAAAAATGATATTGACGAAAATTGACAGTCGCTATAGTGAGTATTTACTTCCAAGGCGTTCGACAATATCGCCAGCGTTCCGAGCGAACCAGATTACATTTACTTTGTAGGCGGCGAAGGTACCCGTTGGATATTTCCACCTATAGACATAGAGAGATTTAAGGCTCACGTCAGGTGTATTGTTTTTTCGGCATCCAGAAAAGGGCTGGACACAGCCGTATGCGTCGAACACACACCCAAGCCGCTGATAGAGTAAATAGCCTTGGGAAATTCGTTGTGCATAAGCCGCTCATGGTACACAAGTAACGGCAGCACTACTAGCGCGTGACGAACTTCCGTCCGGTCAGCCAGCCGCAGATGTCCAATGATGACATTGTGGCAATGCTAATGGTGTATGAGGTTCGCGACTCAAATTACTATTACTAGCTTCGGCTTTGTCACGCAATGCTCTCGAACGCGCTCTCGTGTTCGCTGCACGCAACTTCTCACTCATCAACGAATGGCTTTAAGGGTTTTGTCATCTTCGAGAGTATCCCACTTTCAGTCAATTCATGGTCCAGGAACGATTCCTCATTCCCTATTTTGACAACCACAAACTGGGTGCGAACACTTCCCACAGTAAACCCAAACCCTTATGTTTTGGGTCTCGCATCCATTTTGGGTTTGCACGTTTCAACTTCCGCACGCTGGTTCAGCTAGAACCCTAGAAACATATGGAACTGATATGCACCATCTAGGCCCTTATCAGACTCGCTGGCGTTGATGCTCCTTTGAGTAACCAGTAGAGGCAGCCATGCTTGAGTAGATACCACTCGATGGACGTATCTGTGCAGCAGGACTTACGTGGTCATTTTGGACTAATGAACAGCGGACTAGCAAGCGCGGTCTGTTTGTCATAGCTATCTCTGTGCCTTTTGACTGCGATTCGCATGATGTAATACTCTACGAGCGCCTCTGTGCGGTTCGGCTGGCAACGTCCGCGAAGGAACCTCACAAACGGGAAGTTGATCCATGTTTGTTGCATCTGCTTACGCCCCAACCAACTGTATCTCTCTCCAAAAAGACAACTTATTGGTTGCATTGCTACGGGAAGTGGGGAACAGAATCTCAGATATCGTTGTGATTGCCGGAGCTTTGAATGCGAAAGTGGGTAAACTTAACGTACCTGGGACTCGATTGGATGGTCGACTTGGACTCAGTACGTACGCACACTGAAGAATGGCCGCTTCAGCTATGTGCTGACCGCAAACGGTTTTTATGCAGTATTGACTTCCGAAATAACCGAAGTCGTCTGGCCACATGGTGTCCCCCAACGACACGGCAGCCGTGGATCCAAATTAATCGCATCGCCATCAGTTACTGATGGCGCGGATAAGCGATTGGCTGCCACTCATCTTGGAACACTTATGTAGATTCTGATGATGTCCTAGTCCGGAGTCGCTTCGCTCTACGGTTTCTAGGACCGCGTAAAGAGAGGACAACGCCTTCAGCACCTGAAAATCTGACAGATCCCGAAGTAAAACGAATTTATGGGAACCGTCATCTGGACTACCATCCAACTGCTTCACCACCGGATACCAGCTCCACTTGAATGAGGTCATCACATCCTCGCACAGCTGCAATTCAGCCTGTGCCAATGCGGGGCGAGATGGCTCAAGTGGTTAGAGCGCGAATTTACTGACTGGAAGGTCCGTGGTTCGCACCCGACCTCTGCATCTCGACTGCCCGTCTAGCCTTCGGCAACCTGGCAGTACCCTAGCCCCCATGCTTCCTTCGGGTGGCATGGCAGGTAGGCACCAAACATAAGCCAGCCCGAACAATTGTAAGACGCAAACTCAAACTTAGCTGCCCGTCGACCATGAATCCTGGTGGAAAGGTTACTGAAATGGAAGAGGCGAAGAATGCCGGGATACCCGAAGTTTGGATAAGTGCGAGCGGTCCCCATGAACCACCTGTGAGCGAAACCATCAAGGATCAGGCTGGCAGGGCCATCTTTAATAGAAGACGTCTTGACCGCTGATCTTTGAATAACAGTTCTTGTGACTACCTGTTGCCAGAACTAAGGTAGAGCTTTGGAAGATGAACCTGGAACCCTTTACGACCTCGGAGGTTTGCGACTGCATATGTACTTTCAAGCGCCACCGAGCTCTTGATCCACATGACCCCCACCAGCATTTTCAAGGATGGGGGAGAAAGTCTCCAGTCAACGCCTATCTGATCTATTTTCAAGAAAAAGAGACCGTCCAAGGCAGCTTGGTAAAACAGGCAAAGCTGCCCATTAGTGAATGCGGTAGTCAGAGGGATTGGCTTGATCCCAGTCCTAACGAGACTCTTAGTGTCTCTTGCCCTCCGTCGCCTTATGATGGACTGTGATGCATTGATTCGAAAGCAGCAAGCGGCCTGGTAAGGGTCACGGTGACCAAATCCTCACACTCCGCCAGGTGGGAAAACAACGCCATAAGTATAAATGACCCATACTTTTAATATTCCTGGGTTTAGAAGGCGCACTTGACTCGCCGGATGTTTGTGAACATGATAAATTCTGTTCCAGCCTTCCGGGATGCGAGACTATTCGGAGATCACTCCAAAAGCTCCTATAAACAAAATGGTGTCCGAAAAGAATACCCACCCCATTCATAGTTGATTTGGTGATCGAGGAGGTAATGGGACGAAAGTCAGGTCCTCAAAACCCTGGCGTTCACTTAGCGGCTGAAGCAAACTTTGCTGAGCTGAAATATGCAGACATCGTTCTCGTTCTCGAAGAGAAAAAGGCACAAGTATTTTTTGAATGGACTGACCAAAGTCATCCTGTTCTTTGGCATGCATTCTGCACTCACAAAATGTAATGTCGTTACTCTGTGAAGCGTAGCACATCTGTTTGCCTATCTGAAGTTTGATTTTTAGCTGCACCTGTAATTCCAGAGAATCCAAGTCAGAGGAGCTAACGACCACCAAACACATTTACCATATCAATCGTGAGTACGCAAGAATACTGAGCATCTGAAGCAAATAACTAACACGAAGTGAAAGAAGGTATATCATCCTCACGATAGGTGTTTGAAAAAGGTGGATGAAAATTAAAGCCCACTAGGTGCGCCACAGTCTTCAATGGCCACACGTCCAAGAGAGAACGCTCCACTCGATGGATACGTCAGAAACCCTTTTCCAAAAGGCGTTTCTTCAGAATGGGAAGCTATTACTGGAGTAACATTCCGAAGGACGGTGTCCGAGTTACTGTCTTCAATGCATAGGCCAATTTCATTCGATCCCGCACTAACCAGATATGTTTCAAGCCATACATAGTCACAGCAAGATCGACACATCCGCGTTTTGAGGTGTCACCATCAGTGCGCAGTTCCCAGTGAACAAAACCAGGCAGCTGGGATGATTGTTTGACTTGCACATGATTTATAGTTAATGCCCATTCTGACTGAACCTCTGTTGAAGGCTCGGAGACGGATACCCTTGGTTGCCACTTCAATCCAAATCGACGAGTCACTAGATGATGAGTTGACTGGAGCGTATTTAACCGGGAAGCCTCGTTAGTACAGAATACCAAAGAATCGGTATCCGTGCCGTTTTAATTGATTTGTGCATCAGAGCATTAGATACCTTGTGTTGGTGAAACTAAAGGCCAAAAGACTCCAGTAAAGAACAACTGAGCCGTTGAGATGAACATCTCGATGAACTGTCTGGTTGGCTGCTCTGACTGCCGGTCTGCAACCGAAGCCGGAACTATGGTCATAGAACTTGCTTCAGTCTGAGGAGTATTAGCACAACTTTGCACTCTGGCGTCGTTAAGCTTCTGGTTCCGACTATCTTGTACTTGTGCTATTCCTTGCCGTGAATTCCTGTCAGTATCCTGCTAATTCATTTGCCTCTTTTGGACGACTTACAGTTGGTTCACAGAGGATATGAGGAATGACTGACATCACGCTGGATGGAAACATGATACAACCAACGAAACACCAAGAAAGTATTCTAAGGAGTTCAAAATGAATAGTGTGAACAAAGCACAACTGTGAAGGGCCAAAAATTCGGGTGGGTCAGCATCAGTCTTCGACTGGAAACTTTGAGCCTCATGGAAATCCGGAAAAGCAAGTAGTGGACGAGAATCTAAAGGCAATCAGCCCTGAGGAAAATGAGTGAGAAAATGGTAACGGAGACTGCAAATTGACATGGGTGATTACAAGAGCATAAGCGGGTCAGGTGACTGAACGTTTGTGGGAGTTGAAGCACGTTTAGTGCAGAATCCGCTGTGGCAGTAGCAACAAAGTGCTTTAAAAACGACCACATCTCAACAGTGGGAGATCAAAGAGCTGCCAATGAAACCCATGGCTTTCGTTAAATACCAGCATATGTAGAAGCACCACTCTATATACGATAGTAGTACGGATCTGTGGCCTGTGCAATAAACATTTGGTTAAGAAGAAATAGTTACTAAGGAGCGAAAAAGAAACCAATTTTTCTGGAGATAAAATTATGACTAATTCTGCATTTGAGATTTAGCTTGTTCAAACAAATTAACGAGGATGAGAGTAGTCGGGTGACTGAAGGATAGAATTAGAGCGGGAGATATGCAGAGGAACAGCGCAAGGAGAGAACAACACGTATGAATTGAGTAGGAATGAGCGTTCCACGAGCCCTAATCATGAAGGTCTATTGGATCGATGTTTAGTGCACTGGTGGCATGAAGAAGACATGCATGCTGTCTCCACTCGCCCGATGTGAAAGATCATTGATAAACTGGAATGCATTGCCCGTAAGCACGCAGATTCAGCCAGAAATATACCGTTGGTAAACAGGATGGAAAGTGTGAAAGACAAAACCTTGAGGAATTTCGGTGTATCCGAGGCCACATCGTCAAGGCGTGCCTGAATCAAGCGGTTGATCAGGAGGCTTCCGATCCTACTCATCATAAAGTCCGCAAAGTGGCATCTTAGCAGTCATTTCTTCGCGCTGTTGTCAGTCGAGGCATCTGCCCTGAGACATCAGGGCATAACAATTTAGCCTCACCAAGAGTCCAAGATAAATGATACGTGTGATACGCACGCCAGCAAGTCGTTCGTAGAGCGATGGAGTCGTTCAGGAAGCTGTTGTTTTCCAGATCACGCGAGTCGTTTTATGAAGCCTGACTCCAGAACCCTGAAGAAAGTAGGGTAATGGAGCGTGGAATTAAGAGCCAAGCTTGAGACTAGGAAAATTATGTCAGCATTGGGGAAGGGGAAAGATGAGTGAGACTAGTCACAATTGGAGCAAGTTCTAGAGCACGAGTAAGGGACAAAAAGGGAAAATAACGTCCGGACTAGGGAAGCTACAGGTGTTTGACGAAAAAGGGATGACTAAAGGGTATGCCGGAAATAAAGGAGAGTGGGAAAGTTTGAAGCTGCTGGATACTGTGGTACAAGACTGCGGGAATGGTGGGGGTTGTAGCAAAAAGTGGGACAGATGTTTCCTTCTTTCAGGGAGGATTCCATTGAAGCTGGGAATAGAACGGGGAAAAAGATAACACTAATTTTGGAAAACTCCGGAAAAATCGTTTGCCGGTAGATGAATCAATCCGTTCACCATTCTTGTGAGTGACGAACATATCTTTGGCCTTGTCGTTGACGGTGGTATAAAACTACCGGCGTTAACAGTCTGAACGGGGTGAAAAGAGGTTGATGCAGACGACTCTTTCTAACAATAGGAAGACACGCAAAACTAATTCAGTCCGGCGACAGGAAGTTGTTGATTGGGGAAAATAAAAATGGCCACCCCTGGGGTTCTCGGCGAGAGTCGTACGGTCCAGTTATCCAGTTATCCAAGCGTTGGGAACCAAAGAGTGACAGTGGGCCATCCAAATCGACAGACGAGCATCGTTAAAGATGCGGTGAGGCGGAAACAGGCCAGGGACAGCGGGAATTAAATGACAACAAGCAACAACACCGAACAGCCGATAGGAGCAGTAAGTCGACTGAATATGAAACACAGGTTAAGAGGTCTAGAGTCTGCGGCCAGTAACGTCGAGGTCAGAATAGGAAAAGAAACAATTTGGAATAAGGTCGATGACTATAAGAAGTTCCGCCTCGGGACCTGCAGCCTCTGTTTGGTGAGGAAGCTAGCCAGTCAGGGTTGTGAATAGTAAAATTATCGAAGATGCGAAATTCATCGATTGATTCATCGGATTGTAAAGTGTGTTCGCAGGAGACACGCAGTAAGGACAAAAGCAGGACAGTTTCGTTGCCTGTATGTACCATAAAAATATTGTTAAGTAGAGACATGATGTCTTTGAGTCAAAATTTTAGAAAGTCAGGTGAACAACGGTCAATCAAAGGCGAGGAGAAGACGCACGCAGGAAGGAATAACTGTAGGCACAACACCGACCCCAAAACGAAAGCGGCGGTGTAAGTTGTAAACAGAAAAATGGAAATCACCGTCGCCAGCAAGTGCTTCAGTGAGAGAGAAAGAGTGCAAATACAGCAGAAGATGATCAGAAGTGATGGAGTGACTTAACATTCAGATTACAGATATTGTGTAGTAGGACCTGAAGTTGCGAAAGTAACCGGACCTCCACAAGTAAAGTACGTGCACTTCGTCTGATAATTTATAAGGCTGGCATTCCAACCCTAGGGTTTGGAGTAGCGGACCAAAAAACGCCCCTATCCTTTGGGGGGTGACAGAAGCGTAAGCTGAATGCCACCAGGCCACTCCAAACGACTACAGTAAGTGGCAAACGGGTCTCTACACCTGTATTAGGCTTTTATATGTTCGGGAAATTCCCAGCAGAAAGCGTTCAGCAATAACGTTCACCTTATCCTTATCGTCGAAGATGAAATGATGAGGCAAACAATGAACAGTCCTCCGAACCCGGGTGTGTAAACCATTGGGGTGAAACACGGCGACTATAGGCGGAAACATTCTCACCTTTAAAGACGTTATCCAGCATTATTGACGCCAACACCAGTGTTAAAACGCCATTGTTTTACTGCTATACAAATCTGTCAACTTATTTGTAAGAAGGCTCGGTATGTAGAAGTCAGAAGCGGGAGGGACCAACGTCTAGTCCAGAAAAAACATGAGGTCTCCACATCACAACACCAGTCAGACTCTCTGAATAGTAACTGACAACACAAACGCGACAGGCTTCGAAATGCATCCGTATCTTGCAGCGTCTTTGGCTAGGCACAAGAACCTCATTCCGAAAGAAGAACCGTATCCACAGCGTAGACTTTTCAAGAGATCCTTCATTTCCTTATGCCTAATCAAAAGTTGCGCGCCTTTCAGTTTAGACCAATGCCAATATGGCACGCAAATCAAAACTCTCCCTGGTAAACGGCAGCTTGGCATGTGACACAGTCAAATCACTGCAGTTTGTAGAGCTGGATGCATTCCAGAAAAGAACTGCCTACCAGATCGTCGAATATCTGTTTGATAATCACGTCATTCGGAATTCACCAGCTCTTATTAGCGATGGAAATGAGATGACGATCATCAAGGATCTGAAGACACCTCAGATACTGCGACCACAGAGGCGGGTATCAACAGCCCAAACTGATGTCTGATGCACACGACCCCACAGACCGAATAATATACATTCTGACAACAACAGTGGTTCAATTCGGTGAAGTCCTGGCCTTCGAGGTTCGTCAACCGACCTCGTCCTTCACACTGTCATCACAGCTTTCGATATTAGTAAAGCACTCTACAAGCTCCAGTGGCATGATCCAGGCCCGTATGCCCTGAGATGCAAAGTAAAACGAAAGACGGGAGCATCCAGGTCAACCTCTGGAAAAATGCTGGTGCTTCGTGCGCCTAACTTTCCGAGCTGGAAACAATGTCGTCTGCGTATCCCAGAGCGACAAGATTGTTCCCGTAGCAGCCTGAACACCAGGGTTCAGGGGTTTTCCTGACGTCAGTCAGTCAGCCGGCTACATAGCTACACCGTACCACAGTACGGTGGTTCCACCTGTCATAATTTTGTTCATTAAGAACAAGGGAGAGACAAGTACGAATTGGAGACAATGCCCAATCAGTGTTAAATTGCTCAATTCGGCTCATAAAGCGTGGCGCAGGTGAGCTATGCAGTGAAGGCAATGACCCTGATAAAGGACGGTTAGTGGCTGTGTGAGAAAGCCATATCAGTCAGGACTACGAGCCACTGGTGTCTAGTCTGACTGACTAATTTGACTGGCAAGAGCTTTTATGTTTCACTGGCATGTCTTGGACAAATGGCCCTCCAGTCATTTCCACCCGCATATGGCTGGTTGAAGCGGGTTGTGCAAGACAAGCAGTCTCCTGGCTTACGAAGTACATCTTTTAAACAGCATAAACTACAGAGTATGACTAGGTGATCGATCGAGGGAGAACTGTTCTTCCTGAAAACTAACTGGGGTACCTTAGTATTGTCGATCCCATTTTCCAACCAGATACACGCGATTCTTCGGTGGCGACAACGGTCAAACAGTCTTTGAAGGTCTGCAAGCAGCTGCCACAAATCATATGTAAAAATGTGGTAGGCCGCACTGTGTTACCATTGACTGCCAAGCTGTCACGTTAGCATGACAAATGCCGAAGGTAGGCGAACGTCGCCCTGGCCTTGCTGATTCAATGCTTGGTTTTGCCTTTCGCCAATATACCAAGATTCACGCAGATATCCGGATGGATGACCCTGTCTACTATACGATTAGTCCATCTGCAACCGGGAGGTTTGGATTTGACCGCTTCCGGCCTTGTTTTTGCACCTTATACCTCTCGGGTGTGAAGTCCATGCCAATCATTGCAGCAGAATTATTTAGGGTCAACTAGAAGTTTGCATTTAGAAGTTTGACCCAGGAAGAACCAGAGAACCGTTCAGGAGTAACATACTTTCGATGCCTAGCTGCCATGCTACTCGCAGGAAGTATGAGGACTAAAATATCCTCAGGTTACCCAAGCCCAGACAGAAGTCGAAATGCCGGGGTTGGGTTCGAACTACGAAACTTCCAGTAGCATGTTCGCGCAGATATCGATCCAACGCTTGCTAGCACGGATTTTCTGACGCTGTTAAAGACAGACCATTGGGAAACGCAGTGTATTCGACGAACAGAGGGTTTTTAATGAGGCTGACATCGCTCGTTTTGAATGTTGTCAATTGTGGCCAACATCACGTCCATTAACTTATGGCACTTTTTAACAAGCTACGGTAGTCCCTTGTAAGTGATGGACCGTCACATTAGAGTCTTTATAAAAGCCGGGCTACCAGAAGTGCATGAACGATAATGTGATCTTATCCAGCAGCGACTGGGTGTGGTGCGAGGAGGGAATGTTTAAGTGAACTGGTGGATAAAATCGCTGTAAGAGCCTAGGGCACTCTCCGGTTGCCGAGAAAGGGAGATTTAGCTAGAAAGTCTGAAACAACCTAATGGGAGGAAACAGCGGTTTGTTCGTGCGCCACGCCTATAGTCTGGCTAGAAAGCCTGAATTACGAAATAGCAGGTAGAGTTTTCTTGGGGGACCCTGACAGGAAATAATGACTTCAAGCAATCTTCGTCATCAGCATGAACGTGAGCTTTCAGTAGCTTTTCCCAGGATCAGCTCGAGCTTGAGCTACTGCAACTGGCTCTGCTTCGAAAGCGTACTGCTGATGGAAAGCGAAGTGATAAGCGGACCTGCACGATGACATGACCAGGGTCAATTTGCGTACCACCGACGGGACGGCAATCTTCGACTGCGGCTCTCCATCGTTAACTGATAGCCACGTGGCCCAAATGAGTCCATGACTGTCTTGCGGTTGGCGGTCTCCAAGTGAACACTTGTGCTCGAGGTTCGTACTCGCCAGGAACAGAAGATCGGCACACAACGGAAGCAGTCGCTCCCCATTATCCGTACGATGAGCATAGACTCCCAATCTACCACCGTACTGTGCTTCTTCCGAGCTTAGTCGTCTAACTTGGGCATCTACTCGCCAGGATGAAAACATCCATTTCTCTTTCTGGCCGAAGCAGTCGTAACGAATCTCGATTAAACCCGTCTTTCTCAGCTTCAGAACTGCAATCTGTCGGAGCGTATGCTGATACGACATATAAACGCCGTTTCCCGTATCAACTTGCATTGAACCAGACCACCGCACAGGGAAAAGGCGACAGTTTGTTGGGATCCAGTCCAGTAAAGCGCTTTCAGTCTTGAAGCTGAATGCGATTCTCACACAGTAGATACTGCGAACCATTGCGTCAGAACCACCAGATGTCCTGAGAACGAAATGGGGGAACATTTGAGCTTGTCCCAAGTGACTTGAGGTGCACAACCGAGGTGGAGCCCTGTATGTGTGTTTCGGACTGAAAGGAAAAGCACGGTTTTAGCGAGATATGCCTATTGCCCAATTGGGGGAAGGCAGAGTAGGGACGTAGGCTTCAAGGTGTATCGGAACTTTTGGTCCACAAGGATGCGGTGAAGCTCCAATGAACAGTTTGACGACAGTACTACGGAAAATTAGGAATGGAAAAAGAAGACTAGTGGAATAGAGCGCACCTCCCGTCATCCCAGTTTTCAAAAGAGGCCTAATGATGCCGTGACATCAGCATGGTATCCGTCGTATACAAGGTGCTCTCTGGCATTATTTCGCGCAAACTGGTCGATTATCGAGGGAGACATTCGTGAGAATCAAGCTGGGTATACCCTGGCCAAGGA
Organism: Clonorchis sinensis; assembly: GCA_003604175.2. Classification (NCBI taxonomy): domain Eukaryota; kingdom Metazoa; phylum Platyhelminthes; class Trematoda; order Opisthorchiida; family Opisthorchiidae; genus Clonorchis; species Clonorchis sinensis. Next base: position 119,237,547 of record CM030369.1, read on the forward strand.
TGAATCGACCACATTTTCAAATTAATACAAGTGCTTGAACAGCACCACTCCTTCAGACGTCCAACGTTGGTCGTTTCCTTCGTCCGAAAGCTGCTTTCGATCGCCGGTCGTCAAAAAATTTGGCAATGCTTGGCGATCGAAGAAGTCCCATCAAAATGTATATCCCTTATGGGGGCTCTGTATGCGAACTTCTGTGGGCGCGTACGAGTATACGGTCAGTTTCCGCCTGAGTTCACCACGTCCAGTGGTGTAAGACAAGGCTGTCCTCTCTCACCTTTCCTCTTCAGCATTCTTGTTGACGTGCTGCTTGAAATTTTTCTACCTTCTCCTGAAACCTCGGGGGTCGAAATGGTCCTCACAGACACGATGTATACGGACAATATTGCTCTCCTTGGTTCAGATCCTTCAAGAATGCAAGCCATTTCAAATAACCTAAATAACTCTACTGCACTGTTTGACATGCGCTTCACAACTGCAAAGTGTAAAGTGCTGCTGCAAGACTGGGTGGGACCAAACCCAAAACTCATACTTGTAGATGAGTCAATCGACGTGGTAGATGAATTTGTTTACCTGGGCAGTTGTATAAGTTCCGGTGGAGTGGCTGGAGATGAGATTACTTCTCGAATCGGGAAGGTCAGAGCAGCATTTGCCGACCCGCGACACATACGGCGCCGACTTGACGTCAGTTTGTCTGTCAACGGTAGAGTATATACTACGGTAGTGCGATCCGCAATTTCATGCGTCAGAAACGTGGCCTCTACGCGCAAAGCACGTACGAAAGTTGTCAGTGTTTAAACGCCGGTGTCTCCAAAGCAGTGGTCGGGTCTCGTGAGGGCATCGTATTAGCAATGCTGATGTACGTTGGACGACTTTAGGAATGAAGGACTCTTCCACGATAGGTGAATTACTCATGCATCACATGTTATTCTGGCTAGGACATATACTCCACATGCCAGAGGACTGTCTGCCTCGCAGATGTCCTTTCACCCAACCCTGTGCCGAGCGGAAGCGACCGAGAGGTGGACAGTGCATGACCTGGAAACCAGTGAACTGAGCCAGCTTGACAACTGTCGCCTCCTGAGACTCGAACCGAGACTCAAATCACCAGTGGTTAATGACAGTGACAATGACACAATGACAATGATACAATCGCGCATTCAGTGGCGCCCATGTACCAAAGCTATCGCTTTCAGTGCGTAGCTACCCAGTTTTCGAGCTTAATGGACATGTCGTGGCTGTCTCCCATGATCCCACCTTCCAGTGACTGGAACTATACCAACTGCAACCAACGTACGCTTGGCACACTATTTATAGCCGATAAACCGAACTGAATTGAACAAAGCTGTATGCAGTGAGGTTTTATTAGGCTATTTCGGGGAGAGGGGGAGCACAACCGAACTCAGCACATAGGGTTTTCAGGCTACCTGAAGAAAGCGTGAAGACTGAGATACTGCCAGGTTTCCAAAGCCTAGACAGGAGCGGTTTAGATGCAGAGGTTTTGTTCGAAACACGGACTTTCTGGTCAGTAAGTTCGCGCCTTAACCACTCAGCTATCTCGAGCTCCAGTACACAGGGCTTAGAACATAGGTTTCTCATTGCTGACGTTACTGCGCAAAACAGGTCGCATCGGATTATATTAAGTATAGTACGACTGTGTTGGATGATTCGCCGGTGGTCACGGTCAACCATTGGACGATTAAAGTATAGTTTTAAGGCCAACCTTTACTAACTCCTCTCTCCCTGTAGGAAGGCAGCATCGCTGCTCCTATAAATAAGGACAAGCTGGTCACTCGAGGAAAGCGCCTTACTGTCTTCACACTCCCATCGCAGAGAACAGTACTTTGTTTTTAGACCGCCTCGTGTTACGGTAATTCGTAGTACGGAGGCCCGCCTCTCTTCATCTGGCCGCTCCGCTTTGGACTTCTCGGCAAGATTTCTCCTTGTAGAACGGTGTTCCAGGCGGTGTTGCTCGCGAGGTCATTGCAGCAATTAAGCCCGATCATCATGGTAAGGTGGCTTGTATTAGTCGGTACCCGTATAGATTACCTTCGGGTTACCCTGATTAGTGCACAACTGTAAACCATACAAGAACACTTATCTAAACTCTGGCCATACCTTGGTATGTGCAAGTGTCTGTTTGTTTGATTGGACGACGCAAACTCCCCATTAGGTGCACGGAATTGCCAGGATTCACACAAACAGAGGCACTACACAGCTATCAGAATAGGCTCGCTTCTACACCCGCTGTGCCCTTCCATGGGGGTAATATAATCCGTCGCTGGATAGCCGCTTGTCCGGTGAAACTGCTCAACATCCGAAGAAACTTTCTTGATCGCAAGAGAACGAGTCAGGTCATCATGGAACAGTGCACTGATCCAAATGCTAGTACATCACAACGAATTGAACAATGAACCGATTGCTTTGAATGACAGCCAGAAGGGCCAACTGTATACTTATCTGCATCTCCAAACCCTACTACTCATGGGGTGTGGGCAAGATATCTTCTTCTACATCCGAAATTTATCGGGAAATCGAATAACTAAAAGTACGAGGCACTGGGTCTAAACAGTCTTCCTCCCATCTTATTAAAGTTGAGGACCCACGCTAGTAGAGGGTTTGACGTCACTGTTGAGGAAAATCTGGAAAGTCGATCAAATCTGATCTACATGATGTTAAGAAGGATCCAGGCGATGCTACAAATATCGTCAACGCTATCACTAAACGACTTGCACGCGTTACTCTTCAATGACCGACCAATACTAGCGAACAGCGTCCTTATGGAGAACAAGCGGAATTTTAGGCTATTCGAATGGCATCGGTCATTTCTTCTCCCTAGGGCAGCAGTCCGAACTACGAAATGAGCATCATGTACCGACCGTCCTGATTCTTCTGGATATCGAGAGCGCGTTTGGTGCTGTGCTGTGGGATTTCATTGCAAACAACGCGCCCATACGTATGCACAGCCCACAACCTGCGGTGAGCTCACTTCACATTCCAGAATTTCAAACGAAGTCAGACTTTTTTTTCTTGTTCGACTTTGCGATGGTATATATCTTCAGGAGCTCAACAAAACTGAAGCGAATAATGGCGTCTAATTGCTTCTAGAAGAACCGCCCACAGACCTGGAACACGCGAACACAACAGCCGACGCCTGCAATTCTTAGCCTGGAACGCAGAACACCCTAGATCACATCATTATGGCTGACCGCCGTTTTCGACTTAGCCCAGTTCCACAGAAGCGTGAATTGACATTGTTTGACTGGGTATCTCCTAGACCAACTTTCAATGTAGATAATGACATTCTCGACATCATGAAGCAATTTGTTTGTCCAAAAAGCTGCTGCGACACCAGTGGCCGGGACGACCAAACTCCTAGCCGAGCCGTCAAGGTCTAGACAGCTCCCACCAATTTCCGTTGCCTGTCGCAAAAACTAGGAATCAGGCGGAACGTCACATGTCCAATGCCTCCGCACGTGTCTTGCTCTTGTGTCAATGCGAACCATGGTTGTCCAAGAGGTGGTTGTTGGATAACTAACATCTTCTGATCACCAAAGCCTACGAATTATTGACAGCAACGCGTCAACGAGATGGCTCAGCGGTTAGAGCGCGAATTTACTGGCCGAAAGGTCCGTGGTTCGAACCCCACCTCTGCCTCTCGACTTCCCCTGTCTAGGCTTGAGCAACCTGGAAGTATCCCAGCCCTCGTGCTTCCTTCGGGTGGTTTGGCAGCTAGGCACCGAAAGGGTGTTACGGCTGAACGATTTGTTATCTTATAACGCGTCAGCGACGATGAGGCTCGCCGTCGGGTATCCCTGATGATTAAAAAACGCCGTTCCCACAACTAGATCACGAAGAACAAATTGCGCCGGATCGACCAAGCCCCATTTACGTCGACAAGCTTTCTTGGCGCGCCGTGGTTCCATCTGGAAACGAGTGGCTAATGGTCAGAGGCAAACTTGTGGGAAAGACATGAAAGTCCGTTCAGCGGCGCTCAGTCCAGTTGGATCAACAAAAATTTCAGGATGGAGACCAAAGACTAATGAATGCATTTCACTGGAGACCATATTTGAAAAGCCCAATGGCCAGTGACGTAAGAGTCCTCGTCGTCTGTCACATTGTCTACTTCTAACAAGACCTTCCTCTCGGCACATCGATGTCATTCTTATTGTTATTGTTCTGTTACGTCATGTGAGTTAGTGCACAGACGTACTAAATCATATACTCGTGTACGAATCCCGCGAAAACCATTTCATAACCATTTAGTGGGAGTCCACTATAGCTCGGCAGTTGAGACCTGACTACTAAACAATTTGGCGCCACCTCGGCCTTCGTGCTTCCTTCGGAGTGTACAGTAGCCATAAATGGAGTTCTAAAGGCAAGCGATTTGGCCCGAAGAGACAGCCCAACTTAAGCATCTGAGACAGCCCCACGGCCCACGAATATGAACCCCACGTCTGTGGTTGAAGTTATCATGGGCATGCCGCAAATAAAGAATCACGGCGAGGCTTCACTCCGAGTGGCTGAAAAAACGCAGACAGCTTTGACGCCTTTTCCTCATTCAAAGTGACGCGAAAGGACAGAGGACCCAAACCGTGCGGTAGCCTCGTACGGGAACGCCGGATGATCCTCATTATTTATGTCATTCCTAGTAAAAGTGTCCCAGCGGTATATTCCTCCTGCGGCAAAGACTGGATTCCCAGAATACTACGACCACGTCTCACCAATCTTATTAGTTATGATCAGGATAAAACCGGTGGCCGTCGCGTCCCACAAGGTATAGTGGAGAAAAAACATAATTACCGAAAACTACTAACGTAACTACTGGTTTGCTTGCTAGTTAAGTTTTAGTCGAGTCTGCGATACAATACGCACGGCTGAAGTACCTCTCCTAGTCTAAATACAGGCGGCAAAAAGGCAACTACGACATTAGAAGTCATTATGGTACATTACCGGCAGAATCCAAGCAGGCTGAAGCGACAAGGACCTTGAAAGCTCATGTGTTTGCTGAGCTTCAGCGTAGTTTTTAAACTTAGCCATGTTGTTTAGGTTGAGCAATAAGATGCGCGGTATCGCGTTAACTGCATGTTTACTGAGAGAATTGTGTCACCTTATGAACGACGGCATGAACCAATGATCCACGAAACGCTTACCTTCCCAGATTTCTCATACGGATTCGTGCTTCTTCGGGGATTTCCTCTTCGTCACTCTGGAGCAAATAGTTAGTTAAAACAACAGCCTACCTCTTCATCAGGGTTGAAGACGGCTTTGACCTTTGAATTCAATTCAACAGCAGGCTCTGAACGCTTGGGCTATGGAACTGCAAGTTAGGTTCAGTGGACAGACCTGTTGGGGTAGGCTAATCTTTATTGGAGTGACAGATTTTGGGTTTTGAGATGCCTTTCCGTCAGAAATCTTGATACAGATTTTTGGGGGAGGTTCTGTTGGAGGTTGTTCAGTGTTTTTTCTCTTGTTTGGCTCCGGCACTTAGAGAAATACATTAACGAAGTAAAAAACCTTACCAGCTGACATCCCAGGAAAACGAACACCCGCCTCGAACTTCAGTTCAAGTCAGCCAGTGGCCATGTGTCCACAGTCGCTCAGAGCGGTATCATGTATGTTCAAATCCAAGAGGATGGGATGGAAGAGAATGTTTGAGTAACAAAACCTAAGGTGCAAGGCGTGGCCAACCAGGCCACCGATGTTGGCCGGCCAAGCTTCCGAACTGCAAGTCCAGTAGATATTGTGCAGGAGTTGCTGTCGCGCACACGGATTCACGGATTCACGGATTCACGGATTCACGGATTCACGGATTCACGGATTCACGGATTCACGGATTCACGGATTCACGGATTCACGGATTCACGGATTCACGGATTCACGGATTCACGGATTCACGGATTCACGGATTCACGGATTCACGGATTCACGGATTCACGGATTCACGGATTCACGGATTCACGGATTCACGGATTCACGGATTCACGGATTCACGGATTCACGGATTCACGGATTCACGGATTCACGGATTCACGGATTCACGGATTCACGGATTCACGGATTCACGGATTCACGGATTCACGGATTCACGGATTCACGGATTCACGGATTCACGGATTCACGGATTCACGGATTCACGGATTCACGGATTCACGGATTCACGGATTCACGGATTCACGGATTCACGGATTCACGGATTCACGGATTCACGGATTCACGGATTCACGGATTCACGGATTCACGGATTCACGGATTCACGGATTGATACACAGGAGCGAGGCTTTTGCCCAAGTTTCCCGGATCGGTTTTGTTCTTGTCGTTCAGCAGCTGTCGTTCACCTGAAAGGCACAAGTGAAAAAAGGGTGTAGCACTGCTCTTTAAGTTCTCAGCGCGGGGCAGTATGTTTGCCAGCGCGAGGACTCGCGTAAATAAGTGTCTAATAGTGTTTTGAACTGAGTTCTAGAGGGAGCGTGGACAACCGTATCAGGAAGGTTATTCCACGCAGCAACTACCCGAAATGAGAAAAAAGTTTGCCTAATGAAGGTGTGCGCTCTGAACTTAAAAATGACAAAGGAGTTCGCTGAGTCTCCTCCAAATGACATATGGACGCACTTTTCGTCATTCAGAGAAAGGTGCCAGTCCAACGACCACTGCTCTGCGGCGTCTACATCAACTTGGAGGGCACTGGCATTGGAACTCCACGATTTCAAGTCGTCCGCAAAAAGTAGACATGGACTTGAAAGAACATCTGGAAGGTCATTGACGTATATCAGAAACAGCAAAGGTCCCAAAACGGAGCCCTGAGGAACCCTAATGGAGACCGGCGCTGCAGAAGAGTAGGTCGAGCCTACTTTCACTTTGGAATGATCTGTCTGATAGGAATGTCTTGATCCAGTGTAGGATTTTCCCTTGACTCCGTGAGACTCGATTTTGTGAAGCAAAGGGACGTGTGGGACTCGATCAAATGCTTTTGAAAAGTCGAAAAATATGGCATCCGATATGAGTCCCTCGTCCTTGGCTTGGGTTAAGCTGTCCATAAATACGAGCATGTTCGTCACGCGGGAACGGTTTGGGAGAAATCCGTGTTGAGTTTGAGAAATCAAGTTGTTGGAAGTAAGGTGATCTAGAATGGCTCGCTTTAGAATGCGTTCCATCACCTTGCATGGCACGCTAGTGAGGCTTATAGGCCTGTAGCTGCCAGGCGATAGTCGGTTACCAGTTTTGTAGATTGGCGTGACAATCGCTTCCTTCCAAACAGAGGGAAGGTGGTGAGTGCTTGCAGATTATTAGAAGTACACAGGTGATGATGGCCATAAAATAATTCAGAATGTATATATGTTCTAATAACAGCCTTTACTATGGTAAATAGTGTCGTGTTGCAAAAGGTATAAAAATAAATACAATGCGGAATGTGGAGCAAGACAAAAGGGGAACTTATCGTTTGTGGGAGTCTTTTGGTGGAAGTCCGGACGGCGGCAACGTGTTGGCTCCTCAGTATAGCTGATACACGTGTTCCATAATTGTCCGTGGACTTGTGGAGAGTGGCTGACTTCCTGCTCCCTGCGCGCGCCAGTGTGTCTGTCTTGACTGTGCTCGGCTTTCCTACATGTAGGTGTGTTTGCGTCTACGTGCGCACATGACTTGTTGCTACGCTTACTAGACGGTAGAGGCGGTCAATATCAGATGAGTCACCTCTGTGTGACGTGTTTGTGAGAGTAAAGAAGGGCGATTTCGTGATCCAGTGAGCGACTGTGAGCTGAACAGTCAAGTGTGTGGATGACGGGATAGCTACAAGATGTTGCAGTGGCCGACGTTTCGTCATGCGAGTACAATAACTTTTGAACGCCATTTTGTTGTTCGCGTTTAGTGATCAAACATGTTTGGACCGCCGCCTGGATATATTTACAAACCGTGATGTAGCAAGCACGTAGAAGAATCCCAAAGGGATATGTTCTCCGAGGGCGGTCTGCTGAACGACAAAAAAAGAGAAAAAACCAACTTGACACAGAAACCACTAGTCCAAGAAGAACGCGCCACCTATACTTATACAAAATTAGACGGTGGCAATCGTATCGTGTATGAAGTCTGCGGAGTATACCCTCGCTCGTGCATATTGGTCAGGGATTTCTCAACTTTTTGGTTGCTCATAGTATCCCATGTTGCTCACGGCCTAATATCTCCTATGCTCATTTTGGTGGCAAATGAAGAACGCAGGTTTCAAGGTTGCCCACATCCTGCAGCGACATAGTTCACCCAACTGGTTTGTCTGTAACAGCTGCGTCCGCTACAGAAGTTATGTGCATTCTTCAGAGTCAGCTTCTCAGATCTAGGATAGTGGAGTGGGTGAAAATCATTCCTTTTAGTAGGAAAACTTGATACCAAACTGCTGTTGTTAAGAACGCTGCGCTAAATTTGACCTTGCCGTGATTTACTTTATAATATTTTCGCAGGCATTTCTGGTTTCATATATCCTACTGAGATCCTTTTTGCTTATTACGACACACTGCGTCCTTGTCACTAATTGGCGTAAACGCCCGTAAACTGTGATTAACCCCACCGCTAGTAATACCGTTCCTGAAAGTAACCTCATCCTCACAATGGTCTTACATAACTTGTATCAGTAAAAATATGCTCCTTTCCTAACCGAGACTAGGCTGGTTTGACGAACTGCACGGTTTATAAAAAGGTTTCGGATCGGCTTCCGAATTCAGGCAAACGTTCATCGCGGCTCAACCTTTGAACGTGAGGTGATCTCAGTCAAACCCCCATACACTGGAGACTATCAAAAGTAATTTAAGGGCCTTCTGAAAGAAATCTCTTTGCTACTCGGGTATGAGTTGCGAGCCCGAATCGGGAAAATGAATACGAGGAAAACCGGTCCCGAGAAGTTAACTCAGGCTCCCGAGAAGGGTAGTTTCTCAGGTCATCACAACACCGTGGGCTATTGGAAGATTATCTGACAAATTTATTCATTGAGATAATGGTACCTAACGCAGAAATTAAGGCCATTGCTAGTTCACCTCTAGATCTTCTCACGTTTGATCTAAACTTGGAATAAAACGCAGCTTAACCACCAGCGGAGTACCCCCGTAGAGTATCGTGTACCCCGGTTTATTGTAAAGGGTCAGTAAGAATGGCAGCTAGATGCTGCGTAAACAGTCATTCTCAAGTGGCTGCCAGCGAAATGTGGGGATGCTCGGAGCCGCTGCGCCAGTAGGGTAATTCAAGAGGGGCCCGGATGTTTGCACAAATGTGGACAGCGGAAGGACTTCAGTCACTAAGTTGTACGGGTGATGTGTTACATTAACTCTGCTGGGAATGGTCCGCAATGTGCGAATCATATTTGAAAGTTTGTACTGGACAAGTAAAAAACTATGGACAGAGGTCGCAGCGAGCTCCGTTAACGGTGATCACGAACTTATCTCTAAGGGTCTCCCAACTTCTGCCAGAGGACAGGTCTTTCTGGTAAGCAGCCTTACCGGATATGTGGCCACAGGGAGCATCTACTTGGGGCGTTTGGGAGCTTTTAATCAACTGAATTAGCACTGTGAACGATCAGTGTACGACCCAGCGTGTCGTGTGAGCAGGGCCTTAGGCCTGCCGGGTGTCAAGATTTCCTCAGGCCAAGAGAATGGATTATCAGGTTAAAAACACGTGTTATGGTGTCAGTCCGCGTGTCAGTCTACATGACTTGAACCTGCGGAAATAGGTGCAGATTTTTTTGAAATTGGATGTACCATGACTGATCAGCTCCGTCCTCTAGCATCGACTTCGAGTAAGCACCGGCTCTGAATGACTCCGGATATGAGATTTCAACAACAGCTAGGTCTGTTAGGCAAGCACTAGTTCGCCTCATCAGTTGCTATTCTACAGTTGCCCCACACGGTATTTTGGATGACGCATCTGATGCCTCTGAAGAATCGTGAGTTGTTATGACCCTGAGACTTTGCACTATTTTGAGCACTTTGAAAAAGCAGGCATCGGCAAGCCTGACGTTTGTGTTTCACCACCGAGGGGTGTTGCGATGCCAGCAGACGATATTTAGGTTGTTGATCGGCTTTCCAGGGGTAATACTAGCGACTGTTCCACCATGGACATTAGTAAGTGGCCCAACCTGCGAAAATTAGCACTGTAAACATATCTGCTGAAAGGTTGAGACGGTTCAGTTGCACCCGGAACCACCGACCAAAGTTTAGACGGAATGAAAAGCCCACTAAAATATGATCAGTGCCGAGATGGGTTTGGTGCATTCCAGTGCTCCAAGGCCACAACTGCGAGACCCATGCTGGGTGCAAAAGTTGAGGAGGAATTCCATTGGAAACGACTGGACAACACTTTGAGGTAGAATTCAAGGAACGCTCTCTGAAAACTCGGGGTGCTTTGAGCACATCTTGCCATGGGATAGATGAAGTTCCGTCAAGGTATGGGGGAGTTCACGCAGTTTTAAGGAACTGAAGTGGCGTCTGTGTGCAAAGATACACGCTTCCATAAAGGCATGCTTCATTAATTGAGAATAAAAGCTACAGGTGGTCTTCCGAGCACCCTTAACAAACTCGCGGTCAGTTGCCTCCATCCAAATCATCTCGTTGGAAGTCTGGACGGACCACTAACTTACTGGATCAAGCAATGTCAAGTTACTCAGGTATTTTGGGTTATCCAGCGGGATATCTGAAATTGGTTGGGGATGTCCGGTTGCTATTCCTGCTGATAGTGAGGAGACAGTTCTCCAATAGGGGTGCCAGGACGTGATGGCAATTTTTAATATTTGTTTGATGAGAGAAATAAACTAGATGTATTTAGAATGATACTCTTGTTCACTGGCTATACTTTAAGTAGAACAGCTGAATATTTCAAGAAAGAAATGTCGAGCCAGCGCCCTCGTGGCAACCTAAACAGCTCAATTGCCAACCTCTACCCTGATTTCATCGAAAGTGTTGGTTGGGCGGCCGCCGTAGACAACGGACCATGACACATCTTGGGAGAGGGGAGATTTGCATGCAGCCTCGTGGAAAGCCATTTGCATGAGTGCAATCTACAACTTTCGTGACGATGAACGATCCGTTTCGTTTATCGGCCGTAGCCAATAGGAGGGAAAAATCCAGTGCACATTTGGGTCCATGAGATGTTGCAATATGTGACCACAAAACATACTCAGATTTCCGTCCAGGCGTGGTGAACGCTGAGCTGTTTAGCTTCACCTGGGGTCCTTCAGAACTTTTTTAGTCGTATCACTCGCCGCTAGACATTTTTAATAAGAATGGCGCAGTTTGGCAAAGAATGTCTCCGCTTTTACCGGAATATGTAAAAATGTGGCAGAGTAGCCTAATCAAACGCACAGATCGAAGGATCCGGTGTTCTCTACCACGTGAGACTCCAGCCCAATTGAGGCGGAACTAAACAGCTTTCAAAGTCCGCAAAAGTTGGATGAGATATTCTAGTTAATAGAACACTTGTTCCACCTGAAGTAGAAAAGCGAGCGGTTCTGTCCGTTATTTCAAGTTTGTCCTATAAGGCCACATTATTCTCCGGGTTCCATACGTAATGGAATCCAACAGAGCTAGTTGCATGGTTGTCCCGTTTCGAGATTTTTGGACGGAAATAGTAATACGCTTTGTGCTCACTGAACTCGCGCCAATTGTATTCAAGGTAGCTCAGTAAAACAATAATTTTTATCGTGTGCCTGGTGCGGGCACCAGGCGCCACTGGGGAACCACTGTTCACTTCAGCAGACGTGACTGTCAGAATTTTCACACCTGTACTCTTAGAGGATTTTCGGTTCGCTGCCCGACTAATTTTATCACCAAGCCGTCAATCAGACACCAGTTAACTTATTAAGTTCTATCGCACGTTTATTTATCTTTTGGAGTACCTCAATTCTGAACCTATTCCTGATGAAAATTCTAGACTCTGGAGCAATCACCCGAAGCTGAAGAACGTTGCGTACTTCTCCTAAGCAAAGGACGTTGTTATCTCCACTCATAACCACAGCCATCGTTAGGGTATGCATGCATCCGAAATCACTCAACCCGCTTCTGTGGGATGAATTATTTTATCCAGTTGAAGGTTTGATGCAGTGGGGCCTACGGCAAACCCTATTTTGAAGCACCCCCAAAGTGCTTCAAAATGAGAACCGTTCTTAATGTGTCTCTTCGGGCTCACTCGACAAGCTGGTTTCTTGTGACGAAGTCGCCTTTCCATGATAAAGTTTGTAGGCTAGAATTAAGCTACGGGGAAAATTGCATCAAATTTACAGGTTCCTGGAGCGAGTTTAAGAGACGTGCGTACAGAGGCGCTCAGTGTAAAACGTCAGCTAAGGAGGGTGGCGAGACTGAGCGTTGCTTTGAACTTTGAAGGGAAGCTTCGTACGACGTTTCTTGACGGCAGAGAGGACACTTTTGATAGGTTTCTCTGTTGAGGTTCCCGATATGGAACTTTGAGTGCCGCGTAGGGTCGACGATCCCGAATGTCAAACGATTGGGTTGGGAGGTTGAAAGTAAAATTTTCATAAGGGTTAGCAGCTTTATACAATAGATTTCAATTTTCAATTTTCGTAGCGTCAACAAATGTGAAAGTCCGTCACTGACCGGCACAGTGCAGCGTCAACACCAGGGTTCCACGGCCGCTCAGTGCTCCTAGCTGCAAAACCTTTGCCAGCGAAATACAACTTTTTACGCCAAAATGTCGCATTTCGTTGCGTATGTGCTCAAACCGAAAACCACCCAAATCTACCTTCATATTTCCGCAGCTCACCAAATTTCATTGTTCACTGGAGCAATCATACCTCTGGTGGAAAAATTCTGGTGGAACACCTTCCTAGCATCACTGGGACCCCGGGATGCCTAGATGGGGCTCAAAAGTTTGGACTGGTATTCTGAACTCACTTGTCTGTCTGTTTTAGTGCATCAGAGACACGTCGCAGCACTCGAAAATTCAGTTCCACTGTGCGAATACTGAGCGCTGCTTCGTATTTACCGGTTTATTCCCCCATGAATACACCACAACAGAGGAAATACGGTGCTGTGAGGAGCGAACACATTGGTGCGCAATTTCCGGTGTGTTAAATGAACAGGTCGATTTGGTCCATAAATGTGGATTCATGACAGAAGGGGAAAGCAATTTACAAGCGCCCAAGGTTCAATTCAGTGGTTTATGCCTCCAGATGGCAGGAAACCATTGAGAAGTTACAGTTTTCAGAAAAAATCGTATAGAATTACAAACAACAAATGTCGCCTCACACATTTCCTCCACTCGAGCGCGGTTTTTTGTTTTAGTTAACACACCAGTTTTGCCATGAAAACTCATATGTGTCAAACGATAGTATGTGATTACCACGCATAGGTGTTATCCAAAATATTTCTTTGAATATGTCTCAGGTTGCATAGGGAACTATCTACGCGTCATTTACCATTAACAAGTGAGGGTGGAATAATCTCATTACTGCTTATTGGCACATCAATGAACGGAAAGATGAAGGTAAATAATTCGCTTTCACTAACTAAGGAGACCAATCCATTGTCGTAGAGTAGCATATTAAGGCACTTTGTCGCGCACTAGAAAGATACTGCTGGTGAGAGTCGGTTTGAAAAAAATTCTGCTGGAAGCACAAAGGGCATCTGCACTTCTGTCTCACCGGACGTTGCCAATGTAATTCTATAGCTACGTGTGTAAGTGTGAAACAGCCAAGTCATACGCTTTTGAAGTCTAACGTTTTTAAAACGAAATTTACTGCTTGTGTAATAAAGTGCGAAAGATTTTGGAAAACATGTTTCGAGGCTCTATACGCCTAACATGCAACATTTATGTGTATTCCGCTAAGGCAGTATCGAAAATGGAGCAATTTTGATCATATGACACAGTTTATTAGGTCGTTAAAAACTCTCAGAGGGTTTGCTACCGGTCTCATCTCTGGTTGCTCTCCCTTGGTAAGCGTATTCTCCTAGTTTCCTTCGGTCCTACGATCCAGTTTAACGGCAAATTAAACATAGTCAGGGGACTACGCTCATTTCAAAATTAGACTGGTTTCAAAGGAAAGCTCAGCTGAATCCCAACTGAATGTCTCATTTTCAGCAATACGATGCACAGAGTGTCATGAAAATATGCATCGATATCTCGGATATCGTATCAACTGAACGGTCCTTTTTCACCGTTCTTAGTACAAATGTCACAAATGAGAGATCCAGTTTGGATTCACTTGAACCCTACTCTGACACAAATCGATGTTGGAAATGAGTTTATTTTGACAAAGTTTTCTATTGTAGTGCTATGCCTCTCTCTCACTCTGACCCACTACGTGTAGATTGCGTGCGTGAGTGGATGCAGGAATTAATTAAAAAGTGATTTCTGCCTGCCGAAGTAGTAAAACTAATGTTAAACGAATGGAGTGGTGAGCTTCCACTAATGTGTCCGGGGGTTTTGGTGCTATGTTCACTTCCATGTGAAAAAAACTCCTGGGAACTGACTAATTTACTACCACTGGCTAGAAAATCTTTGCTAGTAAGTACCATGGGCTCGGAGTTAAGAGTATTGTCATCTAATTTGCGCTGGGCTGCAGAATACAGCTTATTCCAATATGCCAAATCAACAGTGCCAATCAAAAGTGAATGATTTAGGCGTCCGACACGTATTTTTCTACTCCTGTGTTCTAGTGTTTTGTGAACAGCAAAAACTATGTCAACTAATCGGGTTAACGAACTAGGGGAACATTTCCAATAGTTAGATGACCATGACGAAAAACAATATAAAAACAACGGCATTCTGTAGAGTATTGTATCTATGTCGATCCAGCAGATTTGGAAGAATGAATAACAGCCGATGTGGAACACGGCAAAAATGAGCCAACTGGTTGGATTGCGATGATTTCTGAGCACCTACAACAGACTTATTTGTAACACAACAATTATTTGGGGTGACAGCTTCGATTCAAGCGGCATACACCTGCACTGTAGTTAAAGCAGGTTCTAAGGCTGAGCTAGCCGACACGTGCTGAATTTTCGATCACCGGACTTAGCTGCACCAGTTTGTTTGAGCGACATTGAAATTGATTTCCTCGCCGTACACTCACATGCCAAAGAGAGCGCATTTATGTGATGGGACATACGCAAGCGCCCATTGGGTGTGCAAAGCAGTCTGCAACGAAGAGCCAGAAAACTGTGCTGCAGCTCGGATTCTGTGGAAAGGCTAAAAGTGAACGTTCAGGACTCCATTTTTGTCAGTACTCAGATAATGACTCTAACATAATCAGATTTATCATACCCTGTTTCCCCAAAAGCCACCCGATGTATCATGCGGCAACTTCTTCTCATGACCCTATTTAACTTTTTCTCAGCTTGCATCCCCAAAAGCCGTGTTTTTCTGTTCAGTCTAGTATCCATTGCAGATTCACAGCCTTCACAAAGAACGCCTTTTCAGTCTCATTAATTATAAAATAAGGAAAGCTTTAAGGCTTGAAATTCGAATGTTCGGACTTTGAAGGACTGAATTTAAATCACTTGCATCTCGCCAAATTTAATTATTACCCGTCATAAGACCAGCGGTTTTCTCTGAAAACATGGTTTGTCAGTTGACATACACTAGAACTGTTATTTGGAAGTTGTTTGCGAACACTGAGCTTCAAACAAGATGTAGTATCAGCCTTGCGAGCCTTTGGGACCGACACACCTTAATCCTTTTTTAATTGTAGGGAGTGTCCGATACATGAAGTCCGATGCTTTGCAACAAAGCACCCGGGATACGGCAGTTCTTGTGCATTCAATCATTCTTTATTAGCCGGTTGATACCACACTCTTCAGAAAAATCATTTAGGAACCAACCCCATACCGCATTCTATGCCGTCAAACGTCAGAACACAATTCATCATAGTCCAGGATATTGCATGATATTTCATCTTGTGAGTGGCTTTCACGTCCGGGGCACATGAATCCCGTAGACTGACTTGAGTGCCATTACAGGTGTGAGCTACAAAAAGCAATAAGGTGGCCCGTTGTGTACGGATGACAGTTGATTGCACACCTGGCGACAGGCTAAGCTGAGGCTGCCTGAGAGTGACCAAGTAGCGGTGAAGTCTATTGGCGACTTGTATCAGCGCGTTAGGCTCGATAACATCGATGCAATAAGCCATTCGGTTTGCAACCGGGCCTGGTTGCAACCACTCAGCAAGGGACATCCATCGATGGATTACCATACTCAAGCAACAAACAATAGCCACTGGAAAAGGTAGTCCGTAACAACCTAAACTATGGAGTCGGCAGAGCTAGAAATGTGTTCCAAATTCTAAATCTTTAAATGCACATTCCTGATGGACCTGGTGATGAAGCGTCTAAACAGCTTTGTGTCACCAACAATCTTTTCGTCCATACCTTCCCGCCTTGCCGTGCGAGAAATATTTTGGAAAATGACATTTGTCGTCGGTTATCGTAAGGAAGTAGGCGGTGTGGCAGTTGGTGCATGCACTAATTTTCATCAGGCTGTTTACAACACCAGTCCCCATAATCGCCAAAACTGTGACAGAGCGGGAGTATTTTGCTATATTCATCTATACCGTGTGGTGAAAGTTGCATTCTCTTTTAGACAGTCAACTATTCGTTACCATTTACTTATGGCATCCAGTATCAAACGCTGGAGTGAGTAGTGTCCGAAGATGTACGTGATTTTCGAGCTCTTTTATAGTGTCGCAGATTACTTGTGCTTTGGTGTTTTCCAAACTCTTCGGTGTTTCCTTAAACTTTGTAGGAGAGCCTGATGGTAAATGAACCACGATGGGTTAACTCATTTCTGTAAATAAGGGAATAGTCCAATTCCGTTGGGTCCGTAACGAGCTTCCGAACACAGTTCAGTTTGATTCGTCACTGTATAGTGACGGAAAATCAGGAAAGAACACTAAATAAGGCATCTGTTCCAGCTTGGCGCATATGGTGAGATTCATGGAGCAACTTATCCTTAAAGTATTCGTAAGCTGACTGGATGCGACCATCCGTGGTGGTCCCTTTCCCACCACAAACACGTTTTCTCTTTGTCCATTCAAGCAATACTTCATTGATACCAATTGTATCGGAAAATTTCTCATATTGTCGGGTGAAGGTACAAACAAGTAACTTGGCAGCTGAGACCTGGCTGGTGAAGTCTTTTATCGGCTGTTCATAGAGCATGGAGAATTATCATTCAAACCTAAAAGCTGTCTTTTTATAATTGATTTGGTTCACCGAAGTTCAAAGTCCGCAGATTTCCCTAGGGTTAATTTCATATATAAGAGGACTCTAGTCAGAGCCCCTGCTGAGCTGAGTTGATGGGCCATGAAAGCAACAGTTAACAGCTTTTCAGTCCTGCAACGATGGTTTGTTGTATAAATCCACATTACAACTGAATTTCAGTCGGACCAAGTGCCCCAACAAGACGCAGTTGCATTTGCCTGAATACTGCGCAATATGGGACGACTATTAGACTGTCAGATAGGTTCAGTATCAGAGATAACTAGGATTTTTAAAAGTAACGTGACTGTCACGCTCAGTAATCGCAATAACTGAGTTTTGCTTTAGATTGCATTGGTATACTTTTACGCAAACGCACAATCTAGTGACCCGGTTAGCAAACGCACAGTAAACTGGGTTTGAAACAAATACTAGCCACGACTTAGGGTTCATAAAGGTCCAGAGCTTCCAAATTCCAACGGAAAGCCATAGCAGACGAAGACAGATGAGTCATATCAAATACCGAATACGTTATAAGATTTATTGCTAGTAAGGTAATTGAGAAACGGCACGATTTTTGTGGCTGATTCTTATTTACGGAGAATGTGACTGACTGTCCACGAAAGCGGTTTATACAAAACGTGTTCAGACGTTTCTTCATCTAGATAATCCAAAACAACCATACTTGGCAAACAACCTAGAAGATGTGACAGACTTCATCCTAAGGCCACTATTGAAGGAAGAGAACATTGACCTATTTTCGTCAGCCTACCCAAGGCACGTCCCAAATTAATCAAACCAAATCTATCCTCTGGTACATTAGAGTTGGTGTACAGAAACCCAGTCAAATTGTGCTGCCCATTGATTTTAACTACTTTCAGATACCACCCCTGTGTACAATCTACAGTGCTTCAAACTCGCTCCGATTCTGTTTTCTGTTCATGTATTTGAGTAAAAGACGGTTTTATCATAGTAACATACTGTGAACCAAGGGACAAGAAACAAGGAACCTTTTCTGCGTGCTTCATCGTGGCATTCATTCGTATTATTCTGCATCTTGCTGAAATGATGCAATTTTCGTCTGCATTCTAAAGTAAAGCTTTTCCAGCCGAATGCTGACGAAAAAACACGCGAGGAAGTTGCAACATACGTAAAATCCGAGTGTTTAGTACCATGAAGGCACTGTGAAACAAGCATGGGAAACGGGGTGATCATACCAAACCATGGTAATGTTCGATGTGGAACTACAAACGGGCTTATACCGAAGAGTCTACCTAATTCCGATGCACTGCTGCTGTGAAATACCACCAGAGTAGGTACACCTTTTGAAACTGTTTTCTTGGATATTGGGCAGGCTTTAGAATGAACGTGATACGATGAACAGACGTCTTGGAGGCTGTTTGTAAAGGAACAATTTGGATAGACGCACAACAACACAAGTCAGTTAAAGGCCCGGAGTGAGATGACTTACTGGCTTTGTTTGTACTGGATGTCGCGTGAGATATACTTGGTGTGAAAGTGACTGATTGCTGGGTGCATTTCCAAACGTGAATTATCATTTCCCATTAGTGTCAAAGCGCCTATCCACCGCAATACAAGTATTGGAACGACACTCACCGGAGTGAGTCTGGGTAAAATAGGGAACTAAGAGACCGCGGATAGCCTGATTGATTGCTATTTTTGATCCACTGTGATAAAGTCTGAATTCGAACCAGTGGAGTAAAAATGTCCACGACATCCTTCCGCGAGTTAGGGCTTTGAATAAATCGATTGCTATTAATGATTTCTCGGTTGAGTTGTTGGTCGATTTCATCATAAAAAAGAAAATGACCTTTGCGTGCACTTCACAGAGAAAATGCAAACGATACTGTGCAAAAGGTGACCACATGTTTTGCTCAGTAACTAAACTGAAAATACCTAAATAAACTATGAAACTTCCCCTCTGGCATTGTGTCAAAGGATGAAGTCAGCACCCTTAAAGCCCACACGGGAAACTGTCTTGAGGAATGAACCGCGGTAGGAGCAACCATATCTCTTTACTTACGTTGCTATGCTAACTTCGCAGGTTCAAGGCCCAACTTTCTGACGAAGCCGTGTGGCAGCCAGTCTCCAGTTCCGGGCCGCATGACTAAACCACACATGTTTTCGTCGGAAAGACACAGTAGCCATTTTCGTTGATGGATAGATGCTTCACACTGAGTTACTAGCACTAGGCCGGATTGCATAGAAAGCGGATAGCTTATCGCATCGACCATAGCGTGACATTTGTGCCAAAACAAAGCTCCGAAACGATGTCTCAATGCAAGTCGAAGGGGATAGGAGCTTCTACTGTGTTCGTTGAGCTCGCTGGGTGTCATGTGCCCTAGCAACCGCTGTCCCGACACTGGCGGTCAAAAGATCACTGGGACCACGCCGAAAACAGACCATGGGTCTGGAGATACGAGCACTACCGTTTTCAAAAGCTACAACGGGGAGATGCCATGCTGTCAGCTTAAGCGAACATCGAGGTAATTCAGTGTGATAGCAAAGGCTATGTGAACTTGATGGTTTGACAGACGCTTCGGAAAGAAAACAGTAGTAAGAAGCAGTCAGCTCCATACAACTGCAGCACACAACTGCCTACAGTGTTTTGGGTATTCCGTCATGCTGTGTTATCTTGCTTAGGATTGAATCAACCTATAGGCCGAAAAAGTAGTTGAGTGTTTATAACTAAATAGAATCGTTTTGTGTGGGTTACAGTGCATCAGTTCCACCTATTTATTCAAGAAAAAAGCTTAAGTACCGGTGTTTTCACATGCTAACCGATCAATAATCTCCAATAAGATTAGGGCGGCTTACAGAGGTCCAGTTTTCAGGTTACAGTTCATACTCGCGTTGCACACCATACAACCATCCGAAAACCCAAAATATACAAAGGCTGATTTAGGCACAGGAGTTTCAAATAAGACAATCCGCAATAGAAAACGCGTGATAAAGAAGCGACGCATGATGCATAAAAATTCTATGGACTACCGAAACTGTCTGTATATAGCGAAATAACCTTCCGATTCAACGAACAACTGGACACGGAAACAGTGGATTTCTCTCACGACTTACCACTTCGAGTCCGACAAACAATAGCTTCACTTGCGAAGTGGTCTGCTTAGCCGTTAAAACCCCTAAAAGACCCGATGGAATTCGGCCAACTATGATTTCTCCTCATTCGTGTGTTCATTCTGAGTAGACGATCACTCCAAGCATATTCTGTATTAGCCACTACTATATGTTCGTAAGTAATACGTCATGATCTTGTTGGATATGTAACTCTCGCCGTTCTTCGTTGTTTCTTTATTGCGCACTGTTCACACATTGCTGCAAAGGTGACTAATTTGATCCGAGTACGCCTCGAATAGCTCTTGTTAAGCTAGCCACTTCTTCATCTGCGAAGGATTTTCGTCAATAACAATTACTGAAAGAATGGGGCAATCGTATGTGATCTGGACCAGGAAAAAATAGGTTTCATTCACAGTTGAGTACCACTGTAGAGAAAAACCTGACAGCCTTGTCTTAAAATTATTTTTGCTACATTTGGATTCTGCAGCAACTACAACTGTTTTCCGTCTTGACAAGCACTGTTCACGCACTTGTTGTTTTACAATGAGTGATTCTAGGATAAACCGGCATCGCAGCTGTCTGGCTTTGTTGCTGCTCGCGAGCACCAGCCAAAGGACAGATGTACACATATTCGGATCCCACCAGAATTCCAGCGACGTTAACCACGTGGTCACATAACAGATTGGGGCCAAACCGTCTGACATTTAGTTTGATGATGCCGATCCAGTTTTAGACTGTCCTGCAAGATGGTGGCGCCAACTTGGCTATGGCTAAGAGTAGGTGTGATGTTGCAGGCCCAATTTCAGGCCTCCGGATAAAACGGCCAACTCGACGAAGTCACTGATAATGCGAAAGTTGCTGGAGCCGTCGGGTGTTAAAGTAACGTTCTGACCACGTGTGCTATTTTACTCTAGCCGAATGACTGATATTCCACTCTACTGAGATAACAAAAAACAACAGTGCGCTTCTCTGTGGTTCTTATGTGTAAGTCTCTGGGTATTATAAAATCAGTGTGGAAGCTGCTAAAAGGTGTCACGACATTTAGAGGAGCATCTGTTCTGTAGCTATGCTACCTTGTTTAGATTAGTACAAGTTTACGAGCTTCGCCTGCAAGAGACTGTTACGATCATGAATGATACACTGGCTAGTCCGAAGAAAACGAGGTTACCAATCGTTTGTCGGGTCATTCCGAGCTGAGTTGAAACATTTCAGATTCACTTATTGCAATTACCACGTGCGATTGCCCATATTCCTTTTGGGAAATCAACTCAGAGTAACATAACTCAAGCACGTGGCGATTCTCTCTGCACTAGGTATCTATTCACAGCCGAGAATTTCGATCGCACTAGTCGTCAAAACGCACATAATTCTGTTGAAGCAGTGGGACTTATTGAAACCTGTAGGAAATAGTGGAGCTTAACATGTGAGGTACTGATTTTTGTAGATGACGAGAACACTCTTCCTGTGGAATTGGCTGTGATGCTTCTAGCAAATGCCAAAGGGAGTAGCACATCCGTTTGTTTTCAGATACTGACGGTGCCCCCCACACATCAGTCTGATGCTCGTAGCGAACACACAAGCACAATGATTTATTTATCAAAAATGGTTTAAATTAAAATGACAGGGGTAATCTGGTCTTCATTCTTTGTCATGCGTCCTCGTGAGAAAGCTTGGTTTGCTCTAGTTTCGTTGGGTTTTGTTTCAGCTCTTATTGCACTAGTGCTCGGATTATTGGCCCTGACGGGAAAGAACTGGATAATTTATCAGGTTGAACCAGCAATGGTGAGACCAGCAGGCTTATCTGATGTAAGCCGCAGGCGTGGCCTCTGGTTTGAATGTGCGCTTGAGAATACACGTAAGTTGAATGTGAGGTCGTATTGATCACGGTGTTTTTTACGAGATAGACATTAAAGAGTGGTTTCCAATATCATAGTCCATTTGGTGCTTCTACCGGCTAAATTACTGACCGACGCAGACCATCGAATCAATTCGACCAATTCATCAAACATCTATCAGGCATCTGTTAAGGATTTTTGGACGACGACTGCTGGAAACGGTTGAAGTGGTTACTAGACTGATTGCGGACCCCATTCTCTGTCAATCAAGGGACAATTAAAAGAATCGGCGTTGCCTTGGTTGCACTTACCCATATAGTTGACAGTACCCATGCTTTTATGCTAAGGATGCATTGTATTTCGGTCTAGTTTTCTGTTTTATGATTGTACATGACCAATCAGAGCCGAATTTAAACAACAGTTTCCCGCGTAAAGGTGGGAATACTTTGTAAACGCATACAATACTTTCCTGTTTAATGGCAGTTTTCCTAACAAAGCCTGTTTGCAGCTGACCAAACTAATCAATGCTGATGATTTACACTCTTGGAAACTTCACACATTCGAAGAAGAATGACTCCATCCCATTGTATTTTATGGCAAGAAACCTTGAATTCACATTCTTGCAAAACCAACAACCAAGAGGATAAGCACGACCAGTCAACGTCAAATGCAATGTTTTACCCGAGTAGCAAACCAGTTACACACAACGGCCAATGTTTGTTTGACAGGATGCTCTCATTAGTTAAAAACACCTTTCAGAACGCTAGAAAAATGTCGTGGAAAGATTATTTGTACTCAATATGAAGTGACTGTCTATTGTCATCAAGATGGTTACGACTCTTGGTAAGGAATAATTTTCACTAGTTTCTGTCCATTTGGCCAAGCAAAAATAAAGGAAGCGAACATTTCAAAGCGGGAACTTGTTGGCGGTGCGTAAATTGTCAGCTGACTCGCGCGTATGGATGCAAGAAACGAACTTAACCGGGCAAGTTCACTGTGACCGCTTAGTTCCCAACCGTACTACACAGAGTATTGTGTGATTAACCAAAGACTGAAAGGAACACATGTGTTATATTTTGGTGAAGCATTTGACTGAATCGAGTGTAATACTGTTGCTCTCCTCAGGCGTTTAGGGGCGAGCCTATGTCGTCATTTTCTCAACACGTGGTCTCTGCTGCTTGCTTAGCCCTCAGGGCTAAGCAGTTGGATGTAGCGCTCGTTTTGGCTAGAGAAAAGTGCATTCTTTCCAAAAAGCCATCGACTAACAGACGTTGAACAAGTCACTTATTGGCATATTTATCAGTGGGAGGGCGAATCCAGATCTGAACGGAAACCCAACTGTGGTATTGGCAATCACAGATGCGCAGTACCAGATGCCTCTGGATTAAGTTGAGGCAATATCCAACGTGGTTGGCGATTTTCTCCTTCTGCAACCTGATGCAACTAAAACGTGGCCTTGAAAGCAATAACTTTCTGTATTGGTGTTTGAAGCCATCGCATTTTCCTTCGCCATTGTGTTGAAATAAGGCGACTGCGGTCCACGAAAGCATTCAGTGGTTATTTAAGAGAACGGGATTGAAACCAGAAATATTGTGATGTTTGTTTTTCTGATCAAGTCTTTGATCCACGTACACTGTGATTTCTCGCCGCAATCACGTACAATCACCGACAAGGCGTCTACACCTGTAGATTTTTTAGTTTGCTAAATTTCCAATCTGTAATGAACTTTCCACTACCTTGCCTCTACAACTAAAAACACTGATTATTTCAGAATATAGGTAGCTCGAGTGCCTGCCTCGTTTTTGGTCTGCTAGCCGAGCTTGGTAGTGAGAAAGCAAACGTTTCATCACCAATCAAGCTGACATCGCCAGTCCGCTCGGGGATGTTGACAGATGTAGGATAGCTAGACAAATATCGTATACGGTGGTTTGCAGTATATATTTTTTCTTCCGCAATTTGAAGGTGCCGGTGGACTTATTCACCCATTATTTTCCCTTTAATATAGCACTTGTTGGAGAATGCAGCAGTTTGTTTAAAAGTACCTTAAAGTGTCCGCTGAACGACAATGGGAAGAGCATAATACGTGAGTTTGTAACTTATTAGTTTCCTATTAAGTGACTGAACCAACCCTAATTTTCATGATACCAATGTATCTTTGCTACGCGATTTTAGTACAGAAACATTAGATGCTTAACAGTAGTGCCAGCAATGAATAACGTTCGACGTTTTCTGCTATGTGAGGCTGTATTCGATGAAAACTTGCTTATTGTGTGACGTTTTCGTTTGTTAAGTCGTCACCATATCATCTGCACATTTTAAGCATCATATTGGTCATTTGTGCATCATGTGATTACTAGGCCTAGGATGTGTAAGTCAAGGCAGAATTAATTGGAATTTTATGAGAGTTTTGGCATCATTCTAGCTACGGTAAGCCAGTTGAAAAACCACTATGAGCATCGCGTCAATCGATCGTCAAAGGACTCTTCATTTTCACATTGCCATGAGAAGTGGACCCAACAAATAGAATTGAAAAAAAAACATGGAACTGCAATAAAGGATATGAGAATGAGTGATCATTCCTAAGAATTTGCTTGTTCTTGTGCTTATTTATGAAAGCACAGGCCACGGCCTATCCATTGCAACAGATGGCCGGTCACTCGTGACGTTTATTGCTTCGAGTGGAATTACATAACTGTTGAAGAAAAACAGGATTATGACGTAAGTCCATCATGAGGTTCATCATCAAATCACTATTTGCATTTATTGCTTCATTTTCGTCAATCACTGTTAACAGTTAGATCATTAAGAACATTTGGGTGAATTGTAGATACCAGAGAACTTGGAAAAATGTTGAAATTTTAGATGCTACCACTCATTCTTATGCTACAGTTTCTTTCCAATTTGTTCAGGCTCTAGAATGCTAGTCCCAGTTATGCAAGTGCTTATACTGGTTTCCTTGTTCACCACCATTGTTACAATGATCGTCGTCATCGTGCTGTTGTGGACTGGTTCAATCAGTTGCGGATATCGATGTGGTCAATACGTTATGGTGATTGGGGGGAGTGTGATCTGGATATGCGGTAAGACATCCGGATAGCCTTTATTGTCATTCTCAAGTAGATGATAGTCGGTTCCACTTTTTTATTTCGTACATTTTGCTTGTAACCCTATCTTGGATCTTTCTAAAATGTGGGTGAACTAAGAAAAACACCAGTGCGTACAATTTTTTTCTTATGAGAGGTCTTTCAAACAGGAAACCACCATGCTGGAGGTGTGATCCGTCAGTCATAAGTTGGCATGAAATCTGCCCAAAAAACACTTCAAGGAGGAACAAATACACCTCGTGTTGGCTTCATTCTAAGTAGCTATCATAGTTGATGAAGCACCAACCCGACTGGCTAAAAACACATGGCATCTTGATGACCAGAAAGAGGATAACCAATCAGTTTCGGGAAAGTAATTATAGGACCGCTTATGCACGAACGCCAGCGGACGTCAGATACATGTTAGGTACGCGAATTTCAGATATCGGTAGTACCAAAGATACGTACTGCGGATGAGTATCAGTAAGAGCGAAACTCGAGTTCAATGTCTTTTCTGTCTGATGTGGACGACCTGGGGTGATTGCCGCGGGATCGGATAGCGTAGTTATCGACCACCCATAAATGAATGTTTCGAACTTTCAAGCCAGTTGGGCTGCCAGTATTTGGAGCACCATCTGCAGCATATCATCTAAGTCTAGTCGGGCTTATACAACTTATAACTTCTGGCAGAAATAAGAAATTACTTGCACAGGCGTATAGCATTTCACTGAAAAGAATCCACAAATAATTTTGTTGCGTTTGTTTTTCAGCTCTTCTGTACTTTGTAACAATTATTCTCCAGTATCACACTCTGACCACCGAGAACTATCTTTTCGATCCATCCTTCTTCAGTCCGAGATCGACCTGGTTACCGGTACGTGTCCCCGTCTCATACTATTTCCTAATTTGCTTTTCAACCGCGTTTAACAGAATATTGTTACGTACTTATGTTTTAATACAACCCTACCTCATGTAGTACAAAGAGAACAAACCCAATGCCTAATTTTTTCCTCCGTTTTATAAGCTTCAGCGACTCGACCCATTGCTGAATAGTGCTAGTCTGATACATGAGTCACTTAATAAAACTGCAGATCATACGCCATCCAAATTTACTAGTGCTTGAAGTTACGTAATCGTAGGAACTATTAACTTCTAATCGACTGAGTGATCATCATTCATCACTGATGGCGACACGCCAGTAAAATATACCGGTGTCTAATTTCCATGAGAAAAAAACAAGAGAAACAAACCTGAATAGCGGAGGCGGAGCGGTAGATGCGAGCAGCGGCGTGCACTGTGGCAGTTTCATAGTTGCCTGACTGAATTGTCTACAGCTGGGATCTACATAGGAGTGATCGTTAAGTAGGAAAGTTTGGGGGTTATAAAATAACAATGAAGAAAGGTGGGGTGCATCAGCCTTCTCTAGTTTTCACTCATTTGCCATGCAATATGCATTTAATAAGACAATGTCCCTACTCGACGGTCGATGTGGCACGAAGATACTTTTACCTGTCAAGTCCATTGTTGAGATATTGCCAGAGCACCAGAACCAAAGTATTCGCTGGAAAGCCTGACCGCAGTGCGTGGGCGATCGGCTTGAGATTGGTGAAGTAGCCCAGATTTTAAGGAACAAGTTGACACAACTGTTCGAAACCCAACCTCGAGAACCAAGAGACTGTGTTTGTCAGACTATTATCCGCTGATCAAGTTGGGGAGGGGGTTGCTGGGGGTTGGTGGTTGCTGCATGGACACCCTCCATTGTGGCTCGTTGGCTGAGTGAGGTTCACGAGGCACGACAAAGTTTAGTCTTCTACAGATACAATCTGATGGTTTGTTGAAAACATGTTCAGAGAGTCCATTACCTGAAAAATACCCTTCGATCCAACACACATCCTGTAGATGCTGGCAAATTGGTTCTGTCAAAGTGAAAAGTTTCAGTACTCAACTGTAATGGGATCACTTTGGGCGTCACGAAATTCTACAATCTAGAAATCAATTGAGATAGATCAGAATGCCGCAAAAACTAACTTGGTACTGTGTAAAAAAGGGCATATAGGATTACGTATGCTAGTTTAGCATTATTCATCTTCCTGAAATTCTGCGAGTTGGGAACAACCGAAGAATATCCTGATAGCTCAATACAACTTTACCTCTTCATCCATCTCTGCAGAAAGTACGTGATGCAACAACAATGCGGATCGGCCCAGAAATGGCAATGGCCCTGGCAACCTACTATATAACATTCCTATCCAGCGCCAGCTTCCTGGCTGCTGGTACGTTGGTGGAAGCGTGATTTGCTGAAAAAGTCACAGTTTGACATACATTCTCTTTTCGATTGTTTACGATCCTGGTGTAATAAATCCCTTTCCAAGCATGGAAGTTCCGACTTCAATATGTCGTCAACAGAACACACAAATGCGAATCCGCAGTGATGGTTGATACCTCCGGTCTGAACTCTCTCTCCCAATACTCTTTGTGTATAACTTTAAACTTAACTAAGACTTCGTTCTGTGATTGAAACCACTCTGTACTGAAAAACCAGGAAGCAGTGGGCATCACAGTGCTTCTTGGCTTTTCAAGTAAGTAAGCAAACCAAGCAACTTCATAGATACCGTACAGAAACGATACGTCTGAGAATATACGCACACTTGTACAACCGCGGTGTTTCAACTTGATAATACGACAAGAAAGGCGTTTAGTTGGAACCAAAAGATCCTCTACAAGTGGATAATCAAAGTAACTACGAATATGGAGTATGGTGCAGGAAGTGTGAAACAAGACAGATAAAACTAGCAGACAAATTCGTGTATGAATCGTAGGACATAAGCTTTACGTAAACTGGGGTACTAAGCCTACCAGATGAGCCCCAAGTAGGGAGAAAGCGGTCGGCTGTCGAGCAATTTCCAGCAACCTTATGAGCAGTGTTCCGTCAGGAAAGTATACTGGGATATGTGAAATATCGTACCAACTGAAACATGAAGCGACCTTTTTGCAGCACATTTAGTTGAAGCGGACTACTATAAACGAGAGCTCCAAATGGAATTCATTTAGGTCTGCTGTTAAAACCGGATTGTGCGCAAATGAGTGTACATCGAGCAACTCAAAAGACCAGGACGTTTTACACTCCCGGAATACTACTCAGGTTCACAAACCAGAAAGACTCATCGATTGCACTTCATATCCCGACAGGCAGCTACGACGTACTATTTAATCAAGCTAAAACATACCATAGTAACCTACCACGTCACTGTACAGAGGCCCTATCCAGTCATTGTCAAGTTGCATGTGTCAACCGAACTAGTGGCAAGCAACCATCTGCAGTCCGGACAGAACTGACCAACAGTAGAAAAAACGAACATGCACAGGTAGCTTCTCCAGCATCGACACAACCTACATATCGAAGCATGAAAGTGACTAATCCAAGTAGCGCACAGATTGCTGAATGTCTCAATGCGGCCACCCAATAACAGGTGCTCCAGACGACGGTTACTTGAAGACCAAAACACTGATTAATGTCGTCTCAGTTGGACCCGCTGAGCCCAAGGAAACCAAGTGTTTCTGAGCGCTTGCAACGGCACAGATTGATTAAGTTGAGTCTAAAATCAATGTGTCAACAGATGACTGGCTACTTGAACAGTCACGGCCTGAAGACAATCGCCGACCTGTGACATTTAATCTATCAATGTAAATTGTAGGTAGTTGCAGGAATATAAGAACTCATACAGTAAGTTGCCGGACAGTTGTTACTTACAGAAGATATCTGGTTTACAGCAAGCTGAATTTGGCTGTACTTCGCAAACTGACACTGTCTGCCATCAGGAAAAATGCTTAGGAGGTAGGCAAATCACGACTTATCAAAGTGATACGAATGCTTTGGAAGGCTATAGCGATACATCTTTTCAGTATGAGTTCGGCGCAATCGACCACGTGCTTGAATTGGGATATCTAGGGACGCTACGGGACCATTCTCAGATCGAGACCACGGCTTATCAGGACCCTCTCGAAGATCACGATAACACACGCCAGTTGGATTTCAGATGCGTCACAACCGAACCAGTAGATATTGCCAGTGTACATACAAGTAGATTGTTGGGTGTTACAAACAAACTTAAAACCAAGCAGCGCATTCGAGCTATCTGTATTGGTGACAATGTCAATGCGCAACGTGCGTGCAGGTAACGGCACGACAGTTTAGACTGCTAATCAGCCCATTCCCCCTTCATCTAAAGTGGAACAGGTCACGCATCGCGTTTCGGAGATTGACCACATTCTTCCTCAACAGTATCTGTTCAAATCCAGGTCCTAACCACTCGATGCCTACCGGCCTTTTACCAGGACAAGCATACTTGGAAGTAGCTGAGCTCTTTGGTGAAGTTGTCAGCAAGAAACCACTTCAAAATGAACTCAACACAACGCACTGGCTTAGAAAGTTATGATGCAAACAAGATGAGGAATTAAGCCGATGATCGGTTCGTGAAATTGGCAATTCAAGGTGAAATCTCCCTCCTCGTTGAATAGGGCAGCCATGGGAGTCATATACTTCTCGGATGTATTGCGGGCTATCTGACGTTGGCGGACACGCCAAAAGGATTACCTATGGCACCAGATTAAGGATAAAGGCTCGAAACACAAGAATATGGCTAGTGATCTGATCCTGTCGGAACAAAGTTGAAGCAAAATAGCAGTAGTATTATAAAATGTGGTAATATTATGAATAGAAGTTGGATATAAACGGTCTTCACAGCAAACATCTTCGGAAGCGTCGCGGAATACGAATAAACAAATATATCAAATGAAGCTGTAAAAAAGTTGCCAACATCGAAAGCAAAGTAGATTAGGTATCAAAAGCTAATATGATTGCCCTAAACAGTAGAATTAAAAAGGCGGATAAAAACGATACAAAAGTATGCAAATAGTTCTCTCTGTCCCTGTCACACAGAGCTAGACTAGAAATACACCAAGTAAAGAGTAAGAAGTAAAATGATCGTTTGGATCGCGTGTCGTGCTGGAGATGACCGAGAGCCACGGCCTTGACGACATTTCAGAAGCTCATACCGGTTTGGTTCTCCCCGCAAAAACAACTGATATTCACGTTCCATCATTTCACCGTGAAAATACCAGTTGTAGTCATTAATGGGATATTCAAACCCTTGACGACATTCGCACTTGTAACTTCCGGAGACGAAATAGCGACGTGGAAGGTGGGTGCACTTAAGCCATGTGGTGGTGGGGGAGTCGAGACAAAAAGAAAACGGTAGGCTGTCAGGAAAAAATCGCAATGTGACACTCAATGAAAAAAAATTGTAGCACTCGTCTGGTTCCACATCAAAGATGATGAGCGGTCTAGATTCGTTTATAACGCTAGATTGCAAGCCTCGTGTAGCTGAGCGCCTTACGAAGTATCTGTTTGCCCTTAGACTTGTGGAGAAAGTGATGCAAAAAAGCAAAAATAACAATTTGTGTTATTCAGACGCAGCAATGAGTGATGCCTGACACGTGCGACAACCTAATTAACACAAGTGACTCTTTATTTGGCTGAGACCCTGCAGCAAGCAGTTGCAACAGTATATTGAGTCTTTAGAGGTTCTTTAGTATGCGCCACAAGATGCACTTCCACAATTTTTTGTTAGGCGAGAGTGATACGATTGTCCCTCAAGAGGAGACATCTTTGCATGATGCTAAAAGTCTTCCCGACAGGGATGAATCTCCTTAGAAAAGTGGCTTACAGTGGCCTTGTTGATAAGGAAAAATTCGGTTGTTTCGGGGTATTTTACAAATTTCCCTCAAACAGTGCTGAAATTATTAGTTTCAAACGGAGTGGTCGTTCCATTAGTCTTAAATAATACTGAACTACCCATGTGACCTCTTATTTGGGTCATTTCAAACGAACATTTTTTCGCGTTCTCACCCCGTTTATTCAAAAGAAGTTAATCCACCGAAAACACACAAGAGGCAAGAATGTTAGCGGCGTCGAAGTCCCATGCTCTCGCGAACCGTGGCAGCCGGAAAAAGCCAAAAATATCACCATCGTGTTAGTTAACCAAATGAACATAACGCACTTGGTGGAGAGAAGTTGGTTTGGTTAAAAATATGGAATTAAGTACAAGCTGTTGTGCATTGTTTAGAGCAAGAAACTTTTTTACCACCTCGATCAGCACGAACCTGACAGACTCACCGGAGTAGTGACCTCTACTGCGAGGCAACTCACTATAGCAAAGAAAATGCAGTAATGAGGAAACATCAATAAACATCACAAAACCACGGAATGCATAGCTGGTGGTTACTGGAGCCTGACATCAGGCTAAGTCGGACAATTTAGTGAAAAAAATATACAAATTGTGGTAAGTTAAAGACTCACGTAAGTTGACCGAAAGTCACAACGAGCCGAATTTTTGAAGAAATTCGGTGTGTAGAACGACTGTGGGCATTGGTTAATGTCCAGATCCATCAGTCTAACAGATATAGTTGTTACACCCCTGCAAAATAAACGAACTTTGAAGCATGAGGCAAGTTGGAGCAGATTGAAAAATTGTGTCAGAGACCATGTGAAGACACATTTACATGCAAATTCAGTGTTTAACGTTTGGAATTCGAAGAACTAATTGATATAGCAACATTTCGCAATACCCGCCTTCCTACTTATGAGGACGAATACCTTCGCTCTTGGGGGATACTCAAAGGTGCTTACTAAAAGCAAACACAGTAAAGGTTTTGGTCACAGATACACAGGCAGAATGTGCACGTGAATGTGTAGAACGCGGTGTGCATAACTTCGCGCTTCTAACTTACAGTCATCCCTTCGGCAGAGCCCTATCCTGAGCCTAATCGACAGAATACTCACAGCGCGATCTAAGAAAATAGCCATGTAAAGCCAACTACCCCAAGCTGCGATAATAAAAGTACATAAAAAATCGTTCAGCTGCAATATACTATTGGTGGCTAGCTGACATGCTACCTGAGGGGAGCAGGACGACTGAGGTACCGCCAGGTTACCCAAGCCTGGACAGGAGCAGTCGAGGGTTGGGTTCGAACAACGAACCTTTGGGTCAGTGATTTTGCGCCTTAACCCCAAAGTATTAATGGCATCAGCAGCAAAATTCCTAAATTCTGAGCACAGAATGTGTTGAAATGAGAAAAATACATGGCAGGCCTGAAAGACAGTCATTGTTGCCTATTTTGAATGTGCCGTGAGTCCCAAAGGGCGTACCACTCAACTAAATGCCTGAGGGATCATTAGATGACGATTTAACGTGCCTACTCCCATGGTCTCAAACTTCATAAACTAACTACGATGTCAAAGGATGAATGCCAGATATTCCAGACTCATTAATTTTTCGGTGAGTAGTGAAGCACTCGCTCAAAAGTGTACCAGTATCGTCAACATCATCAGATACAGCAACATCAGTGTTGACACTGATGCTTCACTGCCGTACAAACACAAAGTTTATCTAATTATACCTAAAAGCTTACAGTGAAAAGAAGAGGAAAGAGTGGGTGAAAGAGGAGACCTCGTGCTGGCCTACGTCAAACATTCTAAGGTATCCACACTTCCAAGTGCTGCTGTTTGCCGAATACTTTGCACTCTGAGACGTATACGGAAGCAAGGGACTATTATGACTGCTCTACTTAGAGCAGTCTGCGCGGACACCACACTCACATAGCAGAACAATATCGTCTGTATAGTGCAAGTCCACTACAGCCTTCCCAGGCGGCATTTTGACACCTAGGTTCATGGCCCATTAGAGAGCGCACTGCATGATGTTGATGAAAAGCAGAATACGAACAAGAATGACGGCAACCCTGGAGAACTATACTAGTCGTGGGTATCATTGTGAAACGTAATGTGGTAGTAAGTGTCGAAATAAAGGACAGGAAGAGTAATTACAAACCTCAAGGGGCATTCGCCAAATATGTGTAGAAGAGCCATCCTATTCATAGAGTCGAAGAGCGAGAAATGAGCGACTTTACCAGGTTCGATTATCTTCGTCATGAGAGCGATCAATATAACGAACTTCACGAAAAAAACCCGTAAGGTGACTTACATAAAGCGCAACGCTCGTTCCTCGCCAAGGACACCGAAGAACGGTGCTGCATATGTAATGAGCCAGTCTTTTACCATCCCGTCGCAGTCGAAATAGGGGTGCGTCCAGTATCCATCTTCGTAATGAGGCACGCGATAGTAGATTGGGAAGTTGAAGTAACGCTGGATTTGCGTCCCGTTGACGTCGCTACGAATGTGTGGCTTCGTGGTGATCCGTTCGAGACCATAGCGACTGGAAGCCCAACGATCCTGGAAATGGAGATGATTACCGATTCTTAGGTGAATTAAAAGGAAGACTACTATACCAGAAAGCACTTGACTTGCTACTTCCGTCAGTAATGAAAAAATATCTGGCGGGTAGTGAAAAGTAAAAGAAACTGCAGGGAACATATACGGGACTATGGATTGAGTGTTACTATTAAAGCATTCAAGCCACTTAATGATTGCACATTGCTTCATGGCAACTCGTTCAATAAGGGCATGTAGAGGAACATGTCCGATTAAAAAAGCAGCGTTGTTTAAATCCGGGCAGCCAGTGACGTAACATACATTACAGACCAATCCCAACCAACCTTAAACGGCTGTGCATCAATACAGCCACCAGTCGAACTAGCATTATATGCTACTCGGTAAAAGTCTTTCCAAGGACAAATTAATCGTTGATACATACACTCATTTACATAAAAACTTGGTTTTCACTGGAGATTCACCTGAAACACAGCTGAATATCTCATTTATGATGTTCTATTGAATGTACTGAACAAGGCTGCCTCATGTTTCAGTTGGTACGATATTCGAAACATCACAACACATTGCATAGACGTAACGTACTACTCAAAAGGTTGTTGAAAATTCTTCGACAGCTCACGATCGGTTTCGTCCTCTTTAGTTCTCATCAGGTAGGCGCAGTCCCCAGTTTTCATCAGCCCTGTTCTTGAGCCCCGAGAAGGGCGAAACCGGTCGAGGGTTGTCGAAGGGTTTTTAGCTCCTTTGAGAGTTACGTCCATGCAGTTTGTCGCGATATCTCGAATATCGTACCAACTGAAACATGAAGTGGCCTTTATGCAGTACATTCAACTGACGAATATCATAAACGAGAGATTCAGCTGAGTCTCCCATACAAACCCGATTGGCATGCAAATGAGTGTATTTGTCGGATTTCGCACAATTTGGGTTCACGGAGAACATGAGGTTGACGGAAATTCGGGGACTGCGCCTACCTGATGAGCCACAAGAAGGGAAAATCGGTAGTGAAACATCGAAGAGCTTTCAGTGACACTGTGAGCGATGTGTCACGTCTATATAAATCAATCTTATTAAGTTGTATGAGCATTGCCATCTTGCGGTCGGCTCCACGAGCAAACTGTCAACCGGATAGATGTGCTGTGCTGATGTGAAGAAACAGGTGTTATCGAAACCCCTTAATCACCAATATGAACTCGGAAAGCTGTCCGCACAGCGCCAAAAGCTGTTGGCTCGACTAAAAAGAGCTCTTGTGCGCTGACTGCTCCGAGTGAAGCTGAAAAATTGGATGAAAGGCAGTCTTCATCCAAGGAATTTACAAGACTCAGGTCGTAAAGACAGGGAAGAGACGCTGGTCCGCTCTATGTCGTTTTGACCACGTGTGCCTTTTATATGTAGTGTCGAAATGACGCCATCTGTATCACAATTTGTTATCTGTGTAGTCGCATGCCACCGGTGTGGATTGCAGAGGTGTTCGCCTCTCGCAACACAATGAACAGTAATTTCCCGTTTGTGGCCGCGAATCTACCCGACCTAAAGCAAGTGAAGCTCTATTTGTTTCCATCAGCTAGAAAAACAAAACATATGCCGTTTAACGCCCAAACGTCACGTAACATTTAAACTGATGGAGTGAGACCAGTTTCAAAAAATATATGCTTTTCACTTAGCACCCTCCGTGTTGATCTACCGGTAGGTCTTCATTTTTTCACCGAATGTTTGCCAGGGTCACCTTGTTGGTATTTACAGGTGGGTCAAATCCGTTCCAATGTCACCAGCTCCATGTTTTCTCTGTTAACACAGATCCATGTTGGACTGTGACACCCTCCACAGTGCTCAACTCTTTAGGCCATCCGTTTCAGCCAGTACTGTAGGGGATAGTCTTTGAGAGGTTTCACAGCATAAACAAAACTGATTAGATTAGAATAAACCTTTTGGAGGTGTGCTTCGCAATCGGTCTCCTCGTGAACTATTTTGAAATAGTGGATCTTAATTAGGAGAGTTATCCCATGCAAGGGACTAAGTACTGCGAGGCCTTTCGCCAGGAGGCATTATGTATTTATAGAGCGACAGAGTCACCAAGGATCACAGAATATATGCATTGAATTATGAATTGGGAACGAAAAGTAGCGGTTACAAACAAACTGGATAAACTAATCGACATATAAGGCATTTGAGAATGCTTAGAGCCACAACAGGAGAGATGGAAACGAAACGGATGAAGGATTATTTTGATAAGACAGTTCTAGCACCCATACCTTGAGCGTTCTGAACCATGGTTGCTCCGTGTAGTCACGAAACCGCTTGATGCTCATGTCGATGGCCTCTACAGCCTGCGTACTTCCAACTGGCTTGTAGGCGTACGGTGCGAATAGATCCCAAGTAACTTGATCATGATCGGTAAACATTTGATAGTCAAAGAAGATTCCACTGGAGACAATGTCGAAATCGGATAACACGTTCGACAGCACTTCTCCAAACAATTCGTACCGGTTGAGCGGAAAGCCAGTCTGCATGAACAGTTTGAGGTGCACCGGTTAACCAAGCGTACATTTTGTCATACCTGAGGAAAACACATCGACTGATAGAAAGACCGACCTGCTGACTATCGAAAATCCATCGAGATGTTCTGCCACTACTGAATAGTCTTAAATAGAATTCAAACTTTGGACATATGGTTTAAACACGTCATCACAGAAGATGCACAAATAGATATCAATATGCTACATACCGTTGTGTATACAGAAGTAGGGGAGATCCAGACAGACTAGGACCGGGAATATGTTGAATCACCACTGCCCCCATCACTAATATGACTAAGAACATGTTAGCACATGACACAAGACACCTGACATTCATTTTTCAATGGAGATTTAATCCTGCAGGTGAAGTAAATCTGTGCCAAAAAGCCGAGAAGCACTGTACAGCTGTTTCACCTTTATTGGGACAATCAGTAGGGCGAATTTTACGAAATCCCGGGCAATTCAAACTCGCAGCCTCCCGGTTGGTAGTTGTAGACAAAACTGTTGAGCTCCGAGCGACTGATCGGCGATGGCCAACCCGCATATGGATAAGATACAGCGGCACTCATCCTTCTGTCAAGGAATTCACATCACGCGTTTAAATGTTGATCAGCTCTTCGGGCGAAGGCTTCTCAGAAGGAACGTTCACTTTTCAGCTATTTATAGTTTGTCCGTAGTACACGGAGATTTGGGGATACTTCGGAGAGGACTGCGTCCAGCGGTAGATAAACAGCAGGTATTCGTATCTTCACTTATTAGTCGGGAGCCTGCGAGTCCGAACCATTCCAGAGACTTGTTAGACGTGCAATGCTGATGATTCTCAATAAGGATGAACCAACTGTACAGCGCTTCTCGGCACGGATTAACTTTATTTCAGGACGAAATCTCCGTTGAAAAATCCTAAATCTCCGCATAATACCAACACAAGTGGCACCCGTTTTAGCGAGGATCAATAAAACCATATGGCGGTAGAAAGGTTACATGTTTTTCAGTGCTAGAGATGAATGGGTTCATTTAAATCATAGACACAATACACAATTTAGAGGGGTTCACCAAACTCCACTAGAGTCAATCCTATGTAAAAAGCAGAAGCCATTTCTGTTGGTTTCACTGAGACCACTCTTATTTATGAAATCCTCTAGTGGAAGCCACCAGACTGCTTTTCCAGAACGTTAGGTGACAGAATGTTTTGTTGGACATTGAGACTGGGGCACTTTGGTATGGCGTAAGTTGAACTCGTGCCCTGGGGCGTTTCCTACGGTTTCTGGTCAGTTAGGGGTTGAAACACTGATTGGACACTATAAGCCACTTCATATCGCCAGTGATAGTGGGTGTATGCAAACCCTGGAAAAAGAATAAACATTCACAACATCAGTGTAGGCATTGTCTTGTTGTCCCTCCAGAAGTGCCAGGACCTTTCAGTATCTTGGATATTACGCCTTAATAGCTCACACTTCTGTCGAGGACGTATTTATCGACAATTTCGTGTCAAGTGGAAGAAACGATATAAGAAAATACGGGATAAACTGCTTTACTGACCAAGTTAATGGGTCCCGTTACTGACTGATCAGCAGTTTATCAAGGTAAAAAACTTTAAAATGAACTATAATATACCGTTCTACGTCTTTTCTACAATTCCATCACCTAATGTAACAAACCAGTTTTGAATACCCGTGATTCACTGTCACACAAAAAATCCCAAAAGCTTGAGACACGTCAAGTGACGAAAGTAGTCCAAAAACAGGAGCGACTTAAAAAAGCTTGACAGGCACAAACAACGACAGAACTGGAGTCAAGGCGACATAAGTAACAAAAATTAATAAAACCAGATTGTAACGTAGGAAGACACCTGTTTTAAACCAAATAATGCTAATTCGACTTTTCTGTCATAAGCAACACATTTCGACGTGCACAACATAAAACGGAGAAGCACATTCACACAGAATTTTCGATTCTCGACCAGCATTGCTATTTGTGATAGCCCGTGCCAGCCGAAAAAGTTTGAAATGTACTTGTTACAAAAGAATGGGACAAAAACGGTGAACGAGAAAAGGAGTAGAGGAAAAAGCCGTCGAGAAGTGGTAAGATGCAAGCAAAGGATGCTTTAATTTCGAGGAACTTTGAGAAAACAACGGTGTGTGTAAGAAAAACAGTGGCTGCCAACAGAAGACGCGGACATCACGTTGAAAACTAAATATCTACTTAAACATCCACATCTGTTCAAGTGAGTTTGGGTGAGTTATCTGTGGCTGAATTTATATCTAACGAAGGACCCAATGCAACAGTGTAACGCACCACTTCGTTACGTGAAAACGAGTCCGACGTTTGTAAGCAGACTGCCCAGCTTAGCGAGCAAAATGACTGGCGAAAGTCTTTGCGTAAAACTGTATTCTGGTCTCGCTAAATAACACCGGTTTCTACTACGACGAGGAGAGGGGAGTACTGTACCATTCAATAAGTGTAACGACAAAGGCAAACATGAAACGTTGTTTGGAAAAGTAGTTTGAAACGGCTAGCAAGACTGCTTACGATTAGACTTCCGTAAACTTCTCCGACGATGCTGTTTTGGTAGTATGCGCTGAGGAAGTGGGCAAGCCTCAGGGCAGTACGTCCAGCCATCTCAAATCTTTTCTCAGCTCCGTAGCTCACCTCACCAGGGAAAACCAGCTGGTCCGGAGTCATTGTGTGACAGTTCTTACTGGTTACCCGTTTTGCATGGGCAATCAGACGTTGAACCTTGTGACAGATAAAATAAGTAAGATGGACATTGTTTGATTTGAAT
The DNA here is from genome assembly GCA_003604175.2 of Clonorchis sinensis. Lineage (NCBI taxonomy): Eukaryota > Metazoa > Platyhelminthes > Trematoda > Opisthorchiida > Opisthorchiidae > Clonorchis > Clonorchis sinensis. The sequence continues at coordinate 119,276,323 of CM030369.1, forward strand.
AGTTGGATTATAATACGCAGAGTAGCGATCAAGTGCTCTGTCCATTTCTGGGCTAATATGCACCACTTATTTCGGGTTTTAACCAAAAACTAGTAGGATTCCGGACGCTTGGCGTGGTGCACGGGTTTAGGATGACATGCAATGTTTTCACTTTCACTTAATGCTCGCGTCAATGTGAAAATATACACCAAAAAGAAAGGCTTGTGACAGAGCGGTATTCGCATCAACGATATGGGAGACGCCATATAAATATATAAGTGCTGACCGGTATCGTCCTATACTACATCAGGATACCACTTGAACCATTACCAGCGCAACCATACACATCAACCTGACAGTAGGAGTCATAATTGGGGTGAAATACCCACTAAACTAAACTATGGACAAGGAAGCTTTCACACTAAAGATCGATGCCATTATACGATGTCCAACCAGACGAAACAGGAAAAGGTGTGCCCGAACTTGGAACTTCTTACCTCCATGAATCGATCTTCGTTGAACACAGTCCCCTCACCGACAGTATAAAATGGTGCTGGTCGTTGACGCTTTTTCCTAGAAACTCGACGCTGTTCTGCTGTAAAGTTGTCCTGGACCACGGTAGCCGGAATAATATTCTGAACACCGGAAATTTCGGTGTTTTCTGGAGATGTCAGGTTGAAATCTTCCAAGCCAAATGGTAGCAAGTGGGGCAGCGAACGATAACCCGGTACAGTACCATTGAGGGGCAAATTAATCACTTGCTTGATGTTTGAAGGTCCATAATCAGCGGATTCGACCTGCCTGGGATTAGCGATTACTTCTGGCAAACCGTCGGGTCCATATGTTGTCGGAACAAACATAGTCTGTACTTCCGGCTCAGCACCGCCAGAGACTGGAGTGAAGTATGGAGATAGAACAGAACTACTGTTTAATTTGGCAGTAGCTACGAAAATAAACTTTTAACCAGACACAGACGCCTGTGAATGAGGCTGGTAAAGTGTCCGAAGTTCTAACATGGGTTACTCGGGCATCCAAATAATATATCAAATCCCAGCCCGACATTGGTAGCTAATACATAGAAGAAAATATTTTGAGTTTTCACCGTGGAAATGGCAGTATATGGCCTTGCATGTGCCGATGGACGGAGACCTCAGTTTTTCAGCACAAGTCGACTTAAATTTGGACAAATTCCAGGCTGAAAATTTTGCATAATTTAACGAAGCATCGGCATCAGAGCTAAATCTCTTCCGACGCTCGAAGATTCGCACTGAATGCAAAAAGTGAAGGACGGCATCCGATTTCAGTTTCACCTGGGTCTCCTTAAAACTGTGAACGTCTACCTAGAAGTGTGATGGAGCAACTAAACTGGAACTAAAGTTCATATTAAGGACATTCATACTGAAGACCGCCTATCGTTGGTCAGAAGGTTTTAATGTAACTGTTACTAACTGAAGTTGACCATACCCCACAGAGCACCGTATCCATAGAGTGCCAGTATGGTCGATGAACTTAGAAGACACATGAATCCTGTCATCGAATTAGACAAAAAAAGAAAGAGGGCTTGTGAATAATGCCAAAGGTACTACAGTCATCAAATAACGACCTTTTGTATGCCCGAATCGAATTTGTTTGCTTCGTATTCAATGCTGGGTAGTCCATATTTTTTTCACAACAGTTTACAATCCGAAATTCACAAAATAAGCAAAGAAAGGTGTAGACATTACGGATTTTTTTCAAGTGTCAACATTACAAGAAAGCAACTCTGTGTCTTTCTCTGAGGATACCAGGCTAATGCGACTGAGCTGGCTTCAACTGGTCTTGTGCTCAACCAAAACCATACGTCCGCTTCATTTGAAAATGACAGGATGGAATCGGATTTTATACACAGCTAAAGTGTCATTCCTTAAGCCGTTTGGGATAGCCCGGGTACTGGCGCCCAAAAGAAACTAGTTTAAAGAAGAACCTAACTATTGACTTCACCAGCTGATATGATAAGTATGACGTGACGTCAACAGCCAATCAGCGAGCAAGTCCGTCTCACCAAAAATTTGTATGCTGGTTAATTCACTCCCTGTAGACGGGAGAGTAGATAACCTCGTTTAAACAGAGTACCTACAGGGCTGATCAAAATCACTCAACTTATACGGAAGTTCTTCCTGAGGTTACTGGGTCACCGTCAACATGATTAATTCCAAAAAATTATATACTGTTGATTTATATATCAGAAAGGTACCTAATGTCGGACGCTATTTCTGTGATCATGATCCCACTTGATTGTACTCGTTCTGATTGTTTGCAACTGGTGTGTAATCAATCAGAATCAAGTGCAGATACTCTCATCTAGTGAGTAGGCCGGTCGTACAGCAATAATGTAATTTCGTGCAATTTGGTTTCAAGTAGAACATAACGTTGACTCGAGGACTGCGCCCACCTGATGAGCCCCAAAATGGGCGAAACCAGTCGCGCGCTGTCGAAGAATTTTAAATAACCTTGTGAGTAGTGCATTACGAATAATGTAATGCTTCCATCCACAGTTTGATATTCGTTATTCTTATGGATTGATATTCGGCCCGTGATCTTCAAGTGTTCTTACGATCACTCCCAGATCGTTTTAGATGTCATATTCTTTTCCACAGAATGTCAGAAAATCTCTTCATACGATGGCAAAAACTGCCTGTTCAGTTTCCTTGATATGAAGCTAGTTATAGGAAGGATGAAAACTCCTGGACGGTTATTTCATTCCTAGGCCAAGTTCCCGAAGTATCGTCAATTTTATTCTGTCCACTTTGTTCTCAACAGCACGAGAAGTGCTTCAATGAACAGCAAGACCACCTACTCAGTTAATTTACACTCGGTATGAGTTGTGCTGTTAACACATTTGTCCAATCGGAGAGAAAACATGTGTGGATCAACGGAACTGAAGCTGATCCAGTATCCCGCTTAATTCTTCGCTGGGCCACATTGACCACTAGTGGAGAGAAGGGTGATAGCAATAAGACTGCCTGATTTTGAGCACCACTTGGTGGTGGAGTAACACGAAGGACTTGTGTGTCAAATGTACAACCTGTTGTCATGTGTACAGACTGAGTTGAACACTGTGGGTGATATGGTGTCGCCAAAGAGACAGATTGCATACGGACAAAGCCGGTGTGCAACAGTTGCGTAAGTGAACTTTTAATCGAGTGTTTCCCATATGGGACTACGTACGTGTTCAAAAATCATTTTCATTGAATACCAATTTCAACAGACACATGGGTCAGATGGAGATTTTTATGGCATCTCAGGATGCACATAGGACGGGCTGTCGAAGAATTTTCCGCAACCTTAAGAGTAGTGTACTACGTCTATACATGTATCGCGAATATATCCCGAATATCCTACAAACTGGAACATGAGGCGGCCTGGTACAACACATTCAGTTGCTTGGAAACGTCATAAACGAAAGATTCAGCTGAGTTCCAGGTGAGTCTCCCGCAAAACCAAAGTTGTTTGCAAAACAGTGCATTTCGTTAATATTCAATTTCGGCTTACGCATAAAATTCGTGACATCGGAGCTTCAGTTGAACAGAGGAGCAAACATATACAGATACAGGGGCTCCAATGCCTGTTGCGTGCACCAAGAAATTTCAAGCCGATATTTTAGCAGCCATAGAAGGTAATCGGGTAACGAAGAAATTGTGGAATATTATGATTGAAAGGTCTTAAACGAGCTAACTCACTTGGAGACAGGACGTTCAGCAAGTGACGAGCGTAGCGCTTCACTTTGCCCCAGAGAGGCGTCCCACCTGCGGTATAAACCATTGAGAATACATCAGGTACGGTGAATCTGCACATCCGATTTCTAAAATCATGGTAATGTTTCGACGAACCGACATAAAACGGGATAAATTAGGTGGTTCTCAACTGAGAGGAACTTTTCCAGAGGATACCTCCTGGGAAGCGGTGGCCGCGTACTTGAAGAGATAAGCCACTGAAATATCTATTTTTCGCTAGATCCGTGTTTTCGTTGTTACTGATGACAGGTATGTGACCAGCATGTGCGTGATGACACTAAAAGATGACAAAAAATCGGTCCGACTATGGGCCAGATGGATACCGTCTTTTATTTGTTAAATACACTTGCTCCAAGGTATGATGCCCACGACAATTGCTTTGCTGTTTTTAGAATCGCTGTAGGATAGAAGTTAATGCAATCAGTCCCCGAAGTGTTTAGCCGAACATCACGTCGATTGCAATATGTCCACCAAAAACAGACCGTAAATTGGTTTGAGCATCATCACTGTCATCTAGAAAACCTATACAGATGGTAAAGTCACCTTAGCTTTTGCATGATTTCCATCGTACCTTGAGCAAGTTTGTTCATGTACCATCTGATTTCCCAGACAACCTAGGTTTTAAAAGAAGGAAGCAGAGGAAATCTACGTTTTGCCCTTATTTGCGACAGTACACCTCTGCGAACCAGATATCTTGAGTCCGCTATAGATTAAAGCGAAGTAGTGATGCAAATTCCATGCAGAAAGTACCTTGCACCGTGCCATTTCGAGCATCCACTGCTTCACTGCTGTCAGCTGATTGTCACATCTTTATGATCCGGTTGGTTTGACCTATTTCTATTGAATGAAACCATATGAGGGCTCCTTCTGTTGGAGTTGGGTGGCAGAGATTTAAAATAACTGCTAACGGGAAAACCTATGGAGCTCTGAGTCTTCCTGATACATGTCACGTGACACCATCTTTGATGGCTGGTGAAAGTTTATGGTACCAACACGGTGGGGAGCCAAGGAAACACAATGTGAAGTTTCGGCGCCAGGATAAACTTGAGGAGCCTGCTTAAAGAGCAAGTTAAGTGCAAGTTTGATCGTGTTGAAACTCCATCTGAGGTGACGGATATCATGTGCAAGAGATCGGTCAAAGCATGCCACTTCTGTGGTCCTTACAGGGCATATGCTACTTCAACTGCCAAAGAACACTGCGGAATAATAGCGACTATCACCTAACAAGTTAGTGACAGGTTCGTACAAGCAGCGGATGCCTACGAACCACCTAGTTGCAACGTTCATCTATTGACAACCTATTCTACTTCACTGGCGCGAAAAAAATTATCTATCAGCTAAACAAGTAATACATGGGCATCTATTCTCTCCGGGACACGGAAGTCGTGTTTCAATCCACTCGTCCCAGACTGTACGTGATGACCAGAAATGACGAAAAATGATCCCGTCTTTGGAACCGGTCTACCAGTTTCCTTTGAATGGCTGATCAACAGCAATAGACAAAAGCTGCCTCTAGATAAGGTAAGTGGATTAATTACATCTCGCAAGTCTTCCCCAAGTCGCATAAGGCTTACACGTATGCTGTACGGAATAGTGGCCTTCAGGCGCAAAGTAGCTCCATAAAACCGATATAACTATAAGAATAATATAATAATATTAATCACTCAGCTTCCGGATCATAGCTAGCATGCCATCCAAGGGATGCAGGTAGGCTGATATACTACCAGGTTGCTCAAGCCTACACAGGAGCAGTCGATACGCGAGATTGGGTTCGAACCACGAACCTTCCAACCAGTGAGTTCTCGCCTTAACTGAGATATCTCGAGCTGAAAGAAAAGCGATGTAAACACTCATAGGAGCAGAGTGGAGCCACTTTAATCAGGTGCGTTTTGAATTCCACCAACAGTCGAAAGGGGAAGCATTCTACAGTTTGATGCCCTTGTCTATGTGGTGGCTCCCAACGCTCTGATTACCGATATGATCTTCATTATGACAAATAAAAGCTAAGCTGGGGCAGACAATTTCTCAGCACATCAGCGACCTTCCAGTGTGGACTGAATTTTATTCAAGACCGAATCCAACCATTGCTTTTCGTGCAAATGGAATACAAAATAAATGCGATAAATCGATCACAGTATTTACGAGCCTTCGCTCCTAAAATGAACTCTGAAATCATACTACAAAGTGTGCTTTGTACCACGTGTGACCGTTTGGTGCCAACAGGTGAATTACGCGGTCACGGTTAAAGGTATGTTTAGAAAAGATAAAACACGCTAAGTTTTCATACCTTTGGTGCCCCTTTGACCCTGTAATGTGTCTAGGTAGTCTGACTGAACACTGCTCGACACCAATCTGGATTCAGTATTTTCTTTCAATCCTGTCTCCTCCGGTATCACCTCCCGCCAGCCGACTGGGAGACAGTCGAATCCGTTCTGGTATTCCTCTTCAGTAGCTATCTCAATGTCTATCCCACGGAACGGACCGTTCTGCCCGGCAGGAAGCCGATGCCCAGGTTGGCACACACACTCATAGCCACCGCGTCGAAAACCGAAGCCAGGTAACGGTACGCACTGGAAGAGGCAGTTAGCAAAAACAGAAAAAAGTAGCAACAGACCGAGATACAAAGATACAGAAGAATGGAATAGAGAGATGCTGAGTTAAGCAAAAAAACTACAACTTTCGTGAGAAGTTGCGTAGAAATTCGGAAGAAAACACCCTCCAAAAGTGGATTGTTATTTGATAGATTCTCCATATTGACAAACCGATAGTTCCGACGGTAGAATTTGGACCAGAAATATTTCGTGTACACCGGACATTGGTTTGACTGACAATGGAATATAGGTATGACCAGCTGCCGGTTGTTCCTTCGACTCTCATTCAGGAGTACTGGATATTATGCTGCGACTGACAGTCTAAGAGGTGTTAACCGAAAGTCTACTGGTCGGTTTAACTGGGAATTAACTCAAACACCTGGGTGTTACGCACAAAAACGAAAAATGCCATGCATACTGGCTAGTAGCACAACGTAGTCACTCCCATAAAACCAGCAAAATTCAGTTCAGCGCTAAAGCTGCTTGATGAAAAATCTCACAGGCGATGAGGCTAGTCTGATCTTTAGACAATACAGATGACTTTTGGAACACACTAGCACAGGTAAGGAGTGTAAAGATTGTAGATCAGATGGATGCTGACTGGTCGGCTGATTGCCGAGCTTAACAGTTTGCTTGCGAACATTTCGTTGCCAATCGTGGGAATATCACCAGTGCGCGGTCGTCCCATGGTTGGTGAACACCTGCAAGCAAACTGCCAAACTCGGTGAATGGATCAACAGCTACCTGACCTAGCAATTAACGCACCCGATTTATTGACAGTGTGAAGATCACCATGAGCTGACTCTGTGTGCAAGAATATATACAGTGGTTTCAAAACAGATTATGTGAAAACCAAGTCGTGTTTTCATCTGTGTAGAGTTCCACCCTGGAGAGATCTTCAGATGGAAATTTCACTCGTGAGTAGTTGGGAGAAATACCCAAAACCTTTTGTTAGAAAGCACGATGCGAGAAGTGGGTCTTGGTCTAGCCATCTACTAACTTGGAACAATCCCATTGCTGATATATAGCCGGACTGCTCATTTCTCTAGTTGCCATCTAGCTTCAGAGAGTCTCTGCTAATTTATTATCAACGAGCTTCGGGATTTTACTGATCAAATTCCCAAAAGCCCGGTCCCACGAGGAAATCAGTCTGTGACCGAAGTCACCCTTCGACCCGAACTGACCCTTCGTGAGGAATAATATTACGATGGATCTTAGTGGGGTGACATTTTTGGATCTGTTTTCGCTTACTTATTTGAAACGTTGGAAGAGTCTCTCAGAATGACCCCAGTTAAAGTGAACGGTCCCTATGAAAACACCGGAGAAGTCCTATCTGTAACTGGTGGTAAATTAGATCGGTTAGGTGGAGCCGACGACGCTGACCACAGCGTTTCAAAGTGACGACAAGCCGCGATCGTCTCGTATAAAATGCAATTTGAAACAGTAGGACTTCAGAGTAGCGTACAGCAAGCAACAGAGATGAAATCTTTTTTCTGAACGAATATCCCCATGTTTTTCTTCACTGGCCATCTATCGAGAGGGATCATTTTTCAGGAGCGATCACTTTAGTCTAGCCTCTGATATGGTCGCTCCAAAGCGCGATGAATGCATGTCAAACGACAGCAAGACAAAGTTACTTACTAGCGTGGTGGGTTTGCACCTGGCAATGTTGGCCAAAAAGTGATTCGGATTGCCAAGACCCGGTGGGCATGGATTGAAGTCAATGCGGTAGAAGTCTATGCTTTGTACTATAATTCCGACCATGCTGTAATTGGAAACCGATAGGGACGAAAACGCTGGTGAGGAGCCTGGACTTTTCCCACGGGCTGGATGGTAAATCATGACAGATTGAACCCGACCATTACGCCAGTATAAGAGCATTGTAAACAAAGTGACGCACTATCCACTTAATATTGTGTACCAAAATAGTGATAGGAAGTTATTGTGAAGACGGTACAGGGCACTTCAGTTTTGTAGGGGTTTGTTGGCTTCACAACACATTAAGTGTATTAGGAGGCTAAAAACCAAAATAAATTGCGTAAAATTAGCTCTTTTGGCTGAGTCCGACGTCCTCAACACAACCGAAGAGAACTGGATAAAAGGTATTTTACGAGAAAAGCACACAGATATAGGTAGACTAAGCAAGCGGAGCAACGGACAAACTCACCCTGGGTTTTCCACTACTGTCACTGGACAGCTTTTGACAGGACTTGTGCTACGCATGTCTGACAAGGAAAATAACAACGGGAACTCTCAGGATGCACGTGTTGTTAACGCTGCTGATCATGATCGGGCTTCAAGCCTCGCTTTGCCAGTTCTCCCCAAGGAAACTAGCTCATACTCTGCTTATTCTGAGACATATTTTTGCAACTGCGCTGCACGCAGAGCAACACCCATTTGCTACAAAACTATAACGATCGACGCTGTATGGAATGAGGGCAAAACGACACTTCAAGCAATATATGGGGACAAATCAGGATGACTTTGACGATTATTGAAAGTAACGTAATGAAAGTAAGAGACATTCAGCAATACCTACCGTGGTCCACGTAAACGCGTTATATTGGAATAGCGAGGCATATAATCACTTAGAGCTGCGACCGAACTGACGATCCAGCGATTGCTAGCTCCACAATCATAGTAAGGTCGAGTAAAACGAACCGGAAGGAACGTTTCTTTGACACCGGGGGCGTTTGGTCCGTAAAATTTGAGCGTCTCTAACTCTTTGATAGGTTCACCAGTTATATCGGCCAGCTGTATTTTCGTGGTGTACTGATTTTTGCTCGGAGCTGTACCTCGATCATCCGGAATGAAGTTGATACCCATTTCACGATCACGTATGTATGGGTTGTTTTTGTACCATGGAGCGGTGTAGTTGCTATTCGGTCCGGCACCCAAATCAGTAATCTATGTAAGTTAACAAAAATAGGAGACACAAGTTTTCTCAAAACGCGGGTTTACATAAAAGCAGCTGCTCCCAATCATGCTCACTCCCGAAAAGATTTACAACAGTTTCCTACGAGAAACACAGGGCTGATTGATATCGTTGTGTTTGTGAGGAGGAGCTGTTGCTAATATCTACAGTAAACAGCGAAAGGAGAAAAAGAGAAACGGCATAAACTGTCAATGGAATAAAGGAGAGTTTTTCTAGGACGCAACATTCGTAATGGAACACATCTGATTTTCGGTTTCATAACTTCCTCTTGATGAGATCAATAAAAGAACTACACGGCAGGAATGCAATTTGTCACCATATGGCGAAGTAAACTTGCAAAAAAGTCAGCTTGTAGAACAACCAGGTATAAAGATGTATGACGGCGCTCGTACCAGATTCCTGTGTGGCGATCCCACTCGAACTTCCCGATGTTGCTGCATATTCTTTTCCAAGTACCCGAGGAAAAATGAAAGTGACATAAACCTTTCCATACGGCACCCAATGTCACCATCCTCACTGATGGTGCACAGACAATTATTACACAGATGCAATTTTCATGGTTTCTAGGCCTATTACTCGTTGAGATATTACTTAGTCTTTGTCTACGGGAATGAAGTGATTCGAACTGATCCCAGCTCAAATAGAAACAGTCAATAAGGAGAACCAGGAGCATAACGAAACCTCCAAAACCAGAGTCCTCTGAAACCTGGCATTTCTGACTCCATCAGTCACTAATGTGTTGAGATTGGTTCCTCCAATACTGACACTGAATGGTCTCTCTTATACAGACAAGCAAAAGATCGATCTTATCGGCCACGGACATTACCAGTCAATTCAACACCAGTTTCAAGCCAAGTTGGGACAAACTCCATGCATAGGGAGGATGGATTCTCAAACATCCGGTATGAGAATTACAAATGAAAAATAGACTCAAACGAATTTGGTGCAAAAGAACGAAAATTCAACGCACACAGTTCACGGGGGTGGTTCTCAAATGTTAATTATATTAAGCTCACGGTCCACCAATAAACAAGAAGCGACCAACGTTGATTTTGCATTTCGCAAATATGATCAAATAGATAACATTCTGGACGTGTGCACGATATCAAAATGGCGTTGGAAGAAATAATCGTATAACAGGTGAGTAACGTCAGATAAAATGCCCGCAAAAAACCTCGCACATGCGTCAAAATGGTTGAAAACGAAAAAACAACCAGGACAACCACGGCAAGCCCGCAAATATGGATATGATTTTAAGGGATCCAACGAGTCCGGAAAAAAGGCGGAAGTATGAAGACATGGCGGGGGAAGGGATGAGTGATCCAAGCGGTAGGGAACTCTAAGGTAGGATTAGGCAAGAGAAGTGTCTGAACCGCACAGTGAACATAAAGCAGTCTAACCTTAAGAAACAAGTTCTGCGTCTGATATGGCATAGTTCGTAACTCAAATCATAAAAGTCCTCTACGGATGAAAGGGTTGATAACAAAGAAAACTGAAAACTGTGGTGTATGATGTCGTAACTATTACTCCTCGTAATTTTGAGAGGTTGAACGATCGAATTACGTATAGTGATTTAACAGAATGGTGAGCAAGCCCTTTCTGGAGATAAGTTAAATGACCATTACCAGAAGTTAAATTCGTAGGGTTGAATGTTGAACAGCCAAGCATAACGCCATTGGCGCATAAACAATCGACGACAGACCTGGATGATTGAAGGTGGGACAATCGTGCCTTGAAAGAAGCCCAGGTTTACTAGGAGGGCAGCAAAGTTATGGTTGCAAATAGCAAACTGTGTTCGCTTGGTGAAACAACAACGGCAAACGCCTACTAAGCCCCTATTGATGTCAGAGTCAGAAAGAAAAGAAGAGTGTAGGGTTCCAGGCGTATCGGTGTCGTCAGAAACTACCAGACTCTCATTCCTTTGGACCTACATTTGAGACTACGTCGCACAAAGAAAGCTACGGCTGGCAAACGAATCTCAACCTATCAGATAAGTTGGTCTGCGTGGCCAGTTTTTCACACTCATTCTTATGGAAACAACCTAATAACCGACATACTTCGATCGTATTATTGGAGGGTATGCGCAAAAAATTCATCTCATCATTCCAATTATCCAGACGCCTTGCAATCGGCCCGAACAGTGGGAGCGTGTGATTGATCACTTTCAGCCCGTACCAGTTTGCATAGGTCGTATTCGTGTCCATTAGAACGGCACTAGCGTTCATCACGTTCGGACCAGCAGAGACGTCTGCTGCAGCAGAAAAGTAATAGTACATCAAGGACGGCAGGAATGGTGGATCAACGACTGGTCCATCAAGGCGTTGATAGATGTAACTGTAGAAGAAAGCTCGATTCAAAGCCAGGTTGTGGAGGTGGAGCAACTTGGAACGATTGGTAAACCATTGTTGCAGCAGAATATGGTTATAACGAGGAAGTTGACTCAAAGCAGTCGGTGGGAGGCGTAAATCACTTTCGGACATGGTGGCACAATTCTCTGGGTTCGCTTGGTCCATCTTACGAGAGATAACGTCAAAATTGTCTGGCGGAAACCAGCGAAACGGATTTGAGCCTTCTTGCGGGAGAACAAAAGGGAGGATCACACCACTGCAGCAGACAATAAGTGCGACCTTCAGCCAATTAATATCCATTGAGTAGGACTTTTGACCTAAGTAATGAAAGAGACAAGTACTTTACCGAAAGCAGTCATTTGCGGTTTTTTTCATAAGGCAAGTCCTCATGGCTCACACAAGTGCTTGAAATGTGTAGTATTAATGAATAATGATGATGACTGGTCAGTTGTAATACCTTTCTGGTGAATAGCTAACATGCCAACCGGAGGAAGCACAACGGCCGAGATATTGCCAGGTTGCACAAGCCTAAACAGGAGCAGTCGAAGTGCCGGAGTCGGGTTCGAACCAAGAAGTCGCACCAACAGCACCCAGACGTTTAGGAGATTATGAAAGATCTGGATGCTGTCAGTGTGACTCGCCTTCCAGAGTAGGGACCAAATGACCCCCACTGCACATGATTCGAGAAGCTGCAAGGTATGGTTGCCAATCGATTTCAATGGCATTCTTGCTGTAAGCGTACATCTAGATTGACTGAATGATAGTTTGAGTGTGTAGTAAATGTTGTACAGTAACACTAAGTTCCTTCCTTCTGGTGGTTTGGCAGTTAGGCACCGAAAGGTGCTACAACTGAACGGACTTGGAAGTTGTATTAGTTCTGACTGTAGTGTGTCAGCTGAGATCAATGCACGAATCTGTAAGGCTCGGGTCGCGTTTGCTAATTTGAGACACCTATGGCGTCAAAGCGGTATATCCCTGAACCTCAAGGGACGTATCAGGCTACAGTGCAGGCAGTTTTGTTGTATGGCTGTGAGACTGCGGAACTGAGATGTCTTCAGGTGTTCGACAGTGGTTGTTTCAAAGCCATAGCTCGTGTAGGTTGGTTTCTGTCAATGGATAGAAACTGACAACACGAACGCCATTGACATCGGTGAGCGACTATATCTTGCAGCGTCTCCAACCAGGCGCAGCGGGAATCACGCGGTCCCCATCCTGGTAGGCGAGTAGCATCGACAGCAACCAAACGTTTCGCAATCCTTTTTCATAACCTTCTGTCAGGTCAAGGGCTGAATACCTCTCTGCTCCCGCGACTCTGAATTGGGGGGGGGCGAGATAGCTCAGCGGTTAGAGCGCGAGCGTACTGACCGGAAGGTCCGTGGTTTGAACCCTGCCTCTGCCTCTCGACTTCCCCTGTCTAGGCTTGGGCAACCTGGCAGTATCCGCTCTCGTGCTTCCTTTGGGCGGTATGGAATCTCAAAGGCTCGAATCACGTTTGCTAATTTGCGTCACTTGTGGCGTCAAAAAGGCATCTCACTAGATCTTAAGGGACGTGTGTACCAGGCTACAGTAAGGGCTGTGTTGTTGTATGGGTGCGAGACATGGCCTCTGTGGACAGATGATGTGAGGCGTCTCCAGGTTTTCGACCACCGATGCCTCAGGAGCGTGGCTAGTTTTGGATGGCGTCAGCGTGTTAGTAACGAGGTGATTAGGAAACGGGCATTTGGCTGTGCTGCAGGTACTTGGGGAAATCATCCAGCACCACCGACTACGACGGCTCGGTCATGTGCTACGCATGCCGAAACACCGTCTACCGAGACGAGTGTTGTTCTCCGTGCCTCCTTCAGAATGGCGCAAACCGCGAGATGGACAGCGCATGACTTGGAAGAAAGGCGTGAAGGAGATCACGAAGAGCTTGGGTGTTATTGGTGTTGTACGCCTTCCAGGATGGGGTCCCCGTGACTCCGCCTGTGCTTGGCTGGAGACGCTGCAAGAAATGGCGGCTAATCGATGTCAGTGGCGTTCATGCTGTCAGTTTCTTTCCAGACTGTCTGATTGAGCTGTTGGAGGTGTAGCACACTCAGAATGCTTGTCATAGGCCAGCATTAGGTCCCCTCCCTCATCCACTCTTTTTCTCTTCTTTTCGCTCTAGGGCTTTTAATATATAATTATATATATATATATGAAATTAGACGAGCTTTATGGTTGTACGGCAGTGAAGCATCAGTGTCAACACCGATGTTGCTGTCTTTGATGATGATTGATGATGGTATGGCAGTTAGGCACCGAAAGGGTGCTACAGGTGAACGATTTTTTCTATCCGGATTGCCTGAATGAGTGTCTGGAGGTGTAGGCATCTCGGAATGACTGTAGTAAGGTAGCACTAAGTCCAACTTTATTCTTTTCTTCACAGTAACGCTTTGGATAGAAACATGGTTGCATGGCGGCGAAGCATCAGTGTTGAACACTGATGTCATACCGTCCGTGATGATGATGAGAAAGATTTTATTGAGGGCTGGTACACGGACTTGATCCAGGACAGAGGTAAGAGGCTAAAGTATGAGGGGAAATAGTCCGGGAGAGAGCCGGTCCAAGCGGTGGACTGCCGACTCGCCAAACCTGTTCAATAAATGGGTATAATCGACGAAAAGAAAATCCAGACGGGCCCGAAATGTAAGTTTCCACCGGAACGGTGAGTTCGTGGTGTTGTGGGTGAGGAAAAAAACGCTGTAGAAGGAGCCGTCCTGGAAAACACAGAAGGTATACGTGGAGTACCTACGAGGATGTAGCAACTTAAGGTGGGTTAAACTGAAAGTGTGGTTCTGAGTAGGACAGATAGCGAACGACCTTCGTTACCGTTCGCTGAACATTTTGTAAAATGGCTTATTCAAGCTTAAGCCATGGAGTTCACAGTCGATCGAATTGGTGCAAAAGGGGTAGGGTACAGTTGAAGCTGGCTGGATGGGAAACAGCCGCGGATGAGACGGGTTGCTGGCATGGAATTTGAAGCGGCCAACTGGGGTCAAGGGTCAACAGCGAGCAGTTTCACGTCACATGTTCTTTATTCCACTTCTGCACTTTAGTCCTCATTCAAATTTGGTGTCATTTCGTCGTGATGAAATCCAAAGCACACGTGCACGCTGCCCATTCTTACTCAAACGTGCTCATACCCACGGGTTCCTTCAAAATAATCGACCTACGTCGAAGGCTGTTCGCTTTACCCAAGTGGGCACGGAAATATAACTGATCCCCAAATTGGCCCGACGGTGGATTGTTTTGCTGCTGAACCACTCTCCGATCAACCAGCCCTTGTCTAGACCTTACAGCCGCGATTGCCTCAGCCGGTTCGGACATAACTGTCACATATGTATTCTGTGCTACGTATACTTAGCTGGGTTTTAACTCTACCCGGTCGGTTACAGTTGGAGTGTAAGTTGTTAAGGACGGAGTTTCAAAAAGTTATACATGCAGTCCTGTCGTTGTCGATTGTGTGGGACTTCCGACGCGCACAGTGGCAGCAGCGGCTCCCTTCAGGGTGACTGAAGAACACCGAACCCAAAAACCCACTACACACAGCAGCACTAAGTATTCGGGTGGCAGCCAATAGGGCAGAACGTTGACAAAGATTATGAAGAGAGAAGGACCAAGAACAGACTTTCCAGCAACATTGCTAATGGAAGGCACAGCACTTTCTGGCCTCCTGTTTCAAGCGCTAGAGGCGACGATACAGTTCTTAGATCCGTAGTCTCACTAGGGCTTACGGCAGTATCGCACAAGAGGCAACAGCCTGGGCGGTAAGCGGCATTCAGTTTTGGGACCACGTGCCGCGTACTCTGCATTGGACCCAGCCGGGTCTTGGCTGCTGATTGGTCAGTCAGTCAATCAATCAGCCAGCCAGCCAGTCACTGTCAGTCAGACAGGTACCCTGCGGTGGGTCCGTCCAGCTATACATAAGTCTGCCTGTCTGTCCGTCATCAGGTTAGGCGGACGGATGTAGAGAGCACAAGCCATGGTTCCATGGGGCTCCATCACTTTCCACTCAACCACTTGAAGCTGCTCTACTCCGAAGGTGGTTTTTCGCCTTGTAAATTATTCTGAAGCTACTCTTTGTTGTAAGGGCTCAAAGTCCCTTCTGTATCAGGACGTCTCGACCATTCTTCCCAGGTGCCTAATTCTTGGCTCTTTTGTGCAGTGTCCGCCGTTAACTGCCTTGGTGTCCGTGTGTCGTCGAGTCGCTGTCGTAGGCGAAGCAGTGAAGGGCTTTACATTCGGTACTTGTGCTTTTCTGATCATACTAAAGATTTTGGAATTAGGTTATGTCCTACATAAGCCAGTTATGGGTGATGTATACACAGAACAATCCCTACATACAAATCGGCGCTCGTCCATGAAACTTTGCACGGAAGCTGCAGATATGGATCTTATCAGGTATGCTGGTTTCCTTTTCAGAATCTTAAACATCCATCAGGCTATTTTTATGAAAACCTTTGATGGATGATCTTATAAAGCTTGCCGGACACGTCCTCCAAATCCTGGGCATATACTATGTCCTTCCACAATTTGGCGTGGTCAGTGAGGCGCACAAAGCACTTAAGCTTAGGATACGGGCTTTTCGAATCAGGGGAGAAACAGGTTGGCTGTAAGCTTTCGCAATCACCCGACCCAATCAACGCTCTCTTGTGGCGGCACTGGGTCGCTCTTCATCTATCAATCCGTGAATCCGTGAATCTACACGGAAGTCACCAAGGGTGTATGGTTCCCCAATAGAGACATAAGGTCCGTATGGCATATACTCATCGCTGTTGTTTTCTCCAGATAGAGCGTGGCAATAGTATGCCGAAAGTATGTTATGCCTGACCACTTTGAGTTTTTAAATCTTCCAGATGATGTGCCTTCGTCAATTGTGAAAATAAATTCCTCATCAATCTTCACCCAAACCAACGTCTTCAACCCATCCCCATACGTCAGTCTCAACTGGTCTACCATTAGCAGATGAGATGATAGCGCTACCTTACCGCCATTGACTGCTCCATGGTACCCACTATCGCGGCCACCAAGCACTATCACAGCCTACCATGAAGATGGCTTTCTGACCAAAGTGGCAGTAAATCGGTCACAGAACGGGACTGCGAATGCTCACTCACATCTAGAAACCCCTACGAGTAAAAAGGTTCTGCAAGATCCCAAGGATAGGACCCTGGTGAGGCGATGGACAACAGAGCAGGAACCACTTAAGCAGCCTGCGCCCGTCTGCGTTAACGTCACCCGAACTCACTGGTTGTTCACTCCCTTATCCCTGTGATGCAATACGAGCAGGCACTCTGACCACTCATTACTCCCTTCGTAGTTCCATTGTGAACAAAGAGTAATCAATTATGTATGGTTGAACCTGTGCACTCGTGCAGGAAACGGAAATAGGTTGTCAAAAATTCGATGGGGGTGATGGAAAGCCATGGGCGTTGGCTATTCTCAGGTGAGAAATTGAACCGGCACTTCGAGGCTTTACCGAGTAGATATTTTAAGTTATTCAGTGGAAACCTAAGACGATGTGTTTTTGGAGCTTACTTTACGAGGAACAACTACATCGGAAATAGGTTCTTCATCGTGTGAACTGCGGAATGTTTGAGGATGAGCCCATGGGAATGGGCACACAGAAGATTTTTAGCTACAAATGGAAACAACTTGTATATGGCACTGTTGATAATGCGTTGAAATATTGGTAGCTCAGGTGAGTTTATTAGTTGTTGATCTGTTCGCCGAGCTTGGCAATTGGCTTGCAAACGTTTCGTCACCATACGAGGAGACATCATCAGGGCGCAAAGATGATGTCTCCTCATATGATGACGAAACGTTTGTAGGCCAATTGCCAAGCTCGGCGAACAGATCAACAACTAATAAACTCACCTGAGCTACCAATATTTCAACGCATTATCAACAGTGCCATATACAAGTTGTTTCCATTCGGCAGATTCTAGGCAGGAATATATTAAGGTGACAAATTCACCGGTTGTACGCTAGGTTGGAATTATTTTGGTGGCCTTCAGTGAAGATCCTCTAGCAAGTTGCTCGAGAATCAGGGGAAAACCTGAGATGCAAGAAGACGTTGCATTGCTTTGTGGGGGCAATGATATCAATAAAGTGGCCTTTTTCAGCAGAGGGGGGATACGCCGCATAATTTGACCATTTTGGGACTTCAAGTAGGCTTCATCAACCCTGGCACGCTGCTCAACATTCCGCATGCTGTACGCTCAAAAGTAAGGAACCTTTGGTTGAAGTTTTCCGGCTTCCAGCCCCATATAGCTTTGGAGTTACCCGTTATTTCTTGTCCGATCGCAACGTGACCGATTTTACATGATTTTGAATTTCAACGAATAATTTGCCCAACATGTGACTTGAAGAGTAGCTGCAAGGTACGCAGCTGTGTACAAACTCTGCCTATGCCCGGATCAAAACGAAGAACACCTCATAGTCAACAGCAGCGCCAAGGACACAACCGTTAAGGTGCGTTTGGTTATCGTTTGGGCAAGGCATATCCATAATACATGCTACGTATAACAGCGACCGTGGGGAACCTGGTTCAGATCAGGTACATTTAACCAACTTCATGATAAGTGCAGTTGTAAATACAAATGTGATGGTGATGAAGTTTCTGCATATTAGCAATCTAGTTTTCTGAACTTGCTGGGCTGTCTCGTTGCAGCGCATCGATCCGTTGCGCTCTGCTGTTCTGGAAGCTGGACCTGTTCGGTGGCTCAGCCACTCCTCATTTGAACATGTCAAACTTTTCCATGTCCTCATGCTCTCAGTAACCATGCAGAAGACCTTTAACGCTTGGGAAGCTGGGTCACTTGATGGGCTACCTTTTCACCCAAGACTACTAAACTGAAGCTACTATCCGGGGAAGGCATTCTCAATAGGTGCTACATCAAGAAAACATATCTGGCTGAGGTGGCGCTTACTGTCAACATCTTAACCCCCAAACTTTTGTTACTTCAGATCCTCATGGTGTTGAAAATCTCTGTCCCTTGGGTTAACTTATCTCTGCCTGTTTGCTGGGTCGGTACGGAATAGATATTATCCATCCGTGCGACCTCTGTTTGGCCAATTTTCAAGGCCATTAGAACGCGGGCGGATCAGTTGCGACGCCGGTTTTTTGAAGCCAAATTCACGGAGATTCCCAGGGCTTTGCCGTGCATTGACAGTGGCTTATACATGTTCGTATGATACGCAGAGGCCAGGCCGTTGGACTCTCAAGCTATTTATGCGGTTCTTGCGTATGAAAGAGTAGTAGAACGTTCGAACCTATGGGCTTGTTTTCATGGAGAAGTTGAAAAGGATTGTTTCATATGTGAGTGCTTTTTTAATTCGGTTGCTTGTACGTGCTTCGTTTGGTTTGTGTGGCGGCTTTGCACCGAAGGGGTGTTATTGTTATTGTTTCGTTATTGTTTTATTAGTTTGGTAGGTATTGATGCACCGAAGGGGTGTTTTTGTTATTGTTTTGTTATTGTTTTATTAGTTTGGTAGGTATTGGGGGAGTTACGCACTGAAAGCTATGACTTTTTTGCCGGGCCTTCACTGGCTGTATGACAGCCGCATCTCTCAGGGCACTGTTCATTTGTTTGTCACGTCCCGCGTTCCACATGTGGGTAGACGGCAGTTTTCAATGCGACTGATTTGACTGGTGGAGACTTTCGTACTCCGTTCCCGAGGCATGATCTAAGCTACTTTCGGTTGTCTCCATCCGAGACAAGGCTTTAGAAGAGGATTCTACGCGGCGACCGGTCCTCTAACGTAATGAAGCACAAAGCCCACTCAGCCTAACTTGTGCATTGCGGCAAACTGCTCTATCGAGAGGGAGTAAACTTTCCAGGAAATTATGTGCACTTCAGCTTCATTGACTTTATGTTCCCACTGGACCCGAGCAATGCTTCGGGTGTACCGATGTACAAACAGCGAAAACTTTTAGAGGTCTTCCACACTGTGGACATGTCTGTAATCTACAAAATGAGACAGATCAGACCGCAGTGTCTTACACTTCCACTGGCAGCCAAACCGATGTCACCTGGGTGCCACAAATGTCGGAGGTTTACAAGTGCTGCCATGGCCTTCCCAACTGGGGAACTGATCTCGTCTTCCCCCAAAGCTGGGACTTATGTAGCTGTACAGTTAAACGAAGTTATCTACTATGCTTACCTGTTCATCTGCAAGCATGGGTTTTGGGTCTGATTCCACCCGGTGTTGCATTAGCATTACTTTTACTGGGTATGAAGCCATCAGGGTTGACGAACTTAATGACCCTGTATCAATGTATGTGCTTGGATGAAAGAATTGATAGGCGGGCCCGTTGAATGACATAAGCAGAATCGAGTAGCGCACCGCAGACGGACAAAATTTAATTAGAACTCTTCACCGCCAACAGATGGACCATGTGGTTCATCAGCAAGAGCAGCTCCACTCAGGTGCTCCACTCGGCATGAAGTATTGAACTGGTTGGTGCAAGTACTGAAATCATGTGTGACCGATTGATAACCTACACTTTGAGGGAGAGTTGCGAACTGACGGCATTGGTAACGCAGTTGAGCGTTCCAAGTTCAATACCTCGTAGTTTTGAGAATCACCTTTTGATCACACATTTACCACTATGTAAGATCTACATGAGCTACCCACAGCACTGAGCTTGGCAAACTAGAAACCGGACTGAAACGTCTGCTGCGGTTTTGCATAATGCCAGTCTCAGCTTCCAAACAGCGTTGCAGACAGATTGAAGACGTCAACATTGGAAGCTTGCTTGGTCCTGTCCTAACAGATGTATTCGCGACCATAAAAAGTGGAAGACCTCACTGAACGGGTAGAATTCTACAGAAGGTATGTAGGTAGTGCCTTGGTGGTTAGAGGATCAGTTCCAGGCACTGAACGCAGCCCACCAAAACAATTATTTAACATTCGAGCGCGATTAACACCGTTACTCTTGAATCTGACTGACTCGTTGAGACTATCGGTGTTTAACACTGATGTCATGCTGTCGATGATGATGATGATGACGTTGAGACTATGAAACACCTCGTGGGTCAATTCACAAAAACACTTCGACCAGTCAGTATCTTCACTTTCCGGGTTTCGTGCTACGTTTGCGCTGTAGTTAGAATGTTATACAGATACAGGGAGAAAAATTTGCACGAAAGTTTTCCAGACGCCAAACTTCAAAGTCTGGACTGGATGTATCGTTCAAATGGATACCCACCAGAAGTTGTAAAGAAACACAACATTCTTGGACTGAAGGCGGGGTCAGTGCTCAAACGCTGATACATCGCGGCCATACAAACAATTTACCTAAAAGCTTTTTCGCGAAGAAAAGAAGAAAAGCGGATTGAGAAGGGACTTAATGCTACCCCACCACGATCGTCCCGAGATGCATGCATCTCTAAACCCTTATTCAAACACTCTGGAGGGAAACAGACAACAACAATGCCATTGATATCAGTTAGCAACTATACCACACACTGCCTCTAACCATGCACAGGTGGACCATGCAGACCGCATCCTAGAAGGCGAGTAGCACCCACATTATCCAGGTTTTCGTAATCACTTCCACACCCCTCTGTGAGGTCAAAGGCTGAACACCTCTCTACTCTCGCCACTCTGACCTGGGTATGGAAAAAATGTCTCGGAATTCCATCAATTTATCAGCTAGAAACCGTGTAACGTGGCTACATTGGTTCCGTGCGGCAGATTTATTTAGGTTGCCTAAAATGCTTTGCACTTTTTGAAGGATCTGGACCAAGCAGAGCAATATCATCCGCATGCTCAATGTCTGTGAGCGAATGTCGCGAGAGTATTCCAACCCCCGAGGTTTCAGAGGCAGGTAGGCAAATTTCAAACAGCATATCAATATCGAAGTTGAAGGAGAAAGGTGAGAGAGGGCAGCCTCGTCTTACACCACTGGACGTGGTGAAATTAGAGGAAGATTGCCTTATACTCGTACCGGTCCACAGGAGTTCACACAGAGTGCTCCCGTGAGGGATGTAAATTTAGAGGGAATCTCTTTGATTGCTAAACACTGTCAGGTTTTTGATGAACAACGATCAGAAGCAGCTTTCACAGTAAGAAAAACGACCAGCGTGGGACGCTTTGCCACTGTTCAAGAACCTTTTTTGACGTGAAGTTATGATCAGTGCATCCCAGGCCCGGGCGAAATCCATAAATATATTTCTCCCGATAATCAACCAACCTGCGCAAGATAATGCCCGAAGTGTGCCTGAAGTGTGGCTGTCAGACTATTCACCAGGTTTCTAACACCATCTTTGAAGTGTGCCACTTGCAAACCATCCGGACCAAGTACCTTGTCAAGTTGAAGGGTTGACATTTCACGCTGGACTTCTGTTGTTGACGGCGGACTGCTGTCTATGTTCCATTCAGGCCCGCTGGGGTCTTGTAGTGGTTGTGTGGAAGGAGACCAGCTGCACTGTTGTTTGAAGTGTTCAGCTCATCCCCCAAGACGACGGATTTGAAGAAGAATTACCGTTGGCATATTGTTTCACTGACATTTATCTTCTTTTGGCCAGTCCATCGAATCAGCTGAAATAGGTTGCGGCTATTGCCTGTAGAGAAGTCCTTCTTCATATCCTGAGCCTTTGAAATCTACCAGCATTTTCTTCATGCTCTCGGTTATCCGGTGTTTGGGAGATCTGCGTGCGCCATAATAGTCGCTAGTTGCTGACGGGAATAAGTCCTGCTGATCTCAACGACATCCAGTGTCCAATTAGTCGAGTTGGATGGCTTGGACAAATAGTTCTGAAAGCTGACAGCACAACCCCTTTAATTCGCTCCTATTCAACCTCCAAGCAATCTTCGTCAACCCTAAGACTGTGTGTTTCAGGTAGCTTTATAGCCACATAGACTGGATACTTTTCAGCTACCGACCTAAAGCCGTCAATTTGTCGTGGTAGTCGGACTTTTGTGCTTCAATGATCCAGCGGGCTATCGTGGCTGGAACTCATTTCCTAAATGTTCAACCATACCAAGAGGGTCAAAGGGGAGCAGGCCAGCGAAGAGTCCTCGTACTACGAGAAACCGTATTACAAGGCAGTTTGGAGGTAAAGTTGTACTGTTCTCTGCGATAGGAATGTGATGACAGTGAGGCGTTTCTCCGAGACGGGTTAGAAATGTTCGGCTCCAAAAACCGCCCAATGGTTGGCCGTAACGGCTGGCGCATTATTCAATACGGCCGAAACACTTTTAAAACCAAGGAGTCTGGTGCTTCTCAGAAGGCACCTGCTGTGAGCAGCCGCATTGGTAGCGAGACAGAAATGCCTTATTCCCTCGCGGTTCAGACTTTTGGGCCAAATGCTCAATTATGGATACCTCAACGGGACCCCCTTCTTCGGCGTCGGCAACCGGAAGGTATCATTCACGCGTGAAGATCTTCGCTCACCGGCCGTCCAATACATCCCCTTCTCATCTATCGAATTCGGCACGCGCAATACATGGCCATATCACCATAGTTTTTGGCGCTGGACATACTGTTCGAATAAAGTCCACAGCCGAGCACTCGTCTTCGAATTGTCACGCTGCGAATTCGCCGACGCTAGCTTACACGGGACAACGGTTGTCGAAGACCTGAAGATGTCTCAGTTCCGCCGATCGCACAGGACACTTTACGTGGCCATAGTAAAAAACAGCCCACACTGTAGCCTGGTACAAACGTCCTTTGAGATTCAAGGATGTACCTCTTTGACGCCATAAGTATTCCAAATTAGCAAACGCGATCCAAGCCTTAGAGGTTCTGTATCGGCCCCATTTATTACATTGTAAGTGGAACTAATATAACTTCCAAGATATGGAACACTGTTCACAACTTCGATTGCCTCTCCTTGGATTGTAAGTGTCATGTTCAGTGACTGCATGTCCACGAGCATGACCTTACACTTTATGGGTGCAGAGCGCATGCCAAAGGACGGGATGACTTCGTTCAGTTCATCCAAAAATAACTGCGCCCTCTCTTCTCTCGAAAACGAGAATGATGTCATGTGCGTCTTCCAGATCTGCAAGCTTTTCGTCAGTAGCTATTTGAACAAGAAGGTTTTGAAGACCTTCTAACGTTCGTCTCATCAACGCGTCAATCACAAAGCCAAACGGAAATGGAGATAGTAAGCAGCCCGTCGGACACGAAAGCTTTTGGAGAGCTTTCCGTACTCTCACGCGCCAAGTCCGAGAATACAAAAGGACTTATTAGATTCACAAACTTCTGGGGTATTCCTTGCTGGACAGAGATGGGACGAGATGGTTCAGTGGTTAGATTGCGAATTTACTGAACGGAAGATCCGTGGTTCGAACCAGACCTTCGCCTCTCGACTTCCCTTGTTTAGGCTTGGGTAATCTGGCAATATCCCAGCCCTCGTGCTTCCTTCTTGTGGCTTCTCAGTTAGGCACCGAAAGGGTGCTACAGCAACTGTTTAAGGGAGGACAGACGGATCAACCGAGTTGATTGTGTCTTGGGACCCCGGGAATAATAAATCCGAGGGTCGTTTATACGTATGGCTTTGTCATCGCACCCGACTAAGTGTGAAGTTTTCGTCAACGAAATCATCCCCAGGCTAGAATCCCGGTTGCTGCTCTCGAGTCAATACTTCACCTGCCACCATAAGGCGACGAAAGACAAGTGACGACAAGAGTCTTGTTATGAGACAAACCGATCGCCCGTTTTACTTCAGTCAGTACGGGCGCCTTTTTGTAAATGGGCGCTATTAACGATTCTCCCCAGTTGCTGGGACAATGTCCTTTTAATATATGCAGTCAAATGGATCAGACATGCGCTGTCTGAGGACCTTACCCCCATCCTTGAACAATGTGTGGTCACTGGGAGATCATCGGAACTGGAAGGTCGGTGGTGCTTGAAAGAACATATGCAGCCGTAAACTTCAGAGGCTGTAGGGTTTTAAGTTTTACCATCAGCCATTATATCAGAAGTCTTCCTGAATTTGAAATTCAGAGACGATATTGGTAAGCTAATAGAGGAGGGTTTAATCTTAGGTGTTAAACTAACCTAGCACGCTGCCCAACTTGTGGTAATCTAAAACTTCAACCGAATCCTGACTCCTTTTGTCAAAGTCACACTACCTCTCCTACTGTTTAATGTGTGTCTGGTCAGTCACCTACCTTGGCGGAACTGAGAGGCACCTTCGACCAAGGCAGGCGGAACACATGGCAGTTTAATCTCAGTGGTTAGAGTGTGAATTTACTGACCGGAAGGTCCGTGTTTTGAACCCGACCTTTGCCTCTCGACTTCATCTGTCTAGGCTTGGGCAACCTGACAGTATCCCAGCCCTCGTGCCTCCTTCGGATGGCATGGCAGCTAGGCACCGAAAGGGTGTTACTGCTGAACGATTATTTTTTTCAACACTCATTCCGTAAGGAACCTGGCAGCATAAGCGCCGCGAACAACCGTTAGGTACCACCATCTTCCAGTGTCTATATGAAACTAGATGAACTTTATGGTTGTACGGCAGTGAAGCATCAGTGTCAACACTGATGTTGCTGTCTTTGATGATGATGATGATGTCTTCAGTCAGGCACACATCCAGGAAGTTGAACAGCACCAACAAAACCCACATTGTTCATCATTCCCTTCCGTCATGTCATATGTAGGTTCCCACCACTCTGAAGGAGGCACGAACAACAACCTTCTCGGCAGACGGTAAAGGAGTGTGCGCATCACATGACTCAGCAACGTTAACTTGCAATTTTAGATGTATTCCTTCAGTGAAGTACCTTCTGCTCCATCAAAGGCCTGTTTCATGGTCATGTTGCTGATTCCACGAGATTTCAACTATAGTTCTGAGGCGTCGGCGGTCAAACACCACAAGATGTCTCAGCCCCTCCACCCAAAGTGACCAAGTCCCGCTGCCGTGCAACAATACATCCCGTAATGCAGTCTAATACACGAGTCCTTTTAGGCTCAGTGATATGCCTTTTTTGATGCCACAAGTGGCGCAAATTGGCGACCATACTTCTGAACTTCAAAGTTCGTGCGTTGACTTCATTTTTCGTTTGCAGCCGATCAGATGGCTGTTTGTCTGTTCGCAGAGCCTGGCAATTAACTTGCAAGTGTTTCATCACCATTTCAGGGGGCATAGTTGCGCAATGGTGTGGGTGACCCACTTGATCATCTAACAACAAATGAACCCGAACTAGTAATATTCCAACACATTGCAAACCTCGTTTTTCATACAAAAGGGTGGAATATTTTTTTCAGACCAAAGAGTCTGCTGCTGCTCAGGAGACACCTGCTATGCACGGCCGCGTTGGTGGTCAAACAGTTGTGCTTCACTCCCTGTTCCCCTGAGCCAGACCAGCCCGTTTCAGCCAAGTGAGTCAGACTGCTGAGTGGTTGGTTCTGAAAAGGGCCCCCAAGAAAACCCTAAAGACTGCTGCCTCGCGCTTTGAGGGGATAGGGACAGGGTCCCCGAACGTAATCCTACATTCTCTCACTACCTTGTGAGTCAGACATGAATCAGAGGCGCAACTCAAGCCCACTTTGAGGCCTGGGAAACCGGAAAGTATCATTTGCACTTAAACCTCATTCACAGAGTCTTCCCCAAACCCCCTTCTCCCAAATCTTTCAGATTCATTTACCTGTCAAACACCTAACCGCTGCTTCGTATATAAGCTTTTCCACAGTAAAACAGATAAAAAACCTTATTAGACTCAACGTCCATACTGTTAAACTGGACAACAGCCAGCTCTAGCTTAGACCTTGTTCTCTCTGTAGATCGATGTAAGTTATATCTCCAAAACGTGCACACAAGACCTAATTTTGATCATAGACCTCGAATCAGCCGGGAAAGACACAGCTATGTGCCGAATATCATTCGTTTCCAGGCAGCCAACTTTCAACACAAGCGCCCACACCGTGCGACTTGAAGGCCACTAGATGCAAATCACTTGTGGACTCAGTTTCGTCATAAGGCAACCAGCTACCCGCGAAGAGCTTCGATACAAGATTTTCGGTTCATTTTGGGGTATGTCAATGCGGGCATGCGTATCTGTTCGCTCTCTGTCGTGAACACGCCGGTTGATACAGCGCAATTCAGTTCAGCCCCTGCGTCCCTACAGTTCAATAGTGTTGAGTTGAGTTGGCTGAGAAGCTCCATGAACTCGTGGTAGTGGTGATTTTGCTGAGGATTGGAGAAACGTGAAGGAAGCCATGATCACAGCTTTATAAACTGCCTGCTCGAGGTCTCTCACACACACCAGTAAACAATGCACCCCGCCACGATCAGCTGCTTTGATTGATGCCAGGAAAACCATACCAGCAGCAATTGAATATAATGACGAACGTAGAAACCTAAAACGCCGAAAAGTGGGGAGCTTAAGGATCGACAGAGAGCGCTAGTTGAAAGCGAAGACCACGGAAGTAACGAACGTTTTTGCAAACAGGTAAATATCAACTGGTCTGAGGATGGGATCTCAATTCCTTCGCAGAAACGTCGTCTAGAAGGGTAGGCTGAGCACTTTGAAGAGCACTTCATCTGAACCCCATCAACCCAACTTCTGGAAGAACCATATGAAACTGAATAAAAGGTTGAATTCAGTCCATAATCGATAACGAAAGTCCAGCCTGCAGTTTCACTGATTCAGCACAACAAGGTATCCGGTCGAGACGCTTTGCATCCTGTGTGCTTCAAAGGTGGCAATTCCTTCGTGGCAAACTTGACGACTTTACTCCAAAATATTTGGGATGAAGAACTACACCGATGGAATGGGGTGATTCCCAAACTTGAAGGTGCACACACATGGTGCGAAAACCACCGGTGCATCAGTCTCTTGGCCAGAACTGCCTTCAAAAGTTGATTGCGATATGGTCTATCTGGTTCCATTGTCGAATAGCCGTGGAATAGGTGGGCGCGAATTTACAGACTGGCACCTACTGTGATGCGACGTTAAAGTTGGTCCTCGCACGGGGTTGGATGCGTGCTTTTGTTGTCTGAGCTTCCAGTATTTCAACCAAATAACCCCATATGGACCTTGTTTGAAGATTGATGGCCGATTTACGCCCTTTAGGTCCCCAGCTAAGACCACTTGGGTTTTTCGCAGGCATCTGTAGTCGTTAATGGAATGTAGTGTTCACCACATTTGAGCTACATTTTGTCGCGGCAGAAACACCCACAACAAACGAAAAGCGATCTTCGCCTTCTCCTAATGGAGTACGAACGTGTTAGTCTCACAACTCAAAGTCTGTCGCCTGGGGGATCAAATCAACCGGCACAACTTCAGCTGGACCACGAAGTGTATGTCTTGTTGCAGATGCTTCAAAGGTGTCGGTAGACATACGTGATACCTATTGTTGGAATTATGCAGTAGGTTGAACCGAATGATCGAGCTAGTGTCATGAACACTACTCTCTTGGAAGCGGCATACACCAGTGGCCTATGTTCGGTTTGTTAGACCTCAACACAGTAAACGTGTCTGGTGTGAACAAAACATGGGGGTGAAGGAGCGCAGCAGAATTGACTTGGCTATGGTTTTCAACCCTTGAATTTGATCTCAATATAATGGTTGGAATCAGTCGCGGCTTTTTAGACGCTTCTAAACTTTAAAAACTAGGTGTTTTAAATGACTTAATGGCTAGTTTATATCCCTCGGTGAATGGATCAGAAATTCAGACCAAACCATAGCAATAGTCCATGCTATCGAAGAACGAGGAAAATATAATCGAAAGACGAAAACTTATTGTTCCACATAATCACTCAGGAGACATCTCCTGAAATAGAAGTTACTTCACAAGATAGTCCACATTAAGAATTCCCTGCAGGCTTCGTGTAGAACACTTTAGCTCTGAAGAGACCACTCCGACTTTTCTAGGATGCTCACGATTTCCTTTCCAAGCAGTTCCATTCTCTACAAACGGAGGTTGTGGACCTGAGCATGGCAGTTTTGGACCTTTGAATTACAAAGTGCAAGCCGATGCTTGTAAACTACTCATAACTTGGTCATTCCGTCTAACAATAGTCTAAATTATGTTTTGGAACAATTTTTTACCGCACTATGGGAGCTGAGTTTGCCCTCACTCTGCAATTGAAAAAGTACTCAATTTTCCTCTTTCCAGTATCGCTGCTTAAACTGCTCGTTTTGGGCATTATTCGGCATTTAATAGGTGCTTACAATATACTAGTTTACCTTGCTTGTCACTTGTGATCTCGTGAATGCCGTTTGAATTCAAGTTACAAGTTGCTTTGGGTTCCACATGTCTATAGTTTTAAATGACATATCTCGGGAACATTTCGGCTCCACGGACCCTCAGTTCAACTAAATGCTAACCGACGATTATGTCGTTAGCAAGTTGCAACGAAAATTCTGGAGGATGTATTGCCAGACAGAATTCGTAAAACCAAGAGGGATGGTGTGCCTGTTGATGGGCTAAAATTTTCGATGTTTCGCAATCGCTAGTACAGATTCTTTTTCATTTCATTCACATAACATGGCCAAATGTTATTGTTTAATGGTCAGGAATCGAACCAAAAGTGGTATCTTTCGTTCTAGAAACAGCCTACACCAAAACCGAAAGGCCAGCGTCCGCAGCCAGGCCACAACCATGTGTCACAGAATGCTGATCTAGACGAGTGGGTTGACTTCACGATCCCGTCAATCGGACACTTCGAGGTGAGTTTCAGTCTTATACACCGCGGACGAACCTAACGAACTGTCAGCCTCCAGGTTCTCCACCCTTTCCGAATGACCCTCAGTTGCTCCAGGATGTCCTCAGTAAGGTGGATGAACGATACTACTCGATGACATTCGATTCCGGGAAGTACGAAATTGAAGTGAGTGATGTACGGATTGACATACATGGCATGCAGTTTTTGGTACGGTGATTTTCAACCTATCACATGTGTATGATTCATCAACCGAATTTTTCCATTTTTGACGGCATTTTGGTCAAAATACTCTGAACCACTCCGTTTACACTGGTTGAGTACAATCCAATTTCGAAACTTGGTTGTTGGCCTGTTTGCCGATGTGATGACACATTTTGTAATCCAACCACCAAGCTCGGCGAACAGGCCAACAACTGAGCAGCGTACCCGAGCTACCCACATCCCGCAACATCAATTTCGAAACGCAATTATGGTATGGTCTCATTAAGTTTCTAGCTGAAGTAAGGAGGCTAAATTAGAGGCTTCATCCCGTTGCAGTGCATTGTTTAATACCCACCCTTGAGAAGTTCGCCTGTGAGAAGCCGGGATTTGTTTGGTGCATATGCAATCATGTTTAGGTCAACCAGGCATTTAGCTTTTTACCACTTCTTCGGCTGTGGTGCATGTCAGGATTGCGCCCTTCCAAGCTTTTTATGCTTCAGGTAATCCGAGCCCAGGGTACGAGGTATGGAGTTTGGGCGTCATGGGTATTCGGTTCGCTGCGAAAATTGGTGGTGATTACCAACTAATTTTATTGCCAGATGCAATCCGACTCTTCGACTACAAAACGTGATCCTTTTTTCTGACACTGGTTGACTAAGAACCATGTCTTGAATAAGATTCCAAGCGAGCAATGGAGATGAAAGAGCAGATGCTTGGGTCGACGGCAAATTTGGTTGATCAGTCGGTACCACTGCCCCGTCAAGAAACAACCCAGCATGGAACTCAAACTTAGATTCAACAGGTTGTGTAATGTGTATTTCACATCTCGCTGCTTTGGCAGGTGATGTCCAATGTAGTCCATCTTAGAAGTGCTTCACCAATAGGCGATGGAAAACACCTGGTTTGCATTTTTCCACATTGATCATAAGATGATGGCGCGTTAAGTAATCGCGAAGTGTAAACACCTGGTTTGCATTTTTCCATATTGATCATAGGATGATGGCGCGTTAAGTAATCGCGAAGTGCCTGTAGATGTTCTTGCACTGCAATGCTTACAATTACTTTGGAGCATTCTTCGCAAAGGATAGTGAACTCCTAGGCACACTTCCAGGCCTGAACATCATGGTAGCGAACATTTGTCAATAAATTCATCAAGCTAAGGATATCTGTGTGCAGAGACACGATATTTGCTACCGGTTTATTGACAATGAAATAATGGTTATAGTTTTTCATGTATTCTTTGTTCAGCTTCCGGTGGCATCCGTTGATGACTTTCTAATGTCATCTAACTGATATGAAATGCAACCACATATTACCTTATTGGTGAGGATAAAGCCAAGTGTCCCATTTGACTTGGGAAGACGAGTGATCTATTTCTGATATCTTCTGACGCAAACAAATTGAGGACAGATAAGATCAATCAAGAGAATGAATTGGGTTCAGTCTTATGGAAAGTCAGTTTGACAGTCAAGGTATTCATCAGAGCCGACGCGGTGTGTATGCTTTATATGGTTAAGATGCGAAGGCTGAGGTTCCAGCTCCAGAATTAACCTCTGCGCTCTTCCACTACCTTGTGGATCAGACCTTTGAATCAAGCTCTCTAGGTGAGGTACCTCAAAGAAACTCTTCTACGGCCCTGGCAGCCGAGAAGCATATTTCGCTCTTGTTGCTTTTCGTTCACCGTCCATCCCGCACAGCCGCTTCTCACCTTTCGACTAGTGTGCTCCATTCCATTTTGCTCTCAATCTCCTTACCATTATCCCAGTAGAATAAACCGAAATAACCCTGTAATAAACCCAACAAACCTGATCTATACTGCAGTTTACAGTGTCCGCACTCTCCATCAGATTGGCCAACAGGCATCCCATGGAGGTGCTTAACCTCCCATCTCTGTTGATGTTTGATGTATCGCCGAAACCCGCTTACAAGACTCCAACTTAGGTTGTGCCCAGATTCTTAAAGCATTCTTCGGGTATCCGAGATTCCTGATTCTGCGACGTGCGAGTGGCTCTCGCTCCTAGACACTGAGGAGCTCCATTGGGCTCAATTCCAATAGACCGTTGTCTTTGTGCTTTACGACTGTCTTGCACTACAAACTTCAGGATGTTCGTTCATACCTTGTCACCTGAAGGCTAGCAACAATAAACCATCTATGAATCCTGTTAAATCTCGTAGCAGTCAGCTGCCGATGAAGAGCTTTGGTTCGTTAGTAATGAGATACTCAGGATAACTGATCATGCCATTAGGTTTATCATTTTGACCTCCGGTATCACACAAACAGAAGCAAGGTCATTCGGTTCAACACCTTCATAATATATCTGTACGTTATTAATATTTAGCTCGTCGTGTTAGAAGCTCACTAGAAATCAGAGTTTTGAGGGGCGAATGCAAGAGCGCAAGGATTCTTGCATTTTTTAGTTCTGTATGCCAAAGATGTTCCAAGCTTGTCGGCTGGGATCAAGCTGAGCAGGTTCCACCCGTTTTCGAGCGCGGCCGGTACGACGTCTCGGTTGCAGCCATGTATCTATCTTGGGCGTTACATGTGAAGCAGTGGCTATTGATGCTGGTCTTTGGAGCTCAAAGGTTTCGAGCAAAAGGTCGGAGTCTAGTAACTGTTTTTGGGATAGGGCACTCAAGTCGGCCGTACCTGACTTGCATGCCGTTTCCATATCCATGATCGTACCCGGACGCTATAAATCACCTTACCAATTCTTTTGAGGATGATTTCAATAGTTCAGTTCCTGTGCCCCGGGTGACAGTCCCTCACAAGCACACGGTTTCCAAACTGGAACGTTGGTTCCCCCCCTGTCGGCTATTGAAAACACGTAAATGTTGGCAGGATAGTGTCGTGGATAAGTCTCAACCGTCTGTTTATCATAAGCTCTGCTGGAGAGCGACTGTCCGGAGGCTGTGGATTAGGAGTTGTTCTATAAGTCAGCGGGAACGTATCCAAGACTTATGTCTTCATCCCTTCCCGTCATTCTTTTTTCGACGCGCGTTTAAAGGTGTCTACGAGCCGTTCAGCGTGACCGTTGGATTGGGGATGGAATGTTGGGGAAGTAACATGTGTGATGCCGTGTCTCCGAACGGATTCACCAAACTGATGAGATGTAAACCGAGTACCACTGTCGGACACAATAGTTTCCGGGATGCCGAATAGTGAAAACAAATGCCGCAGTTTAGTGATGGTTGCAATCGTTGTTGTCTCAGACAACACTCACTCATTGAATGCGTCAATGACGATGTGGAAGCTTTGTCCGGTAATTGGTCCGGCAAAATCCATGGATACGCGACCATGGTTTTTCTGGCTGTGGCCAACTGGATTGGTGGTACTCCATTGCCTTCTGTAGTACGCCGTCGGTTTTCTTGACATCATGGACCGCGTCAAAAGTCACGGATAGTTGGTTCATGGTCTCCAACGCGACAGCACGGACTCGCGGTTCGACGGACCGTGGTACTGACTGCTTTGTGTCCTCCGGGTTTGGCTGCGTATCCGACTAGTTTTTCGCATCCGGCCCTGGCTTTAATTGTGCCCGCGTCGATTGCACACCAAACATTCGTGCTTTTTATAGGGGCACAATCGCACAAAATGCCATTCGTTGCGTTGCCAGCATGCCGACAGGGGCTTGGCTCCTTCCGAATTTGCCGCCACGAGAGGTTGCCTCGAATTCGCCTTGGCAATATTGAGAGCGGGGTTGAATAATGGTCTCTTCAACATGACTCTGTCGTGTTTGAGATTCAAGAGGCGCTGGCACTCGTGAGTAGTGGACTACCTCGGGAGACAGTTCAATCTTGTTCAATAGCCTCGCTCTGATATCACTCTCTGAATGCGACTGAAGGCCACATAAAAATAAGACACTTGAACTGGTCTTCAGTTATGGCAGATAACTTGAATTGTTCGCATTCAAGACTGACTCTACCGGCATAAGTGATATAGTCTTCGGATTCCTTTTTCTCTAGTTTCATACATTGATAGCGAGTGGTAAACAAAGACGAACGCTCACCGAAAATTGTTGAGAGTTGCTGCACGCTTTTGTCAAAACATAGATCTCGCGTGTTCTTTGGCAGGATGAAGCTGGAACACCGTATGTGTTCCGTTGTACCAAGCTTTCTGAACAATAAGCGCACTCTCCAGGCATAATCTTTGTGCTTCAGTTCGACTGTGAAAATATCTTCGTAACGTCTGGACCACGAATCAAAGGCTAAATCAGCATCAGGATCACAATGGAACTCCGTGATGCTGTTGGCGATCGAGTCCACTGAATGGATCGGAATTTGTTGGTTGAATTTTGAGTTGCTGTGTCAAGGTTTCCACCAAATACAAGTGCGCTGCTTCAAACTGCTTTTGTTGTTGCAGCAGAATTTCCTTCAATATAACCTGTGGACTAATCTCGTGAATTTGAATGGGACATGGACACAGGATCTGTATGAGAAAATTTGGCAGGAGGCAGTGTCCTCCAACACAACGGAGTACCTAGCCCGGGTGCTTTGCATCCCTCACTCTTCGAAGGCAGTGGAGATGCCTAGGTTATCAACCTGACAGTCCTACTACAGACTACATTTTGCGAACAATTATAGGGTCATCCTTGTTTTCGCGATAAATCCACTCCTAGTGAGTGAAGTTGTGTGATTTCCGGCAGCTACTCTTGGGTACCAAGCTACAGAATTTACAAGGTTGACCGTCCTAAAAACGCTCAAAAGTGCAAAACCGGTGCAATAGTGATTAAGCAAATCTATTGACACAGTTCAATCTCGCGGGCAACTGCGTCTCTGTATCGAAGTTATCGCGTTCGATGTGTAGCTGTCACAATTCCGAATTCATTGTTGCAAATTGGGAATGATGAAGTGGTCACACCGTCGCCTCCATCGCGTAGCAGTCTCTTCCTTATTCTCTTGGTTTTTGGTGTGTAAAACTGTAATAGCTGGGTACACGGTTCATCCCTAAATAACTAACTGACTAACGACCTTGGAAAATATTGGTAATCAGGGCTAGAAACTCTGAATTATTCATTGAATTTTAGATCCACACTATCAGACTGTCGTTACTCGTTTAGCACTAACCGTGTGCTTCAGTTTATACCTGAGTTTTATTAAGGTCATCGTCTTGCTTATTCAGCCACCTATTCATTTATTTTACCTCTGCGACACCGTAACCTTCTCACTCCACAGACTTCAGCAGGGCCTAGTTGTCGTCAGTTGGAAGATTTGAAACGTCGACTTCAGATTCTGGACAATCAGAATAAAGCTGTGTCACGACGCGTATCTGAACTTATTTTGGAAAAACATCCTCTCTATGAAGCTGAGCTGAAAGGTGTGCTTCTACTGCAGGCAGACAACCTGGAGACTCTTGGACTTTGCCGACGTATAAGGCAGTAAGTTTTGGCTTGTATTGTTTACCTCAGATGTCTTTTTACTTAGCAAAGCTTTCGCCTGCTACAGAAAGTGAGCAGGACTTTCACTTCAGTTCTGTTTATCAGCAATGAACAATGTATGAAAGGTATGTTAGTTGCAGCTGCTACGGACTTGCTCACCGAAAGGTGGGAGAGAAGGGGAGATAGAGCAAATCATTGGGAATGGTGGCATGATCATGTATTTCACTCTAGTTATCTGCAGAAATCAGAAACGGGGAACCTACGTATTGAAGGCGATAGCTTAGTGCAAGAGCATCACTGCTTTTGCGATTGGTACATGTTTACCAGTCTCACCAACCATTAACAAATTGGGTCCCGACGTCCTCATTCAAGAAGGCTGCAGTTGTCACCAGGACCAAGTTTTGCCGGTTAGTGCTTTCATACTTCGTTATCAGGTCATACCCTGTCCATCTCCCCGTCATTTTCACTCGAAACTGGGCGAGGTAAAATAGGTGCCACGAGTCACTGGATCAGGATCATGAGATATCTGGAGAATGAAACGGAAACATCTGACCTTGTCCTAGTCGGCCTAAGGTGCACGGCCTAAATGGGGGTCTTGCATGTATGTTTCGGAGATACAAAATACGTCGACATAGAGGGAAAGCAAGCTTACAGCAAGGGCTGCTCGTTGCCCAATTCGACAGGGAGTACGGACATTGAAAGCTGCAACGTGAATCAGATCTTCCAAGTTTATTAAAGGATTAATTCAGCTTACTTTGATGTGTGATAGTTCACATGCGGAACGATGGCTAGGGAGACTGGCAGATAGTTTGACCACAGTAGAACATTTGATGAACTGAGAAGGGGGTCGAAATCAACCTCGTAACCTTGTCATTTGGTATGACGTAGCTTTTGTCTCAAAAGCGAAATGTTGCCCAGAAATAAATCTACCGATTGTTTTCCAAACTTTTCGAAAACGATGACTTCTCAATGGGTTCCAAACGTTTTCCAACCGAGGTGAAGTTTGGTTATCTTGGTGTTAGGAACTGGGTTTGTCTAGTCCAGCAACATTATGTTGACATACGACAGAAATGGAATTTCAAACAATAAATGATTGTGACGCCGGATGCAATGCATTTCTTCTTTTTTTCATACTCTACCTGTGGTTTCGGTGGTCATCTGTATCGCGCCACTTTCTTCCTGATCCCTTGAGATATGGTCTCCTCTTAACTTCTCTATGTTTCATTCGCATTCCACCCAGCTACCTCGTTTGCTCATTTTCACATGTTTCAGACGTGTGGAAGAAGCCTCTACCGGATACGTCTTACGTTGACAGGAGTATTTCTTTCTGCAGGGTCTATTTCGAAACTTGCAGTTGAGAAAACCCTTCTATGCAATTTGAACAACACTCTCCAGTATTACACATTTCGTTTAGTGTAGCTAATTTTGGTGCTGTTGCGCTGTAGTGATACTACGATGTCAGATATCAAGCTACTGACCTTTCATGCAGCGACATGTATAAAACTGTTAGTGATAGTTTGTCCTCTTGAGAGTTTAGGACACATGGCTTACCATATAGTAGTCACTGATAAACGCTATTGCACCTTGGAGTCAAGGGTTTCTGCCGGAGTGTGCCTTTCGGAAGGTGACAGGGAGTATGTTGTAAAGTGCATGCATTAAATGCCTCCGAGTTGAAATACCTTTTGATTACTATTTAGGAAGGCCACCGTTAATTGGCACACCACCACGTTTAATCCATTGCAAAAGCACATGTTACCCATAGAACAAATCCGAAACGTGCTGTTGCTGAGCCAGCTAACTCATGGACGCATGCGGAGAGGTATAGCAAAATCAAATAGGCAAGCCCACTAAGGTTGTTTTGCCACCTTCTATAGCTTCCGTGGGTGTCGCATGGACAAAAAGGTCATTTGTCCGAGGTATAAGGATAACAGAGAAGCTCGTTCACATATCAGTATACCGCCTGACTGGACAGGGAAGTATGGGAGCAGATGCTCCTTGTGCTGGATCATTTCCGTGCGTGGCTGTTCTTAAGACACCGTCTGGCTGGGTATCCAGGTTCATAATCTTTAATTTAGTTAAGGATCTTGGAAGCAGCCGTCAGTATGAATTCATGGAGACACCCGCTTTTAGGTCTCTTACGCAGTTGACCAGACAAGGTCGGAAGTTCAAAACATCCAGGCCGACCGGTTCATTTTCAGTAAAAGAGTCTAGGACAAGTGTCCCTATCTTAGGAGCACGTGAATATGTCATTCATGCTGGAATGGCGCTTACATTCCTAGTGATGGTCGCTCAGGACCACATTGTTAAGGAAAAGGAAAGGCCTGAAAGTGTTCCTTGTTGTAATGGCTAGACAACTCAGTGAGGGCTGCAATAGTTGGTGCGGGAGATATAGTGGAGCCGCAGGCAAAACATTGACTAAGTATGTCGACCTTTTCCCGTGGCGGGTATTTAATGTCTCCTTGTGAATGAGAAGAGGCAGTAAAGGAGGGTGAACAGAGGTTACACCCAACTGCATTTGTGAGATTCCAGCATAATTGACTTCCATCAACTACACCATACAATTGATCAGGCTTGCGACAAACGATTTGTCGATGATGGCTGTGCAGGATTTACGAGCATTTGAGTAGTTAAGTCTTGTGATTGGACGGAAATGTCTTTTTTCAACGTTTATTTGGTCGATTTTTTCGCGCATCATGTGAAGACAGGCATGATAAAACCATTTAGGAGAGGAGTGCCCGTCCGACTTGGAAAGGCGGAGCGTAAACTGCGGTATGCCATCGTAAAGAACAGTAATGATATTGGAATAGTAGTACTATCATCATTTTCAAGCTTTTCGTTACCTTCTAGGAAGCGATATGTTCTAAGTCTCATTGTTCGAAGTATGTACCTTCTATCTATTCAATTCTGTTGCTCTCTGCAGTTCTCTTAAATCGTCGGCAAACGTGTTAGTGATGTCAAGGCTAACTGTGCTACGCAACTATCGCCGTCGTCTCCGGTTGCTGAAATCACTCCATGTGATGCGACATATTCGAGCATTGCAAAACAGCATACATCATCTGGATTCGTTGTTGATGGTAAGTTATGTCCCTTCGTTATTTTGGGTTGGTTTTCAAGTGATGTCCAGTGGATATTCGTGAATCAGGACCAGGTGCGAACGCTCAAGGTCGCCTGTCGTCTTGTCTTTCTAGATGGTTTCCCTGCTGAATGATCTCCCTGTTTCAAACTTCAACGATGTTTGTGGAAGCCTGCAACCATAAGCTTTTTTGAATTCTGGATGAGAAGGTGTCTTCAGGGCCGTTAGGTTTCGTTGGAAAAAACTGACATTTGGCTAAGTTTCTTAACCGCCTTACACAGGTGAAGTTCGACTACTTAGACCTGCTGACAGGGTAAAAAAACTGTTCAGCTGTAACACCCTTTCGGTGCCTAACTGCCATACCACCCGAGGGCTGGGATACTGCCAGGTTGCCCAAGCCTAGACAGTGGAAGTCGAGAGGCAAAGGTCGGATTCGAACCACAGACCTTCCGCTCGGTATATTCGCGCTCTAACCATTTGAGCCATCTCGCTGACAGGGTAAACCTCCTCTTTGACGAAATCAATACGGAAATTTCGTCCTGTAAGTGGGATCCAGTGTACGCCCAAAAGCCAAGAGAATCTGTACAGCTGGTCATTGTTATTTGGTTTCATCAGTAGTGCGCATCTGACGAAACCCGAATCCTCCAGACTAGCAGTTTGAACAGTTAACTGTTTGGTCACGAACGGCTGATCAAAAGTGTGATCAATTTGGCGGCCTTTGCACAGCCTTCTCAGGCTCAGCTATCCAGTAACTCCAGAAAGTTAGGGTGGATCTGATAAACTTACTTTATCCACCGAAGTTTTGCAGACGGATGGCTGCTCATAAGCTCTCATTTACTGGCCTCTTCTTGAAGACAGGGTAAACGTTCATGCCACGATTTGAGCCGCCTTCTTGCTGCATGCCTCTTCATGGCTTCTTCACTCAAGGTCTGCTGCTATCTCGTCCATCCGTGTATTAGGTGCACGCCAGGCCGCATCCAGTGTATGTTTCGGTTCGGCGTTCCAAACCTAGTTACTGTGTGCTCTCTCGTTATGCCATATAACTACGCACTTTTATTTAGTGTGAAGAAACCACTAAAGGGATATATTACCACCAGACTTCTGAAGTCCTGCAAGCGATCGGAACTCGGATGTTTCGAGTCCCTGGATAGTACCGTTGTGGAGCTGAGTTGATCGGATTTGAACACCTTCCTCATATATTTGTTATTTTGAACGTTGTCTTATCGTAGCACTTCATGTCCCAAGTATTCCGTCATGAGTACTCATTTACTGAAACGTGCTTGGTGAGCTTCTCAGCTCAGTACGTTTCTCTTATTGTCCCCATCATTCCAGTTAGTGCCATAAGTGACCAACAATATGTTGGGCTGGATAGTTCAACAATGCTTATGTGCAGTTGGTTGTGCAGTGTGTGTCTTAGCGAAATGACTCTAGGCTCAGGTCATCAATGGACTTGGTCAGGGCATCTGTATGTCATGGCTCACCTCGTAGAGTAGTCACTCAGGGATCGGGAATGCAAATTAACCCCAGTTAACTTTGATGGCTTATATTTTTTTCTTTTCGATGCACTGGCTATTGTCCTGTAATGAAATGTCCTTGAGTGTGGCACAGTGATAAAGCGCAATCAGGTGACAGCCTGATAAAGCGCAAAGCAGTCTGCGTTGGACGATCGGTTGGAACACACGTTGGACCTACATAAAATATTAGAAAAACAAACTTGCCTAGGCATAAATTGTGGTCAATCAGATCGCAGTGAACAGTACCCATAAACTATGTAGTTTCTGACAAGTACCGATTATCACAGGACGTTTGGCAGAGTACTTGGAATTTCTTCAAAATAAGCCTTGAACAGTTAGTCACTTTTTATTGCAGTCTTGACTAGAAAGAATTTCTTCAAAATAAGCCTTGAACAGTGAGTCACTTTTTATTGCAGTCTTGACTAGAAATGGTCCATACACGTTTTTTAACCAAACTTTGACATATTATTGATACATTCTCACAGCAATCTCAAAAACACATTGTACTCGTACGCAACGATGAGAAGAAATGCGGAACTTTAATGGTATCACTCTTTGTATTCAGTAGCTAGTTAGGTCATCATGCTATCTGGAACATTTACTAACTTGTGGAATTCGCCAGAGTTTTGCGAATTAGGTCACGTTTTTGCGCAAGTCTGTTGTGTTATTTACTTTTGTGGAGTAGACAGATATCTGAACCTCACTTATCTGAGCTATGAGTTCAGCATACGGTTTTTCTATCAGTTAGAAAGCTTAACTCATGCGTATCCTGTTCGACAATTCTGGTCATTTGTGGAAATGGTAGAGATATCGATGTCCAGTTTTGCAGATACTGCAAGCTGAAGACCTGTCTGTCCAAAGGGTTTTAGATGTTTAGGGGCCACAAAAATATCATTTACAATAAATGTGTATTTCTGGCGTTTTGTTTCAATAGCCCTTGTTTTGGCAAGGTTGATGAGTTCCCCAAGCTGAACATGACGTTGTTTGCGTAC
Organism: Clonorchis sinensis; assembly: GCA_003604175.2. NCBI lineage: Eukaryota > Metazoa > Platyhelminthes > Trematoda > Opisthorchiida > Opisthorchiidae > Clonorchis > Clonorchis sinensis. The sequence continues at coordinate 119,316,752 of CM030369.1, forward strand.
GGCACCATCAATGTGATGCAGCGTAGCCAGATGGTTTTCTTTCTGTCAGACAAAACAGTGACATTATCACCAGAGCCTACTTCGCATCCTGTAACAGCATTTTTATATTGGCCAGTATCTGCAACTGCGTGCTGTTACTTTGTAAGACGATGGCGTACAATGACCAAGGCTAGTTCGCCCACTGCTATGTCACTGTTTTCCAGCCCTTTTTGTACACTTCCTTCTTGGAATCACTTGCACAGTTAGGTTTGAGGTAGAGCCTACACTTATCTTTGGTACTGTAGCCCACTTTCCTAACCGAATTTGCCGTTGTCATCGGACATCAAGTTTTAAACCTATGAAGTATGGGTTTAACGCAAGCGGTCTAGAACTTCTGCAAACGCTCTCATTTGGTTTTGACAGGAGACTCAACTGAATCTAGCTGAATCTCTCGTTTATGATGGTCCACTTCAACTGAATGTGTTGCGCCAGGCCTCATCATGTTTCAGTTGGTACGGTATTCGAGATATCGCAATACGTTGTTGTCTAGGCGTAACACACTACTCAAGTTCGCGGAGATTTCAGCAACTTTATGTGTAGTGCATTACGGTCTAGGACTTGTTTGCTATCAGAGTCTTGTGTATTTCACACCGCATAGAAAATAATGGTGATCACCCATTAATTGATGAAACTGCGATGATTTTAGTATATCTGTTTGATATATGGTGGATTGCCAGACAACGCATGACAACAAGAAGGTTTTAAATTACCAATCTAGTTCATTGCTTTGCTTCCATTCATAATGAGGCTAGGCAACCAAATTCAAAAGATGCGTCAATACCAATGGAGCCACATAGCTTTCTGCAACTCCTTCAGAATGTCACCTATCAAGTACCAGAATGTCACCCTTGGTCACTGTTGACATACACGGCACGACAAAATTAGAGGACCACTCATCGTTTTTGCCATTACTCCATTCTCGGTGGATACAACTGGATGATTGTCTGTCAGTAGGTGATAGATCCCATAATAATACTTCGACCATTTGGAGCAGAAAAGTCAGAAACTGAAGAATTGGCGTGACAGACGGTGATACCGCCTATTTCAGAAAGATTTCGATAATATTTCCAGATCTGACGTCTGAAAACCTTTGAAATGAACTTCTTTACTTTCAGTGAGCGTTTGCGTAACCTTTTGACTGACGTTGCTGCGTTTTTGTTTGGTGGCATCCGCCAACTGAGTTTTGGGCTAAAGACGCTTGAACCATTTTGCACGTCGTGTACTATATCAATCGGATACAGCTTAAGATTACACCTTGGCCAGTTCAGCACGCGGATGAGCTTACTGGTGTGACTTGTACACTCTGGTTGCTCAGCGGTTTATTTTGTTCGACCTCATGCAGTTTTTGTCTATAATAGGTCTAATACTACTCGACAGGAAATAGTAAGTAGGCAAAGAGGTGTTTTATGTAAGCAGTCAACATGTCTAACTTAATCATCCCCATCGACTTTTTTTTACCGATAGACAAATTTTATTGATCTTCTGAGTATCATAATAGGGCTGCAAAAATCAACGAACCAGGCTTTGTCGCATCTCGAATTTTGTTCGCCAACAGAGGGAATTATTTTATGCTTATTCAAAGTAGTGTAGGAGGACTCAGACCAGGTTCAACCAATCTCTGCCAGCGAATTTAGATGCAAATAATGAAAATTTTCTCGGGGCATAATGCTTATCGAGGTCGAGGGGGGAATTTTCTATCTCTCGGGTTGAATGTGACCCGAAACTCCACGAAAGCCTTTGTTTTTCGTCAGGCCCTTTCAAGTCAGCAAATCGGTTGATTTTTGTGTCGCAACTTGAGCTAGTAATTTTGCATTATACCATAAATTTTCGTTCGATTTGGCAACCCTTGAGGCAGATTCCAGCATCGCGTAATGGCCAATGAGACTGTTGAAAAATCCATTCTGATGAAACGAAA